>SJYX01013208.1:157898-235260 GCA_006410675.1 Oreotragus oreotragus
ACACTAATCCCATTTGTGAATCTAGGTGTAAAGATCCCAAACAAAATACTAGCAACTTAAATCCTACAATGGACGAAAGTGATTCATCATGACCAAGCAGAGTTCATGGCAGAAATTTTAAAAAGGAGGCTCAGCATTAGGAAATCAAGTAACAGATTAATGTAGGAAAAAAGAAGGCAGGTTTTTCAGAGGAAACTCAAAAAAGCATCTGACAAAATTTAATGCTTACTGTTAATAGAAAAAAAAAAAAAAACTTTAAGAACTTCAAAAGAGAAGGACATTTTCTTACAGAGTACAGTATATTAGAAACTGACAATTTCCAACACTACGTGTTTCACTAAATATCAAGGAGAAGGCTGGGATGCTTGCCATCATTAAACAACAGAGGCCTGAGCCAATAAGATAAATTACCACCACCCCCGCCAGAAAGAGAAAGATAAACTACCGTTATTTTTAGAAGATACAATTACCTATTTAAAAATGCAAGAGAATCAGGTGGAAAAACCGTCAAAATAAAAATTCAACAGAAATGCCAAGACTTCCCAGGATAAGAATCCCTGGTCCAGGAAGATTCCACATGCCACGGGGCCACTAAGCCTCTGCACCACAGTTACTGAGTCCCTGCTCTAGAGCCCGCGAGCCACAACTACTGAAGCCATGTGCCCTAGAGTCCATGCTCTGCAGGAGAGAAGCCACCACGCTGAGACCACCAGATGCCACAACAAAGAGCAGCCCCAGCTCACTGCAACTAGAGATGGCCACGCACAGCAACAAAGGTGCAGTGAGGCCAAAACTAAAATAAACGAATAAAATAGATTTAAACAAAAATACCGAACGCACTGAAGACATGGAAATCAACCAATGCCACACATTATCAGTAACTAATGAGAGAACAGTATCATGAAAATTGTATTTAAAATACTAAAAAAATACTATTAAGACTATAATATAGATTATCTACGTGGAAAAATGGTAAGATATTAAAAGACATAAGATCTGAATAAATAGAACAACATTACATTCCATAAGTGGATGAGAAGACAGTAGAGATAACAATTCTCCCTTAAAATTAATTATGAATTCAATGTAATCATAATCAAAATCAAAACACTCAAGGGGTTTCTATTGGCTCATTATAGAATCGTTTGAGGATCAGAAATAACGACTGTAATTTCTAAGACAATAAATTTTTTAAAATTCATGAAAAGCTTCTGGTGCCAACTAAGATCAAATAAGTCCATTAGACCTACTTATTACAACTAAAACCGCTGGACAAAACATAAAATGAAACTACCGGAAGACGATGAAAAGTTAGTAACTGCAGGCAGATTGGGAAGGGAAGGCCAAACTGAAATAACAATCTTTATATACAGAAAGATGTTTCCTCATTTTCTTTCCTTTTATCACCTGGCAGGTCTAGAGGGTGGCCCCTATGCAGAACTATACAGGACACAGATAACAAAACCCCCAAGAAAATCTATCTTTTTGGACAGAGGAGTGGGAAAAGGAGACCCATGCAAGGTGAGAGTATGCAGAGGCTATGTCATTTCTTTCTTCTCTTTCTCTTTCCTAGCCCTGCCCCAAAGGCAACTGAAGTCACAGAGCTGCAACACAGAAGCAGTAAACCCAACATTGTAAACCTGGACAAAACACCTGTCTTTTTGGAGAACCAGAGGAACCTGGATGGGGGAAGGCAATGGCACCCCACCCCAGTACTCTTGCCTGGAAAATCCAATGGACGGAGTAGCCTGGTGGGCTGCAGTCCATGGGGTCGCTAACAGTCGGACAGACTGAGCGACTTCACTTTCACTTTTCTCTTTCATGCATTGGAGAAGGAAATGGCAACCCACTTCAGTATTCTTGCCTGGAGAATCCCAGGGATGGGGGAGCCTGGTGGGCTGCCGTCTATGGGGTCACACAGAGTCGGACACGACTGAAGTGACTTAGCAGCAGCAGCAGAGGAACCTGGATGGGCCATGAGCTCCTACAGCATGAAGAGTGGAAAATGTTGTATGTCAATTACATCTCAATAAAGCTGAGGGACAGCGTGTAGGAAAATTACCTGTTCTTTTTTTTCCCCTCCTCTCTTATTGCACTGCTCCAGGGGCAGTCCCGGTTACACAGAATCATAGTAAAGCATGGGCAGTTTTTAAAAAGTCCAAGGAAAATTCCAGCTTTCTAGTCCACATGACCAGGAAAGGAAACCCTGGGAGTTGGGCACGTAGGGAAATTCCCAAGAGAACTGAGGAGTGGTATCCTCTAATTCTGTGCATGAACCCACACAAAGCCTAGTTTCAGGCTTAAACTGCACATGTGCAGAAGAGACCTAAACTAGTACAGCAAAGTCTTGAGACCGAAACTATAACAAAGTCTACCGTGATCCAAGTTTCAGACTAACTGGTGAATCAGATCCAAAGAAGCAGAGCAAAGGCTTTGAAAACTGAACTAACATCAGACCGCCACTCAGAGGTGAGACAGAACTTAAGGTCTGACTGCTTGCTAAAACAAAGAAAACCAATATTCTCCAGAGGATTTTAACAAAACCCAGAATCTTACAGTGTTGTACTCAAAATGTGCAGGATACAATTCAAGATTGTTCAATATATAAAGAATCAGAAAAATGTGACCAATTTTCAAAGGGAAAAGATAATGAGCAGATGCCACTCTACGGTGACTCAGATGTTGAAATTATCAAAGACTCGAAGACAGCTATCATAACCATGCTCCCTGAGGTAAGATAAACATGCTTTTGAAATGAATAGAGATATGTAAGTTCTCAGCAGAGAAACTGGAACTAGAAAAAAGAACCAAATACAAATTTTGGAGTTGAAAAAAATATTTGAAAATATCTGAAATAAAAACTACTCCCTGGGTACACTCAGTAGTGAATTGAGAAGGTAAAAAAGTCAAAGAACTTGAAGATAGACCAATAGAAATGATAAAATCTGAAGAACAGAGAGGAAGAAAAGATTGAAAAAAATAAACAGAAACTCGGGAACCTGAGGAATAATATCAAAATATTTTACTTTCATGTCACTGGAGTCCAATAAGGAAAGAAAGAGTTTGGTGCACAAAAAAGAATGCCTGCAAACTTCTCAAATTTGGGAAAAGATACACATTTTACAGATTCAAAAAGCTCAGTAAACTCCAAACAGGATGAACCTTATCCAGAGAAATAATTACATGACTGAAAGTCAAAGAGAAAGTTTTAAAAATGGAATACGTCTTTGGGCTGAAAGGAAATGATACCAGAGGGAAACGAGTATGAGGAATAAAGGAAGTACAAGAGCAATTATAAATATCTGGGTAAATATAAGACTATTTTGCTCCTATTAAATTATTTAGAATATGTATATGGTTGTAAGCAAAAACTATTTCCCATTCAGGGCTTTCAACAGGACAAATATATATAACATAAGAGCAAGGGTAAAGAGAGTTCTATGGTTTTTAGGTTTCGGCATTTTATTTTACGTAGTAAAAATATTAACTAAGTGGATTGTAATCACTAAGTCAACCACTAAAAATGTAACATTGAAAAGATACAGCCAAAAAACACAAAAACACCCAGAGATACATTTTTTAAAACATAGTAAAAAGTTCAAATAATTTTTTTAAAGATAGGAAAGCGACAGAAACAAAGAGGGAAAACAGGAAACAAAGAATGAAAGATTGAACTATATCAATAATTACATTAAATGTAAATGGTCTAAACAAGCTAATTGAAAGAGAGATTACATGATTAGAGTTTTAAAAAACGACAAAATTGAACTATATACTGTCTACAAAACACCCATATTAAACATAATGCCACAGATAGGTCAAAGGATAGAAAAAGATACATGCAGCCCATCAAAAGAAACCTAGAGTGGCTATAATAACAAAGCAGACTTCAGAATAAGGATTATTACCAAAGATAAAGGGTCAGTTCACTAAGGCTTAATGATCCTAGATGTGTACACATCTAAAAACAGAGCTCAAAATACACAAAGCAGTAACTGATAGAAATGAAAAACAAAACAGACAAATCCACAAATATATTTGGAAACACAGGAAATGCTCTCTCAGTAATTGACAGAACAAGTAAACAGATAATCAGTAATGAGACAGAAAATCTGAACCACCAACCTGCTTTAACTGAAACTTAGACAACAATCCACGAAACAGCAAAATGCAATTTTCTTTTAAAGTACACTGGGACATTAATCAAGATCAGCTATATTGTGGACAATAAAGCTAACCTTAACAGATTTAAAAGAACTGAAATTATACAAAGCAGAAATCAATACCGGACAGATGTCTGGAAAATCCCCAAATATCTGAAAAATCTGTAATATGATTCTAAATAACTCATGGACCAAAAAGAAAGCACCAAAAGAAATTTGAAAAACTTGAAAGAATAAAAACAAATAATAAAAATAAAATTTGTGGGATATAGCTAAGCAGGGCATAGAGAGAAGTTCGTAATGTTAAGTGCTTAGAGCAGAAAAGAATGGAGAAAGCAATGGCACCCCACTCCAGTACTCTTGCCTGGAGAATCCCATGGACAGAGGAGCCTGGTGGGCTGCAGTCCATGGGGTCACACAGAGTCGGACACGACTGACGCGACTTAGCGGCAGCAGAGAAAGAGTAGAGGGGACATCCCTGGCGGTCCAGTGGTTAAGACTTCACCTTCCAATACAGCAGGTGTGGGTTTGACCCCTAGTGGGAGAGCTGAGATCCCACATGCCTCAGGGCCAGAAACCCAAAACATAAAACAGAAGCAATATTGTAACAAATTCTAAAGACTTTAAAAATGATCCTCATCAAAAAAATCTTTTTCAAAAAAGAAAAGTCTCAAACCAACAATTTAGGCTTCTATTATATGAAAATAGACAAAAATAGAGCATAATAAACTAAAAACAAACTGAAAAAGGAATTAATAAAAACAGCAGAAATCAATAAAACTGTCAACAAAGGAGAAAAAAAATCAATGAAACGAAATGCTTTTTCTGCCATCATTTTCTACATAGACAATCCTATGGAATCTAATTTTTTAAGAATCTATTTTCTTTTTTTTTTTGGCTGCACTTCAGGATCTTGGCTACTCGACCAGAAGGTGAACCTGTGCTCCCTGCCTCCCTGCAGGGGAAGCCAGAGTCCTAGCTACTGGTTCAGTTTAATTCAGTCGCTCAGTCATGTCCAACTCTGCGACCCCATGAACCGCAGCACGCCAGGCCTCCCTGTCCATCACCAACTCCCGGAGTCCACCCAAACCCATGTCCATTGAGTTGGCGATGCCATCCAACCATCTGGACTGCCAGGGAATTCCCATTTTTTTAAATATTTAAATCAGTTGTGCAAATTTCAGATCAACATATGAAGTTTAACTGTATTTTTATAATCTGCTGCTGGTGCTGCTAAATCACGTCAGTTGTGTCTGACTCTGTGCGACTCCACAGACAGGAGCCCCCAGGCTCCTCCATCCCTGGGATTCTCCAGGCAAGAATACTGGAATGGGTCGCCATTTCCTTCTGCAGTGCGTGAAACTGAAATCGCTCAGTCGTGTCCGACTCTTCGCGATCCCATGGACTGTAGCCCATCAGGCTCCTGTGTCCACGGGATTCTCCAGGCAAGAGTACTGGAGTGGATTGCCATTGCCTTCTCCAAATTAATTACGAGGCAACTGATTAAGGGTTTCCTGGTAACTTGGATGGTAAAGAAACCACCTGCAATGTGGGTTCAATCCCTGAGTTGGGATGATCCTCTGTAGAAGGACATGGCAACCCACTCCAGTATTCTTGCCTGGAGGATCCCCATNCTTCTGTGTATAGCAAACCATCCCAGAAGTTCATGGCTTGAAACTGCAGCCATTCACTGCCTCACGACTCTGTAATAAGCCCAGCTTGTCTCTGCTCTATGATGTCAGCTAGGATCACTGATGTGACTGTGATCTGCTGGTGGCTGAGGGATCCAAGATGGCCATACATGAGGCTTCCCGGGAAGTCCAGTGGTAAGACTTCACCTTCCAAGGCAGGAGGTGCAGGTTTGATCTTAGTCAGGGAGCTGAGATCCCACATGCCTCAGGGCCAGAAACCCAAAACATAAAACAGAAGCAATATTGTAACAAATTCTAAAGACTTTAAAAATGATCCTCATCAAAAAAATCTTTTTCAAAAAAGAAAAGTCTCAAACCAACAATTTAGGCTTCTATTATATGAAAACAGACAAAAATAGAGCATAATAAACTAAAAACAAACTGAAAAAGGAATTAATAAAAACAGCAGAAATCAATAAAACTGTCAACAAAGGAGAAAAAAAATCAATGAAACGAAATGCTTTTTCTGCCATCATTTTCTACATAGACAATCCTATGGAATCTAATTTTTTAAGAATCTATTTTCTTTTTTTTTTTGGCTGCACTTCAGGATCTTGGCTACTCGACCAGAAGGTGAACCTGTGCTCCCTGCCTCCCTGCAGGGGAAGCCAGAGTCCTAGCTACTGGTTCAGTTTAATTCAGTCGCTCAGTCATGTCCAACTCTGCGACCCCATGAACCGCAGCACGCCAGGCCTCCCTGTCCATCACCAACTCCCGGAGTCCACCCAAACCCATGTCCATTGAGTTGGCGATGCCATCCAACCATCTGGACTGCCAGGGAATTCCCATTTTTTTAAATATTTAAATCAGTTGTGCAAATTTCAGATCAACATATGAAGTTTAACTGTATTTTTATAATCTGCTGCTGGTGCTGCTAAATCACGTCAGTTGTGTCTGACTCTGTGCGACTCCACAGACAGGAGCCCCCAGGCTCCTCCATCCCTGGGATTCTCCAGGCAAGAATACTGGAATGGGTCGCCATTTCCTTCTGCAGTGCGTGAAACTGAAATCGCTCAGTCGTGTCCGACTCTTCGCGATCCCATGGACTGTAGCCCATCAGGCTCCTGTGTCCACGGGATTCTCCAGGCAAGAGTACTGGAGTGGATTGCCATTGCCTTCTCCAAATTAATTACGAGGCAATTGATTAAGGGTTTCCTGGTAACTTGGATGGTAAAGAAACCACCTGCAATGTGGGTTCAATCCCTGAGTTGGGATGATCCTCTGTAGAAGGACATGGCAACCCACTCCAGTATTCTTGCCTGGAGGATCCCCATGGACAGAGGACCCTGGTAGGCTACAGTTCATGGGATTGCAAAGAGTCGGACACGACTGAAAGATTAAGCACACAGTGGTTTGGCAATTAAGACAGTGTCACACTGATCAAAGTATAAAAATGTAGATCAGTGTGACAGAATTGAGAGTCCAGAAATAGATTCATACAAATATGGTCAGCTGGGCTTCCCTTGTGGCTCAGCTGGTAAAGAATCCACCTGCAATGCAGGAGACCTGAGTTCAGTCTCTGGGTTGCGAAGATCCCCTGGAGAAGAGAAAGGCTACCCACTCCAGTATTCTGACCTGGAGAATTCCATGGACCGTATAGTCCACGGGGATCACAAAGAGTTGGACATGACTGAGCAACCCAAAACCTACATAATTAAAAAAAAAAACAAGACAAATATCATCAGCTGATTTTTGACAAAGATGTGAAAAGCAATCAATGGAGAAAGGATTGTCTTTTCAACAAATGTGTTGGAAAAGCTGGACGTCCATGTGCAAAACTTCAACCCATACCTTACATCTTACACCAACACCCCCAAATTAAAATGGATCCTATACATAATAGAAAATGCAAAACTTTAAAATTCCTAGAAGAAAACAAGAGAAAATTTTTGTGACTATGGGTTATGCAAAGATTTCTTAGGGTACAAAAAGCACAAATCATAAAAGGAACAATGGATAAGTCAGACCTTGTTGAAATTTAAAACTTTTGCCTTTGAAAAGATTTAAGACCTGTGGGAATTTAGAGGATATGAGCACTAATTCTGCCGGGAGTTAACCTTCACAAAGTGATTTTGAAGAAGGTCTTCAAGGAGAACTTAAAGTATCTATTGGACTAAAAAACTGAGGAGGACCCAGGGAGAGAAAAACCTGTTCAAAAGGAGCATGATTCTGAAAGGCGCTCACAGGTCCAAGGAACCATGAGAAACTCAGCTGGCACAGAAGAGGGGAAGTGGCAAGAGTGAGCAAAGAGTGAAACGTGGAAAGGGAGAATTTTTACACATTTTAATTTTTTTCCATGGAGCACCAAGAAGGATTTCAAAAGCAGAGAATTAGTAATTGATTTAAGAATTCCATAGGCAGAGGAGCCTGGCGGGCTACAGTCCACGGGGTCGCAAAGGATTGGACATGACTGAGCAACTAACACACTACACTACTCTTCTTTTTAATAAAGATAAATGTGACCACAATATGGAAGACGGACTGGTGCAGAGACTGGTGGGAAGGATTCTAATGAGAAATCTGTTGCAATAGTCCCAAGCAAGAGATGATGGGTCCTCACAGAAGAGCAGGCAATGCGTAAAGGGAGAACTTCACAGATCTATTAATAAGGATCAGGTAGATGGTGGTAGTTTTAACTAAAAATGAGATAATAAGAGTCATCTAGAAAAAACTAGCTCTAGATTCATGTTTTGTAACAGAGATTATAAAATAAAAGATTTGCTCTAAGAACATAAGAGAGAATATAACAGTAATTGCAAAGTATTCTGAATTGAGGGAGAAGAATATAAAACCTTACTGTGATTAGCTACATCTGTTATGTTCTGACTCTAGCAATAATCTTCCAGTATGCTAATTTCCCTGTATAACAAAATGAGAATTCTTCAGAAATGTTTTAGCAGACTTAAAAAACTTTTACTGACAAATGTATTAGCAGACATTTACGCTAGTAGATTATTTGGGATACCGACTGTTTCATATCACTTTATTAGTTAAAAAGGTGGTCAAATCTGGAGAGAAGCTGAAAAGTACATCACAAAACAAGGTTTAACTCATAAGTACCACTCTATTCATATAAAAGCAGTAGGCAGGAATACAGGTGTTAGAACCAGATAAACCTGAGCATGATTTAAACCTGACTATGGACTCCAACTCTGTCATTGACTAATTGTATGGGCCCGGACAATTCATTTAGTCTGTTATATCATCTGTATATTGGAGATACCAAGCGCATCTCACGATATTGCTAATAGTTCCTGGCACAGAGGTGGTAGCTATTTGACTGCTATTTTTCCCTTAGCATGTTCCTTAAAACAATAACTTTTATACTGCTTAACAGTTGTTTACATAAGACAATGCTTCTCAAAATAGTTCCTTAAAATGTTCCCTTAACTACAGAGAAAAGTGAAACATACACCTAAGGATCTGGGCATATAGTATGAAACCAGTGCAAAATTTTTCAAGTTTTGAACTTAATTGCACACAAAATAACCAATTTAATAGCAAAGTGTTAATTTTTTAGGTAAAATTAGCAAACAAAGAAAATATACCAGTTTATACATAACAACATGGCCCTCAATACAATGTCCCATATCCATGAGCCACTTTAAGACGTCTCAGACTAGAAAAATCTGGATAGTGCACTATGTAAATTATGTTGCATGTGATAAAAAGCTGAATAAAACCCAGAACTACGTAGTCTAAAACTCAGAACTTTCCTAGAGGCAAGGAACATTAAAAAAAATAAGTCTAAGATATCTGCCTAAGCATTCTGTCTTGAGAAATTGTAGACTTGCTTCAAGCTAAGAAAGCATAAAACTTGTTCCAGAGACCAGAAAAAAAAAAAGCCATAATCATGAACTTCAAATTTAAAACTTTACCTGTTTTCTTCTTTTTATCAGAAGTAGCGTCTGAAGTCTTTAAGGCAGTAGAGCTGCTTTTGTAAATATCACGACTGCATACTCCAGGGTCATCTTCATCAGAAGAAAGTGAAGATAAGTGTTCCAAGCTTTTAAGTTCGTTATCAAGTTTTTCTGATGGACTGTTAGCCCCAGCCTCAGACACTAAAGGTGTGGGTGTGGCAGCTGCAGTCTTTGGAGGTGGTGGGGGACAAAATGTACGAACGGTCTGCGTTCCTGGTCGCCTAGTCCTGTTAGGCATTCTCACAGCAAGAGTGGAAAACTGCTGTTTGGGCCCAGATTTCAGAAAATCTAAGAAAGAGGCAATAAATCCAGTTTTGACTTCTGGTTGTTTTTCCTCTACTTCTTTGATCTTCTGTCTCATTTTCTCTTGATGCTGATAACCGTCATGGCAGCTTTCCGAGGAAGGGGGAGTGCACGGTAAATATGTATCTGCTCCCCTTGGATTCTGGCGTTTGCTTTGGGCAGGTCTTTTCAGCTGTTTCTGATGGAAGCTGTCTTCCTCTTTAGTGTGCCCTTTTCCTTTAGTTTTCTTCTTCTGGAGGTTAAAATGCATTAAATCTTGGTTTTCCTCTTCCATCTTGACACTGACCATCTCCCCAGGCTGGGCCACGGCCAACCCTGCAAGTGTATTCCTAGAGGAGTTCACCAACCCACCACTGTCCTCACCGCCTAAAGCGAATTCGCTCTCCGATGTAGCACTCTCTCCACTTAAGCTTCTACTGCTAGAAACGAATTCTTGATTTCTGTTATTATTTAATGTACTATCAACAGCAACTTCACCGTCTTCTTCAGGTTCATGACTGGCTGCAGACTGTTTCTTGAATGGACCAGAACTTTGCTCCTGGACTTCATGACCTGGTCCGACCACTGGTGAAGTTACTTTAGAAGCTTTATTTTGACCAGGTACTTCAACATGCTGTTGATCAAGAGTCATCTTTGACTGAAGAGTAGGTACTGGTGAAAGGTTTACAGTAACTTGACTTCCATTTAAGGAAATATCATTTATATTTGGTGGCTTTCCTACTGTAGCTGCTATGGAGTTAAAATCTGATGTCACATGCCCAACATCTAATGACTGCTGAAAATGAGATTTAGAATCACCATCTTCAACAGCAGGAATGGTTTCATTTGAAGTTGACTTGGAGAAATCAGAAGGTGTGACCCCACAAGCTGCTGCTGTAGCTGCTAAGATATCATCTACGTTTGATAAAATATTTCTCTCATCACTGAGGAGCATTGCCTCTGAGAAACATATTGATCCAAGAGAAACAAAATGATTCTTTGAATCATGTTGAGTTGTTTCACTAAAATGGCCCTTTGTTGTCAGATGTTGCTGTAATGGTTTTGAAGAGTCAGAAAGGTCCATTTTCATAATTTCAGAATTTTGAGGATGGAGTTGCTGCTGAGAATGTTCACCATTGCTCCGAATAATATGACCATCCATTTGAAGGAAAGGATGTACTATTTGTTGAGGACTTTGAACACGCTGTACTTGTAAAGATGTCTTTATTTGTCCTAAACTTGCCTGCAGTATTGACTGCTGAAGAATTTGTAGATCACAGGCAGAATCTAAAAGGACCTGTGTATTAGGAAGAGATGCCTGATGGCCATGCCCTAAAGCATTGTTTGGAATTTGAATCTGAGATGAGGCATTAATTATTTGATCATGCTGCTCCTGGACCTTGGCTTCATGTACCTTCTGTATAAGAGAATGCTGCTGGTTTAGGTCTTTAGTATTCAACCGTATTTGCGGAGTTTGCATTAAATTAGTTGCCTTCTTAATATCAAGGGTTGCAGAACTATTGACTTGGCCAATTTGTTGGTTAAGTTGTGTCATTGAACCAACTATATTTTCTTCTTTTTTAGACCCTTGTAGAGCAATACCAACCACCTGATCTTCAAGGCAGGAATTACTTCTGATTATGCTCTGAGAATATCGGTCATCTGCCTTTGACACCTTATAAGCTGACTCTGGAACGTTCATTTCCCCCTCAGACAGCCTTTGGGTTGACGACTCAAGAGATACTTGTGGCTGTAATACCTGTAACTCTTGTATTGGAAAATCATCCTCTGGTTTTGAAGATGTATAAACATTTGAGTCAAGTTTTCTTTCAGCATAAGACTTTGGATCAGGGGAAGGTAGGTTATTCTGTAAGGTCTGACAATGAGTAGAGGTCACAAAAGATGATGACTGGACAGCAGGCAAAAACTTTTGGGACTGGGGAGATGATGACCCTTGGGTCTGAGCATTTTGGGAAGAATGCATAGAAATAAAATTCTGAGTTGGACTAGCATCTGGCACATTCTGAGCCCGAGAGGCAGAAGAATAAGAAAGAGAAGGGGCTGTTAACGTTAGGGACTGACCTGAAGCATAGCTTTCTGAAGGACTAACAACTGACAAAACTTGTGACTGAGATGAAAAACTAGCTTGTGTCTGGCTAACTGGTGATAAACCCTGAGAATGACCAGATGAGTAACTCTGAGACTGGCTATCTGAAGATGGATCTCTCGTTTGAGCAGGGTAATTCTCATTAGTAACCGAAGATAACACCTCTTGCTGATTAGAAGAATAATTAAGTGTTGAATTTTCAGAAGTTATAGTCTGAGACGAGCCAGAGAAAGTCAATGTTTTATACAAGGATGGCAACTTCTCAACTTTGCTGGACCTATAAACCTGTGAATGAACAATAGATGGCACATTATGTGGCTGTACTAAACCATAATTTTGAGACTGACTGACTGATAAAAGGCTTGGTAGCTGCGCTGTAGAATAAATTTGTGCTTGGCCTGATATTACAGAACTCTGGTTATGTAAAGGTTTGGAATAGCTTAGTGTTTGCACAGGAGGAATTACACTTGGAGGTTTGGGGGACTTGGCTGATGCTAGTGGTTGTTTTGTAGAACAGCTTTTTACTTTTGTAGTAGGAGGATACCCTGATGATGGAATTGCAGATGAATAGGACTGAGCAAGTTCCACTGAGACCTGGGAGGGCTTCTGTTGCAATCCTCCATTGCTCACCTGAGTAGACTCTCCAATTGGGCTACAGGATAAAGATGACTGCCTGCTTGTTTCCTGAAAATTAACCCCACTTGCATTTGATAGATAACCGTGTAAGGAATGCTGTGAACCAGTCAGTTGTGCCTGAATAGACTGGGTACCTGAAGGCCGCTGATGGTGTTTAATAACACTACATTCTCGGAGAAGAGCTCTTTCAATGGAAGCAGTAGAACTAGTAAAGAGAGTTGAACCATAGGCTTGAGGAGTTTGCTGAGCTCCTCCAAGTGCTGAAGGCAACAAACTAAACTGAGGTTGTAAAAGATGGGGTGCAGACTCTTGAGCTGAGCGGTACGTTGAAGACTGAGGTGGTATGCTGTTACTTATCGCAGAACTGCCCAGGCGCTCAAATGTCAAAGCAGTTGGAACAGTTCCCTGGGAAGTCTTGATTTGAAGCAAAGGATCATGAGGACTTAAAATTCCATTTGATGTAGTGTTAAAAGTTGAATCCTGAAGCACCAAAGGTGAGGTGGTAGCAAAGTTTCTATTGCTGAAGGTGGCAGGATGCTGATAAGCAGGGAGGGCAGGGGATGGAAGTGTTCCAGTGGTTGGCAAAGGTCCAGTAACAAACAGCTCAGCTGGTGCTGAGGAATGCATACCTGTGAAAAGAAAACAAATACACTTACACAGTTGTAGCACAAACACTTCTATCTGTTCTCATAATAGACTTGTAAAACTTACATAACCTTTAATCTCTTTAAAACGGAAAAGTCTGACAAATTAGTTCTGCATAGAAATTCTAAAAAATATATTCCAAAATAGCTAGTTTTTATAAGGCAAAAACAAAACTACAAAGGTATCAGCAATTCATTACTATTATTGTTATATAAACATGAGATTATACATATAGTCAGATAAATCATTTGAAATTTACAAAAATACATCATCTCTAGTGATTACTTTACCCTGAAATTCCCATGCAAAATACCAATGAACAAACTAAAATGTTCATAACATTAAAACTGAAACCAAATTCCCTACATTTAATGTAATAAATAAATCTAAAACTAATAGTGAGGTTAACACTGCAAAGTTTCTTTCATCAAAATACATGTATTTTTAAAAAATCCTTGCATTTCAAGTTTTGATTTCCTATGAACAACTTCCAATAACAATATATGCATGCTTATCAGAAAAAGCTGACCAGAAATTAATGAAGTACTGTCAAGAAGAGATTGTTAACATTTCAGGATAGCAGTCTAGCCACTTACAGCCCAAGTAAAACCATGTATACCCTTATGATCCAAAAGTTCCTATAGACATTTAGATCTATGGAAATTTACCCTATGGAAACAAGTGGACACAAAGATTCAAACAAGATACTCAGTACAGTTATTGTGAATAACAGGTAGAAACAAACTAAATGTCCATCAACAGGAGGCTGGTAAAACAATTACGGCATATCCTAGTAATACTGCTGCTGTAACACTGCTTAGGTGAAAATACAAAAAAAGTTTTGATGCACAAAGATATCAATAAAGAGTAAACACTACTAACTCTTCTCTAAAAAGCAGGACTATAGTTAGGAACTATCACTTTTCATTTTATAAATCTTTTAATTGTTTCATTTCTTTTTTTCCCTTATCTGCTTATTTTTGGCTGCGCTGGGTCTTCGTTGCTGTGGGCTTTTCTCTAGCTGCAGGGAGCAAGGGCTACTCTCTAGCTGCCACGCACTGGCTTCCCGCTGTGGTGGCTCCTCCTGTGGAGGGGCGCGGGCTCCAGGGCACACGGGCTTCAGCAGTTGTGGCGCCCAGGCTCCAGAGCACAGGCTCAGCAGTCGTGGCTCTCGGGCTTATCTGCTCTGCGGCATGCGGGATCTTCCCAGATCAGGGACCAAACCCATGTCTCCTACACTGGCAGGCAGATTCTTACCACCAAGCCACCAGGGAAGCCCTAACTGTTTCCGTTTCTTAAATTTTTATGTTGGAGCAAAACTGATTAACAATGCTGTGTTAGTTTCAGGAGTATAGTGAAGTGATTCAGTTACATATGTACCTATTTATTTTCAAATTCTTTGCCCATATAGGTTAGGGAAGATCCCCTGGAGAAGGAAATGGCAATCCACTCCAGGACTATTGCCTGGAAAATCCGATGGACAAAGGAGCCTGGTAGGCTACAGTCCGTGGGGTCACAAAGAGTCGGACACAACTGAGCGATTTCACTAGTGACTTCACCAACACTTAGGACTTGATCTTCCATTGCTGGGGCCCAGGTTTAACTGATCGAGGAGCTAAGATCCCAGAAGACAGGCAGCAATCAAAAGAGTATTATGACTACAAGGACAGAAAACATCTAGTTACTCTTGAAACAATAAATAATGCTTAGAATTAAATACATGTAATGTAAAATTATTCCAGGAAGCAATAAATAAAGCTATTGTATTTTTTAATTTTTTAAAAAATATTGTTTTATGCCACACTAACACATTGTTTCTTTGGAAGCAGAAGTTTCTCAGATATACTAAAAGACAGCTTTATTAATGGAATCTACATCAGAATAATAAAATATTTCCAATCGCTATTACTTAAAAGTATAGTCTTTAAGATGAAACCTTAAAAAAAAAAACCAACTAAGCTGTCATCCTGCAAACAACAAAAATACACACAAACAATTTCAAGGGGCAACAGAAAAAATGAAATAAGAAAAATAAAATAGAAAAGTACATAATATAATAACATCAATTTGTACTAGCTTTTACTAAAGAATGACTTATTCCATTCACTTAAGGAGAACTTTCCTAACTCTAATGACAAAATCAGTTCTAAGACTGTTTTTTACTATACCACCTATCCAGTCTGAAGGCACTAAAACAGAACTTAATCTTTCACCAACTTCCCCACAAAAGCTAAACACGTAAAGTGACAGTTACTTAACCGGAGGGAGGAATTCTTTCACAATGTAGACATGTACCAAATTACTACAACGTACACTCTAAACATCTTAAAATTTTACATGTCAATTATACCTCTATAAAGGTGACATGGGGGATAAAAGGAAAAGAAATTTAATCTTTTCTTCTCTCAAGTAAATAAGTGACTACTTAAATTGCCAGGTAAAAACTTTATATCTAGCATTTACCTTTTAACAATTACCTACCTTCTTCAACTTGTTAGTTGTCAACAGAGTGCTAAAACTGAATTTCTGCTAGTAACAATTTCTTGAATTTTATCCGCCTTAAAATAGTGAAAAATTCCGGGTTTTAAAGTTCACTGGAAAATCAATAATTAACACCACTCTCAGCCACACTACCATCGTGACAAAACTATAAAAAGTGAAATTTTAGCAGTACTTCTATAGGACTTAAAAATTCTGAAAACAAAGAATCACCTGTCTGCCAGGATGGGGCCCTGAATTGTGGTAAGAGAGTAGTTCCTGAAGAAGCAGCCTGCGCAGCTCGGGATTCAACAGCAGAGAGAAAATTCATCACTGAAGACTCTTTAGTGTTAGTGCTGGCATTGTTCACACTAGTATCAAATAGTCCAGAAAGACCTACATTTGAAGATAAAATGTATCCCAAAGTAAAAATATGTATGAACATAAAAGGATACTCCTAATGCTATTTTTAAAAGGAATCTCTGAAATTTGAGGCCCAAAGTGCTACAACCCTAAACTGCTTCATTTTGAATAGCAAACAAGTATTAATTTGCGTAAGCACAGTTACAATTTAAAATCTATAGAGATGCAGGAAAAAAAGATTTCCTTACTAATTAACTGTGTATCTATTTCCTATTAGTAAAAGACAAAGCTTTCAATCTCATTTTCATTCTAACGTTTCCCATGGAACCGTTCTGTCCTGTTCACTTTCATAATCCAACATGTGAAAGTTGATTTTCCTTCTTATTCACTAAATGCACCCAGATTCAGGGTATATTTCACAGTAGAATTTTTACCAGTTGGCTGAGGTGTGGCAGTATATCCAGGAAGCTGATGAGAGGCTGCAAAAGTTGGTCTCTGAAGGAGGTCTGTTTCAGAGTTTGAGGGATGTCCTTCTTCATAGCTTAAACTAGAGGATAAAAAAAAAAAAAATGACAAAAAACACACAGCTCAAACCAGATGATCAAAAGAATTCTAGGAAGGCAATTATCAAAAGAAGCATACATCTCTCACTAAATTCCTGACCTATATATCAAGAGATCAAACATGGTCTCATAACACTGTCAAAATGCAGGGGAAATTACTGAAGACATACTAGGAAGAAAAAATACTTTGTATTTTTCCTAATTTAACTTTACCTTCAACAAAGTCCTTTTACGGGAAGAGATAACACGGCACAGTGGGAAAAGCAACAAATATCCTGGAAAATAGGACAGCTGAATTCACTGTCCAGGAGCTACCGTATAATTTCAGGAAGTGACTCTACTGTCAGACTCATTTCTTCACCTGTATGAATAAGGGACCCAGACAAGATAATCTCTAAAGTCCCTCTGACATTCTCTGGAATATCAGATAGTTCAAATGAATTGATAATTAACACTATTTCCCAGTAACTCTCCTTGAAAATTTCAAGCTTATACATTTTGAGAGTAATTCAGAACAAGATATTTTTCTCCCCTTGATTTTTATTTTGAATATTTTAAACCCACAGAAAAACTTAAATATAACAAGGAATAATTTATATACCTGTCACTTAAGATTCAAAGACTGCTAACATTTTGTTATACTTGTTTTACCTTTATACACAGACACATATGCTTTTAAGCTACCTGAAAATAGCTTGCAGATGTCATGAAATTGTATCCTTAAATAATTCAGTGGTATCTCCTAGGAATAGGACATTCAGCTATATAACCAAGTATCATTACTAGACTTGAAGAAAATTTAATGCTGTCATTATTGCATGTGATTAATACAGAGGTCATATTCCAATTTCCCTCAGTTATCAAAATGTTTACAATTTCAAAGCTCTTTGTAGGATGCAATCAAAATTCAAGATTATATTTGCTTGTGTCTCTACATTTAGAATAGTGTCTCCACTCTGCTCCTAATTCCAGATCCCTTTTGCCTTGACTTCATGACATGGATTTTTTTATTTTGAGGAATCCAAGTCAGTTGAATATATTTGAAATGTATTTGTACTATCCCAAATACCAGATTTGTCTGATTGCTTCTTTATGAGAAGTACATAAAGATGCTTTGTAATTATCGTTGCATCTCACGAGGACACACATACTCAGTTTGTCTCACTACTGGTGATGTTAAACTTGAAGTGGTTAAGGTGCTGTCAGATCTCTGAATGTAGTTATTTCTTCTCTTCAAAATTAATACACAGCTGGGAGGTGTTAACTTTTAAGACAGTGTCAATACCTCGTCCCAACAGCTAATGGTTTCAGACACCAACTGTTCATGATCTTTATTTTAATTACTGCACTGGAGATTAGAAACAGTAATGCTCTAATTACAGTACTTTCCCACTCCAGTGTTCTTGCCTGGAGAATCCCAGGGATGGCAGAGCCTGGTGGGCTGCTGTCTATGGGGTCGCACAGTTGGACATGACTGAAGCAACTTAGCAGCAGCAGCAGCAATATTTAAAAGTTAGCATTCTTCTATAAAAATGAGCATTTCCCCCTTTTCTCTTTCTTATCTATATAAACACATACATAATATATAAATGTATACTAACATATTTTTCAATGTGTACATATTATACTTTAAAAAATATCATACCATGCTATTCAATTTGTCCCCTCAATCTTGTTTCCTTTTCACATGTCCTCCATGGTGCTCTGACACATTCTTACTTTCTAGCACAAGATGTTTCAGGTTCATCTTGTTTTTTTTTTAATTCTGTACCAGACCTGAAGTCAACCATTTCTAGAGGAAGTCTTTTAGTGGGCAATGGCATTCTGAAATCAAGATCTGTGTTGTCAAGTATATTCAATGCCTGAGCTGTCATTGCTTTTAGGCCCCTTAAGTGGACAAAGCTAAGAAATATGTCTTTTTAAAATGATGAGTGCGTAATGACAACTCTAACTCAAATCCAATATAGCATTCCTCATCTTCCTCCATTTCACACGTATTTTCCTTTTCCTACAGTCAGAATCCCAGTTTACACTTACAGATTTACTCATTAGCTCTAACCGAAAATACTTTAACACAACCTTTACCAAAAACAAAACCACCAAGTAAAAGTATTTGTTCACGATATAGTTTTGTCTAAAGATTATGTCCCTTTAAGTATATACAGTTAGAATACTGATCCAAAAGTAAATTATTTGTATGGCTGTAATAAGATATTAGATATATAGGAGTTAGATTTTACTTTAGTTTGAAGATTCAATTTTAGGATTAATTTACAATCTATTTTACACATTAAAATCAACTTATTAAGGTATAATATAACTTACAATAAAGTGCACCTATTTTAAGTGTACAATTCAGTGTGTACACATTTGTTGATAAACGTATACACCAGTATAACCATTATCCCAACCAAATTGTAGAACATTCGTATCACAACAGAAGGCTTCTCATGTCCCTTTGCAGTCAATACGTTTTTCATCTCACTCCTGGCCCCAGATAACCAGAGAAGCCTAATGTTACTAAAATTTAGGCTTGCTTGTCCTAAATCATAGTCTATACTCTTTTGTACAAGGCTTTTAAAGTTTTCAGCATAATGTTGATTCACTCATATTGTTGCCTACATAAGTAGTTCATTCCTTTTGATTAAATTATCTGAAGATACCACAATTATGTTTATCCATTCACCTACAGACGAACATCTGGATTGCTTCTAGTTACATGCTACTATGAATAAATCTGCTATGAACATTTGTATGCAAGTCTTTTGGGGGCATATGTTTTCCTTCCTTTAAGTTAAATACCTAGGAATGGAATTACCGGGTCGTTAGGCAGGTACGTGTATCATTTTACATTAGCATCAGTAATTAATCAACATTACATTTTTGCTTTACATCCTTGTCACATGATCTTTTCAGTCTTCTTAATTTTAGCCTTTCTAGGTAGGTAAAGTGGTATCTCATTGTGTTTTAATTTGCATTTTCATAATAACTAATGATGAGGAGCATCTTCTCATGTGACTATTCTTTTAGCTTCTCTGGTCAAGTTTGTTCAAATTGTTGGCTGTTTAAAAAACCTGGGTTGTTAGCAATCTTGGGTTTTAAGACGTTTTTAAAATATAGTCTGGATCCACATTGTTAGATCTATGTATTGTGAATGTTTTCTTCCAGGCTAACGTTCTAACCAGCTGATTTTATTGTGGTAAGAGCACTTCACTTGAGAGCTGCCCACTTAAAGTGCACAAGGCGGTATTGTAAACAACGTGCGCCACGTCGCACAGAAGATCTGTTCATGAACGATGAACAATTTACTCTTCTTGCATAACTAAATCTTTGTAACTGTTGAACAAATAGATACTCCTGTCCTCCTCTGACAGGCCCTCATTCCTAAACTGTGCAGCCGGGTCGTCCATGAGCCCTGGGCAGATTCCATATGCTGTTTGGGCAAGCTGTCTGGCAATGTCCCAGATGACTTTCTCTTGACTCTCAGAATTTCCTAGCAAGGCGCAAACCACTGGAAGGGGGAAAAGCTGACATTCTGCAGGCAAAGAGCGTGCCCACTTCCAGCAACTAATTGTTTTTTCTTGTGGAGTATAACTCCCTAATATAGATGTACCAAAGGTTGCTGCTGCTGATGCTGCTGCTGCTGCTAAGTCACTTCAGTCGTGTCCGACTCTGTGTGACCCCATAGACGGCAGCCCACCAGGCTCCCCCATCCCTGGGATTCTCCAGGCAAGAACACTGGAGTGGGTTGCCATTTCCTTCTCCAATGCATGAAAGAGAAAAGTGAAAGTGAAGTCGCTCAGTCTGTCCGACTGTTAGCGACCCCATGGACTGCAGCCCACCAGGCTCCTCCATCCATGGGATTTTCCAGGCAAGAGTACTGGGGTGGGGTGCCATTGTTGCTAGTGGTTTTAAATTCACTCATCAGTTCCAGGACCTTTGAATTCTTTTCTGCTTTGGCAATTATGAATGAAGTTGCTAAAAATATGTACCTAAGTTTTAGTCTGGATGTAAATTTTCATTTCACTTGAGGAAATACCACTGGAGGGGAATGGCTGAGTTGCTTGGAAACTTGGTTAACCTTAGAGAAACTGCTTTCTAAAGTGGCTACACCTTTCTGCATTCCCAGTGATGTATGTCTGGTGTAGTTACTCTGCGTCCTCAGCAGCACTAAGTATTATTAAGTTCTTTGTTTTCTTTTCCTTTAAAAGAAAGTGGTGCCTCACTGTGATTACAATTTGTACTTCCTTAATAACTAACAATGTTGAGCATCAGAAACCTTTGGTAAACTATCTATTCAACTTATTTTTCTCAAACTTTTTTTGGTTGTTTGTTTTCTTAAGTTGCCTATATATTCTGGAACCAAATCCTTGGTCAGAAACATATTTTGTAAACATTATCTCCCAATCTGTGGCTTTCATTTTCTTAAAATTTCCTAAAATTGTAGAAGAGCAAAACAACTTTATTTTATGAACTGTACTTTTGATGTCATAGCTAAGATATCTTTGCCAAGTCTAATATCTCAAAATTTTATTCTTATATTTTCTTCAAGAAGTCTTACAGTATTAATTTTTCCATTTAGGTCTATGATTCATTTGGAGTTTATTTTTATACATGGTATGAGGTACAGCATGGGATTCTTTTTATTTTTTAATTTGGAAATGCAGTTGTACAGTACTACATATCAGAAAGATTATTCTTGGTACTTCTCTTGTAGTTCAGTGGTTAAGACTTTGCATTTCTACTGCAGAGGGCACTGGTTTGATCCCTGGTTGGGGAACTAAGATTCCAGATACTGCACAGTGCAGCAAAAGAAAAAAATTAAAAGATTATTCTTTACCTACAGAACCTATTTGAACCCATGTCCAAAAAAGTCAGCTAGCCACAGTTGTGGTTCTGTTCTTAACTGCGTTAAAATGATCAGTGTCTGTTCTTAGATCAATAACACACAGTCTGATAAATGATTCAGGTTGTACAAATCTTGGAATTCTGTTCTTTTTCAAAATTATTTTGAAAAACATATTCCCAGAGAAATTTTGGAGTCAGTTGTCAATTTTTAAAAAAACAATACATGAACTCTATACATCAGTTGGTGAAAACAGCCATCTTAAAAGTATTGCCTTCTAATCGATGAGTATAACTCTTTATTTTGGTCTTTAATTCTTCTCAGAATTTTTTTGTAGCATTTACTGTATAATTCTTTAAAGTATAAATCCCTAAGTATCTCATTTTTGTTATTTTGTTCTAATTTTCTTTTTTAATGACAGCTTTATTGATATACGGGCTTCCCTTGTGGCTCAGCTGGTAAAGAATCCGCCTGCAATGCAGGAGACCTGGTTCAATCCCCGGGTTGGGAAGATCCCCTGGAGAAAGGGAGGGCTACCCACTCCAGTATTCTGGCTTAGAGAATTCCAGGGACTGTATAGTCCATGGGGTTGCAAAGAGTCAGACATGACTGAGCAACTTTTGCTTTCACTTTTATTGATATATAAAAGGTTACCCTTTTAAAGTATACACATCAGAGTTCTTTTAAATACTTGGGGTTAAGTATTTGGTGATACACTCATTACCATAATCCAACTTTAGAACACTTCGGTGCTTCAAAACTAAACCTGTCCCACTAGCATTACTTCCTGTATATCGTCCTCTACCCAGCCCCTGGCAATTACTAACTTTTCTGTCTCTATGCATTTGCCCACTCACAACATCACAAATAAACAGAATCATATTATATTATACACAGTCTTTTGTGACTGGCTTCTTTCACTCCCCATGTTTTCAAGGTTCATCCTGTGAACATATCAGTACTTGGTTTAATGGCTGAATAATATTCCACTGGGCTTCCCAGGTAGGGCTAGTGGTAAAGAAACCTCCTGCCAATGCAGGAGACCTGAGAGACACATGTCCGATCACTGGCTGGGGAAAAATCCCCTGGAGGAGGAAATGGCAACCCACTCCAGTACTCTTGCAAAGAGAATCCCATGGACAGAGACTACAGTCCATAGGGTCGCAAAGAATCATACACAACTGAAGCGACTTAGCACAGAACACAGTTACTACATCAACTGAAGCGACTCAGCACAGAACACAGTCACTACATTTTGTTTATTCATCAACAGATGGACACTGGGTTGTTTCCATTTGGGGCTATTATGAATTATACTGTGACAGACATGGAACAACTGACTGGTTCCAACTTGAGAAAGGAGTACATCAAGGCTGTATATTATCACCTTGCTTATTTAACTTCTATGCAGAATACATCATGTGGCATGCGGGGATGGATGAAGCACAAGCTGGAATCAAAATTGCTGGGAGAAGTATCAATAATCTCAGATATGCAGATGACACCACCCTAATGACAGAAAGTGAAGAGGAATTAAACAATATCTTGATGAAGGTGAAACAACAGAGTGAAAAATCTGGCTTAAAATTCAACATTCAATGGAGAAGGAAAAGGCAACCCACTCCAGTATTCTTGCCTGGAAAAGTCCATGGACAGAGGAGCCTGGTGGGCTGCAGTCCATGGGGTTACGCATGATTGAGCATGCGTGCATGAGGATGGAGGGAGATAGGCTGCTAGCAACAAACTGGTAGAACTAAAAACAACAACAACAACAACAACAACAACAAAAACCGCAATATTAAAAAACTGAGATTATGGCATCCAGACCCATCACCTCACGGCAAATAGGTGGGGAAACAATGGAAACAGTGACAAACTTGATTTTCTTGGGCTCCAAAATCACGGTGGATGGTAACTGCAGCCATGAAATCAAAGGTGTTTGTTCCTTGAAAGAAAGGCTACGACAAACTTCAGTTCAGTTCAGTTGCTCAGTCATGTCTGACTCTGCGACCTCATGAACGGCAACAGGCTTCCCTGCCCATCACCAACTCCCGGAGCACGTGCAAACTCGGGTCCATCAAGTTGGTGATGCCACCCAACCATCTCATTCTCTGTCATCCCCTTCTCCTCCTGCCTTCAATCCTTCCCAGCATCAGGGTCTTTTCAAATGAGTCAGTTCTTCCCATCAGGTGGCCAAAGTATTAGAGTTTCAGTTTCAGCATCAGTCCTTCCAATGAATATTCAGGACTGATTTTCTTTAGGATTGACTGGTTTTATCTCCTTGAGGTCCAAAGGACTCACAAGAGTCTTCTCTAACACCACAGTTCAAAAGCATCCATCCTTTGGCGCTCAGCTTTCTTTATAGTCGAACTCTCACATCCATACATGACTACTGGAAAAACCATAGCTTTGACCAGACAGACCTTTGTCAGCAAAGTAATATCTCTGCTTTTTAATAGGCTGTCTAGGTTGGTCACAGCTTTTCTTCCAAGGAGCAAGTGTCTTTTAATTTCATGGCTGCAGTCACCATCTGCAGGAATTTTGGAACCCAAGAAAATAAAGTCTGTCACTGTTTCCATTGTTTCCCCATCTATTTGCCATGAAGTGATGGAACCAGATGCCATGATCTTAGTTTTCTGAATGTTGAATTTTAAGCCAGCTTTTTCACTCTCCTCTTTCACTTTCATCAAGAGGCTCTTTAATTCCTCTTCGCTTTCTGCCATAAGTGTGGTATCATCTGTATATCTGAGGTTATTGATATTTTCCCCAGCAATCGATTCCAGCTTGTGCTTCATCCAGTCTGGCATTTTGCATATAATTTAAATAAGTAAGGTGACAATATACAGCCTTGACGTATTCTTTTCCCAATTTGGAACCAGTCAGTTCTTCCACGTCTGGTCCTAACTTGCTTCTTGACCTGCATACAGATTTCTCAGGAGGCAGTTAAGGTGGTCTAGTATTCCCATCTCTTTAAAATTTTTCCACAGTTTGTTGCAGTTTTCACAGTCAAAGGCTTTAGCGTAATCAATGAAGCAGAAGTAGATGTTTTTCTGGAATTCTCTTGCTTTTTCTATGATACAATGGATGTTGGCAATTTGATCTGTTTCCTCTGCCTTTTCTAAAACCAGTTTGAACATATGGAAGTTCTCGGTTCACATACTGTTGAAGAAGCCTAGCTTGGAGAATTTTGAACACTGCTTTTCTAGTGTGTGAATGAGTGCAATTGTGTGGTAGTTTGAGCATTCTTTGGCATTGCCTTTCTTTGAGATTGGAACGAAACCTGACCTTTTCCAGTCCCATGGCCACTGCTGAGTTTTCTAAATTTGCTGGCATATTGAGTGCAGCACTTTAATAGCATCATCTTTTAGGATTTGAAATAGTTCAGCTGGAATTCCATAACCTCCACTAGCTTTCTTCATAGTGATGCTTCCTAAGGCCCATTTGATTTTGCACTCCAGGATGTCTCACTCTAGGTAAGTGAACACAGCATCATGGCTATCTGGGTCATGAAGATCTTTTTTGTATAATTCTTCTATTCTTGTGACCTCTTCTTAGTATCTCCTACTTCTGGTAGGTCTATACCATTTCTGTCCTTTATTGAGCCCATCTTTGCATGAAATGTTCCCTTGGTATCTCTAATTTTCTTGAAGAGATCTCTAGTCTTTCCCATTCTATTGTTTTCCTCTATTTCTTTACACTGTTTACTTAAAAAGGCCTTCTTATCTCTCCTTGTTATTCTCTGGAACTCTGAATTCAGATTGATGTATCTTTCCTTTTCTCCTTTGCCTTTCACCTCTCTTCTTTTCTCAGCTATTTGTAAGGCCTCCTCAGATGACCATTTTGCCTTTTGTATTTCTTCTTCTTGGGGATGGTTTTGCTCACTGCCTCCTATAGAATGTTACAAACTTCCATTCATAGTTCTTCAGGCACTCTATCAGATCTAATCCCTTGAATCTACTTGTCACTTCCACTGTATAATCATAAGGGATTTGATTTAGGTCATATCTGAATGGTCTAATAGTTTTCCCCACTTTCTTCAATTTAAGTCTGAATTTTGCAATAAGGAGTTCATAATATGCGTCACAATCAGCTCCTGGTCTTGTTTTTGCTGATTGTGTAGAGCTTCTCCATCTTTGCCTGCAAAGGATATAATCAATCTGATTTTGGTATCGACCATCTGATGATGTCCATGTGTAGAATCTTCTTCCATGTTGGTAGAAGAGGGTGTTTGCTATGATCAGTGCATTCTCTTGCCCTGCTTCATTTTGTACTCCAAGGCTAAACTTGCCTGTTACTCTAGGTTCTCTCTTGACTTTCTACTTTTGCATTCCAATCCCCTATGATGAAAAGGACATCTTTTTTGGGTGTTAGTTCTAGAAGGTCTTGTAAGTCTTCACAGAACCGTTGAACTTCAGCTCCTTCAGCATCAGTGGTTGGAACACAGACTTGGATTACTATGGTATCAAATGGTTTGCCCTGGAAATGAACGGTGATCATTCTGTCGTTTTTGAGACTGCACCCAAGTACTGCATTCCAAACTCTTTTTGTTGACTATAAGGGCTACTCCATTTCTTTTAAGGGATTCTTGCTCACAGCAGTAGATATAATGGCCATCTGAATTAAATCTGCCCATTCCAGTTCACTTCAGTTCACTGATTCCTAAAATGTCGATGTTCACTCTTGCCAACTCCTATTTGACCACTTCCAATTTACCTTGATTCACGGACCTAACATTTCAAGTTCCTATGTAATACTGTTCTTTACAGCACTAGACTTTAATTCCATCACCAGTCCCATCCACAACTGGGTGTTGTTTTTGTTTTGGCTCAGCCTCTTCATTCTTTCTGGAGCTATTTCTCCACTCTTCTCCAGTAACCTACTGGGCACCTACCAACCTGGGCAATTCATCTTTCAGTGTCCTATCTTTTTGCCTTCTCATACTGTTCATGTGGTTCTCAAGGCAAGAATATTGAAATGGTTTGCCATTCCCTTCTCCAGGGGACCACGTTTTGTCAGAACTCTCCACCATGACCTGACCATCTTGGGAGGCCCTACTTGGCATGGCTCATAGTTTCATCGAGTTAGACAAGGTTGTGATAACAAACCTAGACAGTATATTAAAAAGAAGAGATATTACTTTGCCAACAAAGGTCTGTATAGTCAAAGCTATGGCTTTTCCTGTGGTCATGTATGGATGTGATAGCTGGACAATAAAAAAGGCTATGCGCAGAAGAACTGATGCCTTAAAAGTGAGGTGCTGGCTTGAGAATCCCTTGGACTTCAAGGAGATCAAACCAGTCAATCCTAAAGGAAATCATTGGAAGGACTGATGCTGTAGCTCCAATACTTTGGCCACCTATTGCAAAAGAGCCTGATTCTGGGAAAGACTGAAGGCAGGAGGAAAAAGGGGACCAGAGAGGATGAGATGGTTGGATGGCATCACCGACTCAATGGACGTGAGTTTGAGCAAACTCTAGGAAATGGTGAAGGACAGGGAAGCCTGGTGTGCTGCCATCCATGGAGTCGAAGAGTTAGACATGACCTAGAGATCAAACAACAACAGCGAACATTCAATAAAGATTTGTCCAGATGGATAGTTTTAATTTTCTTGGGTATATACCTAGGAGTGGAATTCTGGTCTTATGGTAACTCCATGTTTCACATTTTGAGGAACAGCAGCAACCAAATTGGCTATACTATTTAACATTTCCACCAACAACATTTAATGAGTTGCAATTTCTCAACACCCTTGCTGATACTTCTTATTGGCTGTTTTTTTAAATTTATTTATTATAATACCCATCCTTGTAGATGTGAAGAGGTACCTCATTGTGGTTTTGATTTTCATTTACCTAAAGAAGTTGAGCATCCTTGCATTTTCTTCCTGACCAAACAAACAGAGAAAGGGGGAAAAAAACCTTAAATTTATGGGGCTATGTCAAAGGGACAAAGAGGCAAATTGACAGAGCTCCCAATAACCAAAGCTGGAACATTTTGAACAAAGAAAATTAAGTAGTATATATCTACGAGTCTATGCTGATAAAATTAAGTAAATAAAAAGAGGGAAAAACCACAAATCTCCCTTGAAGAATACTAAATAATTTGTGCAGCAATTCTACATTCAAGGAGGTAGACCATAACTCCCCACTCTGCACATAGCAATGTGCTGTGTGCAATGGGCTACACATAGCAATTTTCTTCCAAAGAGGACAGTACTGAAAAGAGGACAAAAAAAAAAAAAACAACCATAACTTTACAGTGTAGAAACCTGACAAACCCCAGGGCCGGGGTTCAATCCCTGGTTACGAACTAAGATCCTAAAAGCTGAGATGTGCAGCCAAAAAAATTTTTTTTTAAACAGGGTTCTCAGAAATACAGTCTACACTAAGAAAAAGCTATAAGCCATAGTCAAATCTGGAAACCTTTTTACAACTAAGAATAAAGATCAACATAATTTAAATATCAGGAGGTTCTGGTGTTGTTTTTTTGTTTTGCCTTATTTCCATATATCCATGCAAATTCCAATCATTTTTTTAACAGGCAAAGAATAATCATAATCTCCTAATTGGTCTCTCTGCTTCTGCCCTAACCCCTCCCACTCCCCACTCTCAGCTGAGTCACTCCCTTAACAGTGAAGTCTTATGATAGTTTTATTTTTAATATTTTGAGCAGTCTCCATACTGTTTTCCACAGTAGTTGCAACTGACATTCCCAACAGCGCCTAAGGGCTGCCTTTCCTCCGCATCTTATCCAACACTTACTGTTTTTTTGACAACGGCCATTCTAACAGGTGTAATGTGTACTGTGCTTTGATTTGCATTACCCTGATGATGAGTTATATTAAACATTTTTTCATGTGTTTGTTGGCCATCTGTACATCTTACGGGGGGATGAGTGCAACAGGTGAGGGAGATTAAGAAGTACAAATTCCCAATTATGAAATAAATGAGTCACAGTGATGAAATGCACAGCATGAGGAATATAGTCAATAATACAGTAATTCTGTATGGTAACAGATGGTAACTATTTTGGAATGTACAGAAATACTGCATCAGTATGTTGTATACCTGGAACTAACAGAGTTGTAAGTTCAATAATGTTTTAAAAAAAAAGTAAAGCCAAAACACAAAAACTCTTACGCTAAATCTGTCCAATGGCTTCCCATCCCACTCTAGTAAAAGCCAAAGTTCTTATAATTCTCAATGCACTAAGTTACCCAACTGTTGCTCCCTTAAACCTCCAATTTTATCTATTCTCCACTCCAGCCACCCAGGTCTTCTGGCTGCTCCTCCTTAAACATAAAAAGCTCATTTCCCCTCAGGTCTCTGCTCAAACCTCACCTCACAGAAGACTTCCCTGACCATGGGATATAAAACAACATCCTTCCTCCGTCCTCTTTCCACATTGCCTGACTCTGTTTTCTTGCTTTGTTTTTCTCCAGAGCACTAATAAATACTTGACATTATTTACTAGCTTGCCTATTAGCCACTAAAATGAAAATTCCATGAGGAC
Source organism: Oreotragus oreotragus (assembly GCA_006410675.1). NCBI lineage: Eukaryota > Metazoa > Chordata > Mammalia > Artiodactyla > Bovidae > Oreotragus > Oreotragus oreotragus. Next base: position 187,105 of record SJYX01013208.1, read on the forward strand.
AGGGCCTTTGCTTTCTTCACTGCTATAACCCCAGCACACAAAACAGTATCTGGCACATCGTAGATAACTCATAAATAATTACAATCTACGTTCAGTTTCAGAAAAGGAATCACCTTTAAGTTACAGCTCAATCACCTCTCAAGCAAATATGTACTGAGTACCTGACCTGATTGCCTGGCATCCTGATAAAGCTTGGAAAATAAAAAATGAAGGACTAAGCTAATAGATCAACCCTTTCTTAAAAAAACTCGAATACCTTTGAGACTTCTATTAATTCTAGGCATTCTATGAGAGTTTTCAATATAAAGCAGAGCTCTAACCAGGCCACTATTCAATGAATTTAATTACTGAAGCCCAAATTAAGAACATTCTCCTTGGGTAGCATACTCTTATGTCCATAATACTTAAGAAATAAAACACATTCCAAGTTTTAAAAATCAATTAGCAAAAGTTCCATGAAATATGTTAAATCCCAGGTAAACAAGCCAGTACTTGCACACAAGTAATAAGTTACTTAAGGCTGAGTGAATGATTTTGCCTTAAGTAGTCACATTATTTTTTTCTCTGTGTTAAAGAACCTGGTCATTGAAAATATAGATATTCTAATATAACAAAAACAGATTTTTTTTTTAACTTGGAAAATATTGATTTAGTCGTAGGTATTAACTTTTCAAAGTTGAGAAACATAAGAACTCTGGTTTGGAAGTTAGGGGGCCCAGATTCCAGTCCTGATTCTGTAAATAACATACGTCAAGACTTTCAGCAAAGCATATGGAATCCTAGTTTTCCTATTTATGAAGCCTAATTTTCTGTGTATTCATTTTGTTTTCTCGCATGTGGGATCTTAGTTCCCCAACCAGGGATCAAACCCACACTCCCTACAATGGAAGCATGGAGTCCTAACCTCTGGACCACCAGGTAAGATCCTGTTCTGTGTATTTCTAATATTCTGAGTTACACTAAATATTTTCACTTCATCTATCACACAGTATTTTTTAAAATTTGTATTTATTTACTTCTGGCTGTTCTGAGTCTTTCCTGCTGTGCACAGGCTTTCTCTAGCTGCATAAGCAGGGGCCACTCTCTAACTGCAGTGCATGGGCTTCTCCTGTTGTGGAGCATGGGCTTCGGTGCTTCGTCATATGCGAGGTCTTCCTGGGCTAGGGATCAAACTCATGTCCCCTGGAGTGCAAGGTGGACTCTCAGCCACTGGACCACCAGCAAAGCCCACACACTATTCTTCAGTATAAAATCTGTCTTCAAAACAGTAGAGTGGTAACACCGAGTTCACTGAGTTACCTATGCATGGAGAACTCTGTCTAGCACGTCTGTCCCACTCATACCTATATGTCAGATAAAATAATTTTTTTTAAATTTTAGCTAATTGTAGCCTGAGAATTAAAAAAAAAACCTAAAGCATAAGAATCAGTCTTTAATGAACCATGAAACAACTTGGTAATAGCTGTAAAACACACACACACACAAGCTCTGTAAATAAGCCACAAGATTCAAATCCAGCTCTGTATAGCCATACTCTACAAATTATTGAGGCTAACCGGATAGTCTCTGTTTCTTTAACTGTAAACTATGATGAATAATAACATGCACATTCCTTACTCTCCAGGTTTTAAGAGTAAATGATAAAGCATATGTATATGGCCATATATATATATATGCTTCCCAGGTGGTGCTAGTGGCAAAGAATCCACTTCCCAATGCAGAAGACATGAGTTTGATCCCTGGGACAGGAAGACCCCCTGGAGTAGGAAATGGCAACCCACTCCAGTATTATTGCCTGGAGAATCCCACAGACAGAGGAGCCTGCCAGGTTACAGCCCACTGGATCGCAGAGAATCGGACATGAGTGAGCACACACAGCATATATATGTGTGTATGTATATACAGACATCATTTACCACAGTATTGTGTTTGGCACATCATGTTCAATCAATGCTATTATTACTTGCACTTAAAAGATGAGGCGTGCATCTATACAACTGACATTTAATGACTGCCAAGCATTATATGCTAGGTACTAGAAGACACAGAAATAAAAAGGCATTAAGTAAACAAATGAACAAACATTACATAATATAAGGCTTACCTCTAGGAAATGACACGTGAGTACTGAAAGAAAGAGGAGAAATTATTCAAGGAAAGAAGAGTATTTCAGGAAGAAAACACCACCAAATATAAAGACCTGGAAATGTAAATAAGATGATACGTTAGACCTATAAGTAATTCTGCATGGTTGTACTAGGGACGGGGATTATGAGTCAGACAGGAGCCATACTGTAGAAAATCACATGTCAAGAATCTCACATTTATCTCAAGGGAAAGAAGAGCATCTGAAGAATTTTAATCAGTGCTAAACGATTACTTGTATTTTAAAAGAATGGTTTTTAACCAGGGGCGCTCATCAGCATCATCTCTCAACTCTGCCATATACCAGGAAGAGGGAAATCACTCTTAGAAGGACAATCTGAGAAGCACTGTGAAGAACAGAGGAAGCCTGAAGTAGAAAGGCCAGGATCCTACTGCAGAAATCTAGGTAAAAAATGATAAGGACAGAAAGAACAGTGGCAATGGTTAAGACATCTAAGAAATCTTGAAAAACAGAACTGACAAGACTTGGCCAACAACAATTTGTGGAGGAAGATGAAGGAACCATGAATGATGGGGAGCCACTCATAAGGCTGAACCAATCTGAAGGAGCCTGATGGAGGATGCATTAAATTTGAGGTAAGGTGTTCCCTGATAGCTCAGCTGGTAAAGAATCGCCTGCAATGCAGGAGATCCCAGTTTGATTCCTGGGCTGGGAAGATCCCCTGGAGAAGGGATAGGCTACCGACTCCAATATTCTTGGGTTTTCCTGCTAGCTCAGATGGTAAAGAATCCTCCTGCAATGGGGGAGAGCTGGGTTCAATCCCTGGAGTGGAAAGATCCCCTGAAGGAGGGCACAGCAACCCACTCCAGTATTCTTGCCTGGAGAACTCCCATGGACAGAGGGGCCTGGCGGGCTAGTCCCTGAGGTCACAAAGAGTCAGACACGACTGAGCAACTAAGCACAGCACAGACGGTATTTGTAAGAGTTAATGTGGGAAATAAAACAGGGCCAGTGAACATTCCCACTTGGAACTCAGGAAAGAAAACTGAGCTGACAATTAAAAATTGGGTATTATTACCAGCTGGGTATTTTTGAAGTCAAGAAAGTGGATGCAATTGCCCAAAGAACATCCTCCCTGAGAAATGAGCTGAGGACTGAAGTGAGTGGGACACTTACTTACGGAAGACACAGCAATCAGCAGAAGTCTCCATGGAAAGGGGATAGGCAGTAAGCTAGCCTTGTGCCAAACCACAGGAAGAGAAGAGGAAAGAGTTCTGTGTGACCTGAGGTGGGCAAGCTGGGTACAGAGAGCAGCTGAAAGAAGACCAACATGCTTCGAGTGTACTGAGGGAAGAGGAGAGTGCCAGCAGGCCCCGCCACTGGAGAGACAGCAGGCAGGGGCAAACATGACAAGCCTGTGGGGTACAACAAAAAGTCTGGGTTCTACTGCATTTCAAGTGCAATGGAAAACAACGGAAGGATTTTTAAGCAAGGGGTGGGAAATAACACTTTAAAAAGGTGACTCTAGCTGCTATGTGCTACAAAACTTCCCTTAGTTCCCAAACTAAAACTGAAAACAAAGGAAATCTTAAACTCAAATAGACCTTTTATTGTCATAACAGCCCTCTCATACAAACGTTACTATATATAAGTAGCCCCAAGTTTCACTAAAAACTGCTTTAAAAACAAGTGTTATTTATTTGACTTTTTTCTTGTTTCCTGAGGTATGCCTGTATTGCTATGAACTTTCCTCTTAGCACTGCTTTTATAGTGTCCCACAGGTTTTGGGTTGTTGTGTTTTCATTTTCATTCATTTCTATGCATATTTTGATTTCTTTTTTGATTTCTTCTGTGATTTGTTGGTTATTCAGAAGCGTGTTGTTCAGCCTCCAAATGTTGGATTTTTTAATAGTTTTTCTCCTGTAACTGAGATCTAATCTTAATGCATTATTGGTCAGAAAAGATGCTTGGAATGATTTCGATTTTTTTGAATTTATCAAGGTTAGATTTATGTCCCAGGATGTGATCTATCCTGGAGAAGGTTCCGTGAGCACTTGAGAAAAAGGTGAAATTCATTGTTTTGGGGTGAAATGTCCTATAGATATCAATTAGGTCTAACTGGTCTATTGTATCATTTAAAGTTTGCGTTTCTTTGTTAATTTTCTGGTTAGTTGATCTGTCCATAGGTGTGAGTGGGGTATTAAAGTCTCCCACTATTATTGTGTTATTGTCAATTTCCCCTTTCATACTTGTTAGCATTTGTCTTACATATTGCGGTGCTCCTATGTTGGGTGCATATATATTTATAATTGTTATATCTTCTTCTTGGATTGATCCTTTGATCATTATGTAGTGGCCTTCTTTGTCTCTTTTCACAGCCTTTGATTCCCATTCTATTGTTTTCCTCTATTTCTTTGCATTGGTCACTGAGAAAGGCTTTCTTATCTCTCCTTGATATTCTTTGGAACACTGCATTCAGATGGATATATCTTTCCTTTTCTTCTTTGCCTTTCATGTCTCTGCTTTTCTCAGATATTTGTAAGGTCTCCTCAGACAACCATTTTTGCCTTTTTGCATTTCTTTTTCTTGGAGATAGTTTTGATCACTGCCTCCTGTACAGTGTTACAAACTTCCATCCATAGTTCTTCAGGCACTCTGTCTATCAGATCTAATCCCTTGAATCTATTTGTCACTTCCACTGTATCATCATAAGGGATTTGATTTAGGTCATATCTGAACGGTCTAGTGATTTTCCCTACTTTCTTTAATTTAAGTCTGAATTTTGCAATAAGGAGTTCATGATTTGAGCCACGGTCAGCTCCTAGTCTTATTTTTGCTGACTATATAGAGTTTCTCCACCTTCAGCTGCAAAGAGTATAATTAATCTGAAATTGGTGCTGACCATCTGGTGATGTCCATGTGTAGAGTCATTTCTTGTGTTGTTGGAAGAGGGTGTTTTCTATGACCAGTGTGTTCTCTTGTTAACCTGTTAGGCTTTGCCCTGCTTCATTTTGTACTCCAAGTTCAAACTTGCTTTTTATTCCTGGAATCTCTTGACTACTTACTTTTGCATTCCAGTCTCCACTGATGAAAAGAACATCTTTTTTGGGTGTTAGTTCTAGAAGGTCTTGTAAGTCATCATAGAATCTTTTAACTTCAGCTTTTTTGGCATTAGTGGTTGTGGCATAGATTTGGATTACTGTGATATTGAATGGTTTGCCTTGGAAATGAACAGAGATCATTCTGTCAATTTTGAGATTGCACACAAGTACTGAATTTTGGACTCTTTTGTTGACTATGAGGGCTACTACATTTCTTCTAGGGGATTCTTTCCCTCGGTAGTAGATATAATAGTCATTTGCATTTTAATTTGCCTATTCCAGTCCATTTTAGTTCACTGATTCCGAAAATGTCGATGTTCACTCTTGTGATATCCTGTTTGACCACTTCCAATTTACCAGTTTCCCAAATAGATGGGGAAACAATGGAAACAGTTACAAACTTTATTTTCTTGGGCTCCAAAATCACTGCAGATGGTGACTGCAGCCACAAAATTAGAAGATGCTTGCTCCTTGGAAGAAAAGCTATGACAAACCTAGACAGCATATTAAAAAGCAGAGATAGTACTTTGCTGACAAAGGCCCATCTAGCCAAAGCTATGATTTTTCCACTCGTCATGTATGGATGTGAGAGTTGGACCATAAAGAAAGCTGAGTGCCAAAGAACTGATGCTTTTGACTTGTGGTGTTGGAGAAGACTCTTGAGAGTCCCTTGGACTGCAAGGAGATCCAACCAGTCCATCCTAAAGGACATCAGTCCTGAATATTCATTGGAAGGACTGATGCTGAAGCTGAAGCTCCAATACTTTGCCACCTGATGCAAAGAACTGACTCACTGGAAAAGACCCTGATGCCAGGAAAGATTGAAGACAGGAGGAGAAAAGGATGACAGAGGATGAGATGGTGCGATGGTATAACCACCTTTATGGGCATGAGTTTGAACATGCTCCTGGACATAGTGATGGACAGGGAAGCCTGGCATGCTGCAATCCATGGGGTCACAAAGAGTTGGACACAACTGAGTGACTGAGCTGACTGAATTTACCTTGATTCATGGACCTAACATTCCAGATTCCTATGCAATATTGTTCTTTACAGCATCCGACTTTGCTTCCATCACCAGTCACACCCACAACTGGGTGCTGTTTTTGCTTTGGCTCAGCCTCTTCATTATTTCCTGAGCTGCTGCTCTGCTGTTCTCCAGTACAATATTGGTCACCAACTGACCTGGAAGGTTCATCTTTCAGTGTCTTATCTTTCTGCCTTTTCATACTGTTCATGAGGTCCTCAAAGCTAGCATATTGAAGTGGTTTGCTATTCCTTTCTCCAGTGGACCACATTTTGTCAGGAGGTTTTTTTAAGAGTCAACTCTGAACATCGCTTTGTTAAATGTGATGCTTCATGTACATGCACAAGGGTGATAGTAGCCCTTTATCACAATAGTTAATATTGAGTTAGGAAATCTTTGCTTATTTGAGGTGGGGGTGAAGGGAGTAGTATTGTTTTAATTTTGAACTTAGATTACTCCTAAGTTTGAACGTATTTCAAGTTTTAAGTATTCCTTCTATTAAGTAATGCATGTGGTTGTACTTGTTGTTTTAGCCACTAAGTTGTGTCCGACTCTTTGAGACCCCACAAACTGTAGCCTGCCAGTCTCCTCCATCCATGGGATTTTTCAGGCAAGTATACTGGAGTGGGCTTCCCTGGTGGCTCAGAGGTTAAAGCGTCTGCCTCCAATGCGGGAGACACGGGTTCGATCCCTGGGTTGGGAAGATCCCCTGGAGAAGGAAATGGCAACCCACTCCAGTATTCTTGCCTGGAGAATCCCATGGACAGAGAAGCCTGGTAGATTACAGTCCACGGGGTCACAAAGAGTCAGACACGACTGAGTGACTTCACTTCATACTGGAGTGGATTGCCATCTCCTTCTCTGGGAGATATTCCTGACCCAGGGACTGAACCGCTGTCTCCTGCACTGGCAGGCAGATTCTTTACCGCTGAGCCACCAGGGAAGCCCAACACATGTCGAGTAAGTCCTAAAATTAAGGTGCAGTATAATGTACTGCTTTGAAATCTAATGAAATTGAGAGGGCTTTCAATGGCCTATCTGCAAGTTCCCCACCTGGCTCTGTTCTCAGAACTAGGTGTCTTTGCCAAACAACCTTCCTTTCCAAAAGACTGGGGACAGTTGCTGCTTATCCCTGAGTAGTGAGACTTAGTTCCCTACATATAATTGGAATTATTCAAATAAACCAGTTGCATCCTTCCACAGGAACTGTGGGCAGTCCACCCTCACAATCCTACAAGCCTGCTTTGCAGAGCACTGGTTGTTCACCCTGTTCCCAGGTACCAGCCTTGTGTGGACTTGCCTGGTATGACCTCCTTCCCAGGCTGTGATTATACACACTAGTAACTGTGGTTGAGCTCATCTGTCCAGGGTTGAGTGCTGTGTCTTCAGCCAACCTGTTAATCCTAAGGCAGGAATCCCTTCTTCACCAACCAGAAGAGGAGGTCGGTGATTAAAGAAACTAGACAAAGATGTGCCTGCAAAGTGTGAAGCAGTATGTCAGTTGATGAGGCCACCAGAGTGAACAAAACAGATTTACTCTGCCCTCAGCAAGCTTACAGTTTTGTGAGGGAGACAGACATTAAACAAATAGCCACATGATAATATTATAATTGTTGTTGTTCAGCCACGCAGCCATGTCTGACTCTTTTTGACCCCATGGACCACAGCATGCCAGGACTCTCTGTTCTTCACTATCTCTTGGAGTTTGCTCAAACTCATGTCCATTGAGTTGGTGATACCATTCAACCATCTCATCTCACGTTTTTTCATTCTGATTTTTTTTTTGTTGTTAGTTTTACTTTTAGAATTCTTCCCTGTCAGAAATTTGGTAACTATTCATTTTTGCACATAATTTGTTTAAAAGAAATACATGCACATGTGTTACATGCCCATGCAAAAAATGTCAATAGTGCAAAAGAATATAGAATGAAAAGTAGATCTCCTTCCCAAAACAAACCTCCACAATCCATGTATCTATGTTCTTTTAGATTTTTTTTATGCACATACCCACATATAGCCTTTACAAACTGTCTTCTGTCCCTTATTCCTTTTACTTAAAGATATATACAGAACTTTCCGATTAGTGTGTGTATTTGTAGCCCATTAAAAAAATTAGCTACAGAATTTTCCACTGAGCATCTTAGGATAAAAAACTCCACCTCCTGTTTACTGTGTTACATATAATGTTGCAATGAACAATATGTTTCTGTGCACATATGCAAAAGTTTCAATGGTTAAGTTTTCAGAATTTGAATTGTTGGGTCAAATTAATTGTTTATTAACAAGTTTCTATATATGAAGATAATTAGTATTTTGTCAAATATTTTGTAACTATTTTTTCTCAGTTTGTGATTTAAGTTTTTGTTTAGACCATACAGAAAATTTAAATGTTTATGTCACCCAATTTGTCAATCTTTCCCTTTATGGTTTCTGTATTTTGTTTAGAGATATACCAAGATTAATTGTGTTTCTTTTCTATGACTTTTAAGGTTTAATTTTTACATTTACAATTTTAATTTATATGAAGTTTAATTTGGCAAAAATAATGAGCTAGGGAGCCAAGTTAATTTTTTTCCAGATGGCTTCTCAGTGGCCTAACACCATTTATTACAAATCAGGTTTTTTCTTTACTATTTTGGTATGCTGTCTTTCTCTTGTATTAAATTCCCATTTACCTTTAAATTTAGTTCTATAGTTTATACTTTGTTCTAGTGATCTGTTAATGGACAGGGAAGCCTGGCATGCTGCAATCCATGGGGTCACAAAGAGTTGGACACAACTGAGTGACTGAGCTGACTGAATTTACCTTGATTCATGGACCTAACATTCCAGATTCCTATGCAATATTGTTCTTTACAGCATCCGACTTTGCTTCCATCACCAGTCACACCCACAACTGGGTGCTGTTTTTGCTTTGGCTCAGCCTCTTCATTATTTCCTGAGCTGCTGCTCTGCTGTTCTCCAGTACAATATTGGTCACCAACTGACCTGGAAGGTTCATCTTTCAGTGTCTTATCTTTCTGCCTTTTCATACTGTTCATGAGGTCCTCAAAGCTAGCATATTGAAGTGGTTTGCTATTCCTTTCTCCAGTGGACCACATTTTGTCAGGAGGTTTTTTTAAGAGTCAACTCTGAACATCGCTTTGTTAAATGTGATGCTTCATGTACATGCACAAGGGTGATAGTAGCCCTTTATCACAATAGTTAATATTGAGTTAGGAAATCTTTGCTTATTTGAGGTGGGGGTGAAGGGAGTAGTATTGTTTTAATTTTGAACTTAGATTACTCCTAAGTTTGAACGTATTTCAAGTTTTAAGTATTCCTTCTATTAAGTAATGCATGTGGTTGTACTTGTTGTTTTAGCCACTAAGTTGTGTCCGACTCTTTGAGACCCCACAAACTGTAGCCTGCCAGTCTCCTCCATCCATGGGATTTTTCAGGCAAGTATACTGGAGTGGGCTTCCCTGGTGGCTCAGAGGTTAAAGCGTCTGCCTCCAATGCGGGAGACACGGGTTCGATCCCTGGGTTGGGAAGATCCCCTGGAGAAGGAAATGGCAACCCACTCCAGTATTCTTGCCTGGAGAATCCCATGGACAGAGAAGCCTGGTAGATTACAGTCCACGGGGTCACAAAGAGTCAGACACGACTGAGTGACTTCACTTCATACTGGAGTGGATTGCCATCTCCTTCTCTGGGAGATATTCCTGACCCAGGGACTGAACCGCTGTCTCCTGCACTGGCAGGCAGATTCTTTACCGCTGAGCCACCAGGGAAGCCCAACACATGTCGAGTAAGTCCTAAAATTAAGGTGCAGTATAATGTACTGCTTTGAAATCTAATGAAATTGAGAGGGCTTTCAATGGCCTATCTGCAAGTTCCCCACCTGGCTCTGTTCTCAGAACTAGGTGTCTTTGCCAAACAACCTTCCTTTCCAAAAGACTGGGGACAGTTGCTGCTTATCCCTGAGTAGTGAGACTTAGTTCCCTACATATAATTGGAATTATTCAAATAAACCAGTTGCATCCTTCCACAGGAACTGTGGGCAGTCCACCCTCACAATCCTACAAGCCTGCTTTGCAGAGCACTGGTTGTTCACCCTGTTCCCAGGTACCAGCCTTGTGTGGACTTGCCTGGTATGACCTCCTTCCCAGGCTGTGATTATACACACTAGTAACTGTGGTTGAGCTCATCTGTCCAGGGTTGAGTGCTGTGTCTTCAGCCAACCTGTTAATCCTAAGGCAGGAATCCCTTCTTCACCAACCAGAAGAGGAGGTCGGTGATTAAAGAAACTAGACAAAGATGTGCCTGCAAAGTGTGAAGCAGTATGTCAGTTGGTGAGGCCACCAGAGTGAACAAAACAGATTTACTCTGCCCTCAGCAAGCTTACAGTTTTGTGAGGGAGACAGACATTAAACAAATAGCCACATGATAATATTATAATTGTTGTTGTTCAGCCACGCAGCCATGTCTGACTCTTTTTGACCCCATGGACCACAGCATGCCAGGACTCTCTGTTCTTCACTATCTCTTGGAGTTTGCTCAAACTCATGTCCATTGAGTTGGTGATACCATTCAACCATCTCATCTCACGTTTTTTCATTCTGATTTTTTTGTTGTTGTTAGTTTTACTTTTAGAATTCTTCCCTGTCAGAAATTTGGTAACTATTCGTTTTTGCACATAATTTGTTTAAAAGAAATACATGCACATGTGTTACATGCCCATGCAAAAAATGTCAATAGTGCAAAAGAATATAGAATGAAAAGTAGATCTCCTTTCCAAAACAAACCTCCACAATCCATGTATCTATGTTCTTTCAGATTTTTTTTATGCACATACCCACATATAGCCTTTACAAACTGTCTTCTGTCCCTTATTCCTTTTACTTAAAGATATATACAGAACTTTCCGATTAGTGTGTGTATTTGTAGCCCATTAAAAAAATTAGCTACAGAATTTTCCACTGAGCATCTTAGGATAAAAAACTCCACCTCCTGTTTACTGTGTTACATATAATGTTGCAATGAACAATATGTTTCTGTGCACATATGCAAAAGTTTCAATGGTTAAGTTTTCAGAATTTGAATTGTTGGGTCAAATTAATTGTTTATTAACAAGTTTCTATATATGAAGATAATTAGTATTTTGTCAAATATTTTGTAACTATTTTTTCTCAGTTTGTGATTTAAGTTTTTGTTTAGACCATACAGAAAATTTAAATGTTTATGTCGCCCAATTTGTCAATCTTTCCCTTTATGGTTTCTGTATTTTGTTTAGAGATATACCAAGATTAATTGTGTTTCTTTTCTATGACTTTTAAGGTTTAATTTTTACATTTACAATTTTAATTTATATGAAGTTTAATTTGGCAAAAATAATGAGCTAGGGAGCCAAGTTAATTTTTTTCCAGATGGCTTCTCAGTGGCCTAACACCATTTATTACAAATCAGGTTTTTTCTTTACTATTTTGGTATGCTGTCTTTCTCTTGTATTAAATTCCCATTTACCTTTAAATTTAGTTCTATAGTTTATACTTTGTTCTAGTGATCTGTTTGTTTATTCATGCATCAGGGCCAAATCTCTTAAATTACTAGACTTTATATGATATGCTATACATTCATTTTTATTCCATCTGTAATTGATTTTGGTATATGATGTTATATGAGAATGTAAATGTCAAATAAAGTTGCTCTATAGACAGAAAGAAAACAGAAGTTGAAGAAAATGGAGATGGTAGGTATAAGATCTCTCATAGCTTTATGGATAATTATTTCATGAAAGGTGGAAAAAGAGAGGATAGCTTACAACTATGGTGCTTTTGTCATTTTATTCCTAAAAATATGATATTTAATATTATTAACAGTATAACAGATAAATGTTGTTAATATACGACCCTTTTGATCATTATTTTCTGTCCTTGTAGTTCTTTGAAATCATTAAATTTTGCTATCTGAATAAATTATGGAAGGCCCTATTCTGTTAAAAGGATAGCTTACAACTATGGTACTTTTGTCATTTTATTCCTAAAAATATGATATTTAATATTATTAACAGTATAATAGATAAATGTTGTTAATATACGACCCTTTTGATCATTATTTTCTGTCCTTGTAGTTCTTTGAAATCATTAAATTTTGCTATCTGAATAAATTATGGAAGGCCCTATTCTGTTATTACACTTCCCTACCCTTCTCCCTTTATTCTTTTTTCTTTCCTGTTTTTACAATTCTTTTTGTAAAGATTTAAATACAAAATAATATGTTTGAATTTTGCCACAAGACTCCAGAGAGGAGCAGTACCATGATGTGACAAATATCTGGAGCAGAGCCCAGCATTTTCCTGCACAGATTAGACTTGACTATAATTATAAGCAGTAGCTTCCTTTTGGTGAAATACAAAGTGAACCATATCTCTAAATAATACAGAAGTTTTAAACACTGATGGAGTTTAAAAGTAAAACTACAAAAGAAAACGACACTTAGGTCACCTCCTCCTGTATGTATCTCCCAGAAATAGAGCTTTATTTCACAAGGAACACAACAATTTGGGTGGATTTCAGCTACAATTTTGTGGCAGACACAGTTCATGACAGCTTCTACCACAGAGACTTGCAAACCAAATACTGCCTTCCTTAATCTTACTTGTAGCCAGCTGTGGTTGATGTGACACATTGACTGTTGGTGAATACTGGAAATTTTTTTTTCTATCAAAGAGACAGCTACAGATTCAAAGTTTGTGCCTACCAACTTTCATATTGTTGCTGTTCAGTTGCTCTGTTGCTCTGTTGTGTCCAACTCTTTGCGACCCCATGGACTGCAGCACACCAGGCTTTCCTTTCCTTCACTATCTCCCAGAGCTTGCTCAAACTCATGTCCATTGAGTTAGTGATGCCATCTAGCCATCTCATCCTCTGTCGTCCCCTTCTCCTCCTGCTTTCAATCTTTCCTAGCATCAGGGTCTTTTCCAATAAGTCATCTCTTCACATCAGGTGCCAAAGTATTAGAGCTTCAGCTTCAGCATCAGTCCTTCCAGTGAATATTCAGAACGGATTTCCTTTAGGATTGACTGGTTGGATCTCCTTGCTGTCCAAGGGACTCTCAAGAGTCTTCTCCAACACCACAGTTCAAAAGCATCAGTTCTTTCTCACTTGGCCTTCTTTATGGTCCAACTCTCACATCAATGCATGACTACTAGAAAAGCCATGGCTTTGACTAGATGGACATTTGCTGGCAAAGTAATGTCTCTACTTTTTAAAACACTGTCTAGGTTTTCTTCCAAGAAGCAATCTTTCCCAGCATTCATATGCTTAAACCTAATCCCCAATGTGGTGATATGAGAAGATGAGGCTTTTGTGAGGTGATTAGGTCATGAGGATGGAGCCCTCATGAATAGCATTAGTGCCCCTATAAAAAAGGACCCAGAAAGCACCCTTGTCCCTTCTATCTTGTGAGGATACAGTGAACAGACAGTCATATATGAACCAGAAAGTGGGTACTCAGACACAGAATCTGCCAGTGCCATAACCTTGGACTTCCCAGTCTCTAGAACAGTGAGAAATAAATATCTGTGGTTAAAGTCACTCAATGTATGGTATTTTTATTACGTCAGGCTGAGCAGACTAAGAGAGAACAGATGTGGTTGACACCATCTTTTCTTCCCTCTTTTTCTCTTGAAAGCCGACTTGATGTCCAGAGTTCTGAAAACTATTTTTTAACCATGAGTTATATTACAAGAAAGTTTCAGAGCCTTACCCTGAACTTAGATGCTGGTACTTCTTATCTCCAAGTTTCTTGCTGTGATGAAACAAAAACTCTTTTGTGAGTCCATACTGCTGTTAAGTCGATAACTCGTACCTGACTCTTTTGCAGCTGCATGGACTGTAGCCTGCCAGGATCCCCTGTCATGGGATTTCCCAGGCAAGAATACTGAAATGGGTTGCCATTTCCATCTCCAGGAGTTCTTTCTGACCCAGGGATTGAACCCCTGTCCCCTGCATTGGCAGCTGGATTCCTTACTGCTGAGCCACTTGAGAAGCCCAGTTAAGTGTTGTTCTATAATGTGCTGCCAACAGACTGCAAGATCAGACCAGCCAATCCTAAAGGAAATCAACCTTGAATATTCATGGGAAGGACCGATGCTGAAGCTGAAGCTCCAATACTTTGGCCACCTGTTGCAAAAAAGCAGCTTGTTGGAAAAGATCCTGATGCTTGGAAGGACTGAAGGGAAAAAGAAGAGCGGGCAGCAGAGGATGAGATGGTTAGATAGCATCACTGATTCAAGGACATGAATTTGAGCAAATTCCAGAAGATAGTGGAGGACAGAGGAGCCTGATGGGCTGCAGGACACATCATTGCAAAGAGTCTGACACAACTTAGCCACTGAACAACAATAAGAACAACAAATGTGCAACCAAGAGCGGTAAATGATAAAGTCTAATAACATATGAAATGAAGCAATAATTTAAAGAATACAGTCCAGTAATAAACGTCGTAGGGAGAAGCCAATTCTGACTCCCTGTTGGAAAATATTTCTTTGAGTTGCTCTTCATGGCTTTTTAAAAAATTACAATCATACATAATGGCCTGCCTCAGAGGACCCTGCCCCTCTGCCTGACTGTTAAACTAAAGAGCCTTTGTTCAGCTCATAAAGAGATAATCTGACCCTGCCCGCATGCTAAGTTACTTCAGTCATGTCTGACTACGCAACCCTATGAACTGTAGCCTGCCAGGCTCTTCTGTCCATTGGATTCTCTACGCAAGAATACTAAGAATACTGGAGTGAGTTCTCATTTCTTTCTCAATGGGATCTTCCTGACCTAAGGATCAAGCCCATGTCTCTATGTCCCTTGCATTGGTTCCTTACCACTCACACCACCTGGGAACCTCACTGCCCATAGATGAATGGCTTTAGGGGATAAAAAGGAGATTAGTATAACTTTCCAAAGGCTGGCCATTCCTAGAGATGTTTTGTGAGACTGAAGACCTTTTTACTTCCTCACTGGCTCTCCCTTTCTATTCTCCCTTTTGACTTTAGTTCCTCATTGCCTCTCTCTCTCTGACTCTATAAAAGAACCTGGCATCCAGACCCTGACAAGATGGTTATTTTAAGGCATTAGTCTGCCATCTTTTTAATCAGCCAGTTTTCCAAATAAAGTTGTATTCCTCGCCTCACCACTTCATCTCTCAGGTTCATTGGCCTGTCATGCAGAAAGCAGAACAAGCTTGACTTGGTAACAAATTGGCTTCTTGTCTACACAATTCAATGACTTTTTTCAATAAAGATTTTTTTTCAACTGATATTCACAGGAGATGAGGTCCTATGAGAATAAAAACAAAGTGTCACTATATTTTATCTGAAGATTTAAATATGAAAACCCTACTCACAGGCTGTAGGTGATACTATTCTCTTTGAATTATTGAAGGTAAACATTAATAGAATTCACAGTGCTGATGCTGAGTAGGATGCCTTGGGGCTCCTGAGCACAAAGCCTTTCTGTGAACCTCATTTCTTTGATTATAGTAAACAGCCTTCACTCAACCTCCATGACCTTCCCTGAGTTTCAGTGGGCAGGCTCAAGTAGTTGTTAATTTGGGATGAGAGAGGATGCAAGACCAAGGAGAAACAGTCAAGAGAAGCCTTGGGGCATGATCCTATTTCCCCATCAAAGGATACACATAGCAATGTCTTTGAGCTATTTTGCAGATACTGAAACCCCTTCTAGGTGGGAGAAGTTAATGAGGGTATTTGCCCACAAGCATGTAGACCAATTGGACCAGAGGGCTGATGATGCTGACTCCTACTTGCCTCATCATCAACCCATCAGAAGAAGGTCCACAAGCTGATCATGCTCTTTTTGAACAATTACTTTAAAACTTCCCACTATCTTCTCCAAGTTGGCACCCCTGGTTTTGAGGGCATTAGCCCGCTGTGGCCCCCATTGCCTGGCAAAGTAATAAAGTTATCCTTTTTTTTACCTCACCTATAACTCTGTCTCTGAGACTTGATTCAGTACTGATGTACAGAGAAGCTGAGCTTTCAGCATCAGAGTTAAACAACATTTCAAGAAACACTATTCTTGCCACTCATTTTCTGTCTGATGGAGAATGAAATAAAAGTTTTCTTTTTTAAAATACTAAAGCTTAAAAAGTTCTTCATCCCCAAATTGTAACAGACATCTGTCTGTTTTATTATTATTATTACTAATTTATTTATTTATGGGCTGTGCTGGGTCTTTGCTGCATTGTGAGGGCTTTCTCTTCATTGAGGTGCATGGGCTTCTCATTGTGGTCATTTCTTTTGTTGTGAAACACTGGTTCTGGGCACTCAGGTTCAGTAGTTGTGGCACATGGGCTTTGTTGCTCCACAGCGTGTGGAATCTTCCCAGACCAGGGCTGGAACCCATGTTCCCTGCTTTGGCAGGCAGATTCCTATACTCTCTTATGTGTGCAATAGTCAACACCATTATGTCTAATCAATGTACACATCTTAATTTAAAAATAATACTATTGGGAGAAGGGTGCCCATAGACTTGCTCCAAGGCAGAGTTGCCACAAACCTTCAATTTATAAAAAACACAGTATCTTAGAAATACAATAAAACATATACATATGCATATATACAAAGTATATTTATATGTCTATGATCATTTTTACCCTTAATTATATACATGCGTACATGTACATACTCACTTATATGTACACACATAAGTTATATATGCATGTATATGTATATATTCATTTATACACTCATATGTATGAGTCTGCAATTACATTGCCACAACATAATTATATATTTGCAGGCTTCTATAACATCATCTTGGGCTTCCCAGGTGGCTCAGTGGTAAAGAATCTGTCTGGCAATGCAAGGGATGTGGGTTTGATCCCTGGGTCAGGAAGACCCCCTGGAGAAGGAAATGGCAACCCACTCCAGTATTATTGCCTGGGAAATCCCAGGGACAGAAAGAAGCCTGGCAAGCTTCAGTCCATGGGTTTGCAAAAGAGTTGGGCATGATTTAGTGACTAAACAACAATTAAACCATCTTAGCCACTGTACCTTTGTCTTTAGCTTTCAGAATTTAACATATATCTTGGTGTGGATTTCCTTTTTTGGGAATTCTCTCGGTTTCTTTCATCTGTAGATTTATATCTTTTCTCAATTTGTGAAGTTTTCAGCCACTATTATTTCTTTGAATTTTTAGGCATGATTTAGTGACTAAACAACAATTAAACCATCTTAGCCACTGTACCTTTGTCTTTAGCTTTCAGAATTTAACATATATCTTGGTGTGGATTTCCTTTTTTGGGAATTCTCTCGGTTTCTTTCATCTGTAGATTTATATCTTTTCTCAATTTGTGAAGTTTTCAGCCACTATTATTTCTTTGAATTTTTCAACCATTCTCCCCCACCCACTCCACCCCCATTCTTTCTCTTCTTTCGAGAATCCAGTGATTAGATCTTTTGTTACTTTTCCACAAGTCCACAAGTCCCCTAATTTTTATTTGTTCCAGGAAACTTTGTAATTGCACATAAGAGCAATTTTTGGTGATAGCTGTTTTAAAATCTTTGTCAGATAATTCCAGTATCTGTTTCATCTCAGAATTGGCCGTTGAATGTCTTTTCTCATCCAATTTGTGATTTTTTCTGATTCTTGGTATGATGGATGATTTTCTATTGTATCCTAGGCATTTTGGATAATGTTAGGAGACTCTGAACCCTATTTAATCATATTTTAGTAGGCAATTAAGATGTAGCTCTTGGCTTACTTTCATGGGCTGTGGTTCCAAGGACAATTTACTTTTTCTAGCTCTTGAAGTGCTGCTATGTTCTCCTAAGTTCACTTGGGGCCGCCTTACCCTTCTCTGGTCGTGGTATTACCAGGTGGGTGGGGGAGACATGAGCAGATCCTCAGGAAGAAGAGCAGTCCCTAGGCTGCTCAATGTTGGCAGGATCCTTGATTCCATTTGTTTGACTTAGTATGAATAGAATGCTAGATTTCTAATTTAAAAAATAGATATGCAACAGGCAACAAAGGTTTACTGTATAGCACAGGGAACTGTAGTCAATATTGTATAATAACCNTGATTCCATTTGTTTGACTTAGTATGAATAGAATGCTAGATTTCTAATTTAAAAAATAGATATGCAACAGGCAACAAAGGTTTACTGTATAGCACAGGGAACTGTAGTCAATATTGTATAATAACCCATAATGAAAAATAATCTGAGAAATAATATATGTGTGTATGCGTAACTGAATCCCCTTGCTATGCACCCAAAACACTGTAAGTTGATTATACTTCAATAAAATATATACATCAAGAAAAAAAGGGAACTGAAAATGGAAGTTTAGAATTTCAGTTTATACAAGATCTTCAACAAAGAACAACAACAATAAAAAATCATAACAGGGCTTCCCTGGTGGTCCAGTGGGTAAAGAATTCAGCTTTCAATGCAAAGGACACCGGTTAGATCCTGGTCCGGGAAGATACCACATGCCGTGAGGCAACTGAGCCCATGTGCCACAACCAACGAGCCCACGTTCTGGAGCCTGCAAGCCACAGCTGTTGCAGCCCGAGTGCCTAGAGGCTGTGATCTGCAGCAGGAGAAGCCACTGCACCACAAATAGAGAGTAACCTCCGCTCACAGCAGCTAGATAGAGAAAGCTGGCTCACAGCAACGAAGACCCAGTACTGCCAAGCATAAATAAATGAATAATAGTACTTAAGTAATAACAGATTTAAAGGGAAATGACAGGGCAAAGGAAAGCAGTTCAGGCTTCCAAAGGCCACAGACTGGGAAAGTAAATATATGGAAGGGAACTAACGGACCAAAGGTTATTTGGGGATTCCTCTGTTGCCATCTCTGGGCTGATTACAGTCTGTCTTTAAGAAGAGGAAAATTTAAACTTTGCATTTAGTCAGACAGGGGAAATGTTTTCTACCTTTCTTGATGCTTAGTTGCCTTCATCTTAAAAAAAAAAAAAAAAAATTCAGCTGAGTAAATTTGAAGCTCCAGTTGGTTGTATTAAGCAGTTCATGAACTGGGCAACATGCTGTGCAGCAACTAGAAAGGTACAAAATTGAAGGCTTTGATAGGCAGAAGGGTGGGGTAGGGAGCTATTAGCAAGGAAGAGATTAATTTTGGCCAGGATGTCTTCTTTTCAGGGGATGCAGACTGCCTCTTCTTCTCCCTCTAAGATGGAGAGGGCCATGTGACAGTTGACCTTGCTGGGG
The DNA here is from genome assembly GCA_006410675.1 of Oreotragus oreotragus. Lineage (NCBI taxonomy): Eukaryota > Metazoa > Chordata > Mammalia > Artiodactyla > Bovidae > Oreotragus > Oreotragus oreotragus. The sequence continues at coordinate 206,570 of SJYX01013208.1, forward strand.
CTGACAAGAAAATTTCATACTGGTTGATTAAGACACCATTTCTAATGAAGGTTGAAACTGCAAATTAGGTCAGGTCCTAAACATAGATTTGGTATCATTGGCTTTAGCACAAGTGACGCCATTTTGGACCTGTGGTTTTTCTTTCACAACTTCAAAACAATATTTATGTCAATGAGGCATATTTTGGGATGAGATTCTGGTTTCCTTCAGGTGGAAAAGGTTGGGAAACACCAGGACTGGATTGCCTTATGCCAGAAGTGGGGGCTGGGAAATGCCAGGCCTCCTCTGTCCTGTCTCCCCTGACAGCCCACTTGCTGTCAGTGAGTTTGGAGTCATGGGCGGGGCTCTCTGTTAGGTGTCTGCTGGGCTTTCCTTTCCTGGTCCTTGGGCCAGAGGCAGCTTTTTTCAGGATTTCATTTTGGTCTGTCCTGCTTTCCCACATCCAGGTTAAGATACTTGAGAGGAAAAAAGTTGAACCCAGGGAACTCACAGCTTGTTGTTCCTCAATTCCAGAGGTCCTTAGCCAGTTAGCCTTCTCTTTTTCCATTTTTCAGAGTCCTATTCTGGTTGTTTATTTTTATGGCTGCATTTAGAGGAGACAAGAAGAGCTTCCTCAGTAGCTCAGCAGTCAAGAACCCACCTGCAAAGCGGGAGGTGCGGGAGACTCGGGTTTGATTCCTAGGCTGGGACAATCCCCTGGAGGAGGGCATGGCAGCTCACTCCAGTATGCTTGCCTGAAGAATCTTGCACAGAGGAGCCTGGTGGGCTAGAATTCATGGGGTCACAAAGAGTCAGAAACAACCGAAGTGACTGAGAAGACGCACACAGGTAGAGGAGAGGAGCAGAGAAATGTGTGTAGCGGAAAAAAGTCTGCCATCCAGCTTAATTTAGACTGGTTATTTTTAAGGTCCCAGGGACTTAGGAAGAAACTTTGACCTTCCCCTTAACTAACAGAATATAGACAGGACATGTTGCAGGAATTGTGGAGACAGGAAGGAAATTAGCAAAGTCCCTCTGTCTCTGGAAGGCCCAGGAAACATTTGTTGATCCAACCTTTGCTTTTCCATCTCTCTATGAACTGCCTTTCTCCCCTTGGGAAGTCCCAAACCACTACCTCCAACAACCTCTTTTGTCTTCAGCTAAAGGTGGTATTTATGTGAGGGTTTCAACTATTTTGGTAGTTACTCAGTTTTCCTGAGTCTCTCCCATGTATATATGTTATTTTGTTTTTCTCCTGTTAATCTGTCTCACAGCAATTTAACTTTTAGACCAGTCCAGAGACCTTAGAAGGATAAAGGGAAAATTTTCCTTCCTGACAAATGAAGGCAGAAATGAGTCTCTGGGAATTACTCCAAATAGTCAACATATAAAATTAGGTGCATGACAAAGCTACTGGAAGTGATGGAATTCCAGTGGAGATATTTCAAATCCTGAAAGATGATGCTGTGAAAGTGCTGCACTCAATATGCCAGCCAATTTGGAAAACTCAGCAGTGGCCACAGGACTGGAAAAGGGAAATTTTCATTCCAATCCCAAAGAAAGGCAATGCCAAAGAATGCTCAAACTACTGCACAGTTTCACTCATCTCACATGCTAGTAAAGTAATGCTCAAAGTTCTCAAAGCCAGGCTTCAATAGTATGTGAACTGTGAACTTCCAGAGGTTCAAACTGGTTTGAGAAAAGGCAGAGGGGCCAGAGATCAAATTGCCAACATCTGCTGGATCATCAGAAAAGCAAGAGAGTTCCAGAAAAATGTGTACTTCTGCTTTATTGACTATGCCAAAGCCTTTGACTGTGTGAACCACAACAAACTCCAGAAAATTCTGAAAGAGATGGGAATACCAGACCACCTAACCTGCCCCTTGAGAAATCTGTATGCAGGTCAAGAAGCAACATGGAACTGGACATGGAACAACAGACTGGTTCCAAATAGGAAAAGGAGTCTGTCCAGGTTGTGAATTATCACCCTGCTTATTTAATTTATATGCAGAGTACATTATGAGAAATGCGGGGCTGGATGAAACACAAGCTAGAATCAAGATTGCTGGGAGAAATATCAATAACCTCAGATATGCAGATGACACCACCCTTAGAGCAAAAGTGAAGAAAACTAAAAACCTCTTGCTGAAAGTGAAAGAAGAGAGTGAAAAAGTTGGCTTAAAACTCAACAATCAGAAAACTAAGATGGCATCTGGTCTCATCACTTCACGGCAAATAGATTCAGTAACAGTGGAAACAGTGTCAGACTTTATTTTTTGGGGCCNAACTTTTTCACTCTCTTCTTTTACTTTCATCAAGATGCTTTTTAGTTCTTCTTCTTCTCTTTCTCTCATAAGGGTGGTGTCATCTCCATATCTGAGGTTATTGATATTTCTCCTGGCAATCTTGATTCTAGCTTGTGTTTCTTCCAGCCCAGCATTTCTCATGGTGTACTCTGCATATAAGTTAAGTAAGCAGAGTGTCAATATACAGGCTTGGCAGACTCCTTTTCCTACTTGGAACCAGTCTGTTGTTCTATGTCCAGTTCTGACTGTTCCTTCCTAACATGCATATAGGTTTCTCAAGAGGAAAGTCAGGTGGTCTGGTATTCCCATCTCTTTCAGAATTTCTCAGAGTTTATTGTGATCCACACAGTCAAAGGCTTCGACATAGTCAATAAAGCAGAAATGGATGTTTTTTTTGGACCTCTCTTGCTTTTTTGATGATCCAGCGGATGTTGGCTTAGCGCTGAAGAATTGATGCTTTCAAAATGGGGTGCTAGAGAAGACTCTTGAGAGTCCCTTGGACTACAAGGAGATCCAACTAGTCCATCCTAAAGGAAATCAGTCCCTAGTATTCATTGGAAGGACTGATGTTGAAGCTGAAACTCCAATACTTTGACCACCTGATACAAAGAGCTGACTCATTGGAAAAGACCCTGATGCTGGGAAAGATTGAAGGCAGGAGGAGAAGGCGATGACAGAGGATGAGATGGTTGGATGGCATCACGGACTGAATGGGGATGAGTTTGAGTAAATTCCAGGAGTTGGAGATGGACAGGGAGGCCTGGCGTGCTGCAGTCCATGGGGTCGCAAAGAGTCAGACATGACTGAGTGACTGAACTGAACTGAGATAGTGCTCATTAATACCTAGTCCAAGTTATGAATAATTTAAAAAACAATTTTTGATCAATTATGCAGAAAAGATCAAATTATTTTCCTCTTCTCTTTACAAAAATATTACAAAATATGAAGAGGCATTCAAAACATATATAGCCATGTATTTTGAAGGTATGCTCTGTCTGGAAAATCTGGGACTGAGAAATCATTTTATTTTTGACTCTAGCAAGTCCTGAATGTTTTATATTTCCTTTCACTTTTCTTAAAAACTGAAGAGTTCCCTTTTAAGCTGCCCTCTTTCTACCTGTTATAGGCAGGCACTGACAGCTTCCTCCAGGCTCTCAGCTCTCACATAATAGTCTACTCAATGTCCTTTAAGGAGATCAAACCAGTCAATTGTAAAGGCAATCAACCCTGAATATTCATTGGAAGGACTGATGCTAAAACTTAAGCTCCAATACTTTGGCTACCTAATTCAAAGAGCAGACTCTTTGAAAAAGACCGTGTTGCTGGCTGGATGGTTGGATGGCATCAGTGGCTCAACGGACATGAGTTTGGGCAAACTCAGGGAAATGGTGAAGGACAAGGAAGCCTAGCATGCTGTAATCCACGGGGTCCCAAAGAGTTGGGCAGGATTTAACAACTGAACACCAACAACAAGATCCTTCTAGCTTCCTCCTGCTGCCCAGTCTTTAAGTCAATGCAGTGTGTTTTTGGTTTTTGTTACAGGAGCACTTCACTTTTAGGTAAAAAGTTTGCTCTGTTTATCCAATGCTGTGTAACAACTGAGAACTGCCAACTGCAAAAGCAACTCTATACCTACACTCTCCCCACTCCACTCCCTCCTCCAGACTCAGAGATCTGACCAAACTCTACCTGGCTTCCAGCAGCCTAAAGCCATGTCTTTGGGACAACTCTACACACCTTAAGTTCCAGCCTGGAAAACCTCAAGGCTGCCAGAAGAATAGGATTTCTTCCAGTCAAAACCTTCTTCATTTTTCTTAAATCGTTTGTTTTAGAGACTTGCACTTTGCAATTTTAAGTCCTTTCTCTGTTCCTTTGAGATGTATATATTTCTTCTACAATCCAGGACTGTCTTTCTGGAGGACTCCCTTTGCAGTGTAATAGTCCAGAAGGTTAGGGTCTTAGCACTCAGGGATGGTCTAATCACATTCCTTAAAATCTTTAGCATGCCTCCTTTATCATATCACATGTTTTGGGGGCTGGGGCGCGGGGCTGAAGAATCCTGGAGGACTTGCTGGTTGGGTGTGGCTTGGAGTCTCTCATGAAATGCTGGCAGATAGTGGCTAAAACTGGAACAGCTGGGGGCTAGAGCAGCTGGATGAGATGATTGGATGGCATCATTGACTCAATGGACATGAGTTTGAGCAAATTTCAGGAGATAGCGAAGGACAGGAAAGCCTGGCATGCTGCAGTCCATGGGGTTGCATAGAAGCAGACGTAAATGAGCCACTGAACAACAAAGAGCAGCTGGGGGCTGGGGCTAGATGGGCAGCTCACTTACTTTCTGAGGTCACTGGGTCTGGCTGAATGAGCTCTCTGCATGGCTTGATCTGGGCCTTAGGACAGCTGGTTGACTTACATGCCAGCTGCAGACATTCAAGGGCTAGTATTCCAGTGAGTAGAGGCAGAAGCTACCATGCTTTTTCTGGTCTAGTCTTGAAATTCAGCATCTATTCCAGGCATTCTAAATGTTAATAGAATGTTACAAATGTTCCATGTGAGTTAAATTGCCTGGGGTAAGGGGGAGGAAAAATAAAAANGGTTGACTTACATGCCAGCTGCAGACATTCAAGGGCTAGTATTCCAGTGAGTAGAGGCAGAAGCTACCATGCTTTTTCTGGTCTAGTCTTGAAATTCAGCATCTATTCCAGGCATTCTAAATGTTAATACAATGTTACAAATGTTCCATGTGAGTTAAATTGCCTGGGGTAAGGGGGAGGAAAAATAAAAAAGCAGATCTCATTTCATGATAAGAGGGTCAAAGTCACATTGCAGATAAACCCAAGGAATGGGGCCATTTTGGGGAAACACAGTTTGCCACAATTATCTACATTTAAAGCATTCAGATTGAATATGCTATTGTCTTCTATGTCCATAAATAGAAAAATAATTTTGTCCCTTTATTTTCTATTGGAACTTTAGATTTTCTTCCTGATTGGTGAGAGTTTGCAAAATTGTAGACATCCGTACATGGCTGGGAGAAATAGGCTTTATAAGCAGCTAGAAATCTGTGCTTTCGAGACTTTTCTTACCCAATTCATGCTCTAGGCAACTGTGACTGCCAAATGACCTTCATTGTTAATGCTGGCATTCAAACCCAGGGACTTCAATCCCATGATTTTTTTTTTTTTTTTGGTTGCCATTTAAAAACAAAGCAATAAAAATTGGTAGTGAGATATAAAAATTAATAACACTGATCTTTCTATCCTTGAAAGTAATTACATGCTCACTGAAGAAAGTTGAAAGAATAAAGATAAGTAAAAATGGAGAAAATAAAATCAGCCATGTGCAGTTTGAACTTCAAAAAACCCTCTAATCTCAACAATTGCTGATAAGAGGCAGGGTTTTGGGGTTTTGTTTGGTTTTCTCCTGTTAAGCTATCTAGGGAAATACAGTAATAAGCAAAAAGTGCTCTTATTTTTGCCCCTTGATGATTTTTATTATTATTATTATTTTTGGTTACACTGCTGCATGTGGGAGTTCCCTGATCAGGGATCTGTCTCATGTACCTTGTAGTAGAGGCAAGGATTCTTAACCCCTGGACCACCAGGGAAGTCCCCCAAAGATTTTAAAAATTCACACTCACTCCTATCTTTAATTATTCAGAAAGTGTTAACAAAAGCAGATAAAGATAGTCACCTCCACACAGATAAAACCCCAAGTCCAAGTCTGAGCAACTTTGGGGGCTTCTAAGCAGATGAGCATGCCTGGAAGGGTGTTCTCATGGATTTTGAGGGAAAAGTAGCTGTGAAGTCAGTTCACTTTACAGGGATCAGGATGCTGAGATGCTTAAACAGCTTCCTGTTTAGTTGGATGTGATCTACATATGATGGGGCTTCCCAGGTGGTGCTAGTGATAAAGCATCTGCCTGCCAGTGTAGGAGGACACAAGAGACGTGGGTTGGATCCCAGCATTAAGAAGATCCCCCGAGTAGGAAATGACACCCCACTCCAATATGCTTGCCTGGAAAATTCCATGGACAGGAGAGCCTGGCAGGCTATAGTCCATAGGACCACAAGGACTTGGACGTGACTGAGCACACTACATAAGATATGATGGACAGAAGCCTAGACTCTGAGGTGCAGCAGCTGGATCCTCATGTGGGATGGAGGTCTGAGCCTTCCCTGTCTCCATCTGTCTGTGTCATACTCTGTGCTCCCTATATCAGAGTGTTACCTTGGCACTACAGTGAATTTCCTCCTTCTGCACTTTCTTCATTCTAGAGTCAGTTCAGTTCAGTTCAGTTGCTCAGTCATATCTTCCTCTTTGCCACCCCATGAACTGCAGCAGGCCAGGCCTCCCTGTCCATCACCAACTCCCAGAGTCCACCCAAACAAACCCATGTCCATTGAGTCGGTGATGCCATCCAACCATCTCATCCACTGTCATCCCCTTCTCCTCGTGCCCTCAATCTTTCCCAGCATCAGGGTCTTTTCCAATGAGTCAGCTCTTCACATCAGGTGGCCAAAGAATTATAGTTTCAGCCTTAGCATCAGTTCTTCCAATGAACACCCAGGACTGATCTCCTTTAGGATGGACTGGTTGAATCTCCTTGTAGTCCAAGGGACTCTCAAGAGTCTTCTCCAACACTGCAATTCAAAAGCATCAATTCTTTGGCCCTCAGCTTTCTTCACAGTCCAACTCTCACATCCAAACATGACTATTGGAAAAACCATACCCTTGACTAGATGGACCTTTGTTGATAAAGTATTGTCTTTGCTTTTTAATATGCTATCTAGATTGGTCATAACTTTCCTTCCAAAGAGGAAGTGTCTTTTAATTTCATGGCTGCAAAAAAAAAATTGCAGTAATTTTGGAGCCCAGAAAAATAAAGTCACCCACTGTTTCCACTGTTTCCTCATCTATTTGCCATGAAGTGATGGGACTGGGTGCCATGATCTTAGTTTTCTGAATGTTGAGTTTTAAGCCAACTTTTTCACTCTCCACTTTCACTTTCATCAAGAGGCTCTTTAGGTCTTCTTCAGTTTCTGTCATAAGGGTGGTGTCATCTGCATATCTGAGGTTATTGATATTTCTCCCAGCAATCTTGATTCCAGCTTGTGCTTCTTCCAGCCCAGTGTTTCTCATGATGTACTCTGCATATAAGTTAAATAAACAGGGTGACAATATACAGCCTTGACGTACTCCTTTTCCTATTTGNGGTAGTGTCATCTGCATATCTGAGGTGATTGATATTTCTCCTGGCAATCTTGATTCCAGCTTGTGCTTCTTCCAGCCCAGTGTTTCTCATGATGTACTCTGCATATAAGTTAAATAAACAGGGTGACAATATACAGCCTTGACATACTCCTTTTCCTATTTGGAACCAGTCTGTTGTTCCATGTCCAGTTCTAACTGTTGCTTCCTGACCTGCATACAGATTTCTCTAGAGGCAGGTCAGGTGGTCTGGTATTCCCATCTCTTTCAGAATTTTCCACAGTTTATTGTGATCCACACAGTCAAAGGCTTTGACATAGACAATAAAGCAGAAATAGATGTTTTTCCGGAACTCTCTTGCTTTTTCCATGATCCAGCGGATGTTGGCAATTTGATCTCTGGTTCCTCTGCCTTTTCTAAAACCAGCTTGAACATCAGGGAGTCTTAACTTCATTATAATGCATCAGTTCTTAACTTTTTGGGAGTAGTTTGGTACTGTCTATACCTCTCTTCCCAAGGAAATGTTTTATATGAATAAAAGACACAGAATTATAAAAGAAACCAATACACTTATCAAAGCATTTAAAACAGCACGTTCATTTTACAATAATAATATGTTTGCTCAGTACCAGTACTTTAAATAATAGGGCAGAGAATCAGGTCTTATAATGGCTCATAACTCATAATTTCAAATTCATCATGGTCTTTATGATTATGATATTTCCAAAAATCTAGAACATAGAAAATCTATGATTTTTTGGTTAAAAATAGTGATACAAAAGTGGCTAATGCTACTGTGATTTTTCCTACATTTCTAATTGAAGCAAATGCTGAATTTCTTTTAGAGGTTAGTGAAAAATGATCCTGGAAGCCTTTTCCCATCTGTGTTGTCAAGCTTTCTGACTCATTTTATGAACAACTGGAGTGGTGGGCCTCTGGTTAAGTGAGAACTACAGCTGTAGGTGTAGGTGGAAGAGATTTTTTTCTTATCTACTCTGTTCATCACTTCATGGGCTCCTTCATTCTAAAGTCTAATAGTTTATTCTAGAAAATTCTGGCCCCTTGTTTCTTCACATAGTTCCCTCTTGTGTCGTTCTTTTCTCTTCCTCTGAGCTTATTGTTGTGTAAATAGCGACACTTCTGCATCCACCCTCCATAACTTTTCTTCCGTTCTTTCACTCTCCTTGTCCTTTACCATCGACCTTGAGGAGGACTGACTGACCCAGGCTCCCAACCCACTGAAGTGTTCTTACACTCTGCCTCTTCTGTTACAGGTGTTTCATACTCAGTACCCCCAGCCACTTCTCCTTCAGGAACCTCTGTCATTGCCCATGTCTCCATCCTGAAGGAATCGTGATGCTCACTTAGTCAGTGCAATGATGACTACGTCAGTGCGATGATGATGACGTCATTGCAACGATGACGACATCGGTGCAACGATGTCGACGTCGGTGCAACCATGATGATGTCGGTGCAAGGATGACGACGTCTGCTGGGTTAGCTGTCTGTTCGCTGCCTGTCCCCACACAGCTCGTGCCGTTGTCCACCCTGCATAGTGTTTGCCCTCCTCAGTGGTCCTGTTCACTCACATATGTCCTGCCGAGATTACCGAGTGACTCTCTGCTCTTGTCACCCTCGAGGAGAAGCAGACACACAGGCCCCAAGCTGAGCTTCTCGTGCAGAGTCGAGGGTGGGAGGAAACACCCACCTTGGGGTGTAGAGCTGCCCATGCCCCCTGTCCCAGCCCTCCTGTCCCCACCTCCGCGCCTCCCTCACGTCCCTGCACCTGGCTTCAGAGGGGCTCCCCCACAATGTGCTGCGGCTAACCCTTAAGCCAGTGCTGGATATTCACCTGCTGAACCCGTTCTCTCACCACCCATTCCCTCACTAATAATGACCAGATGGATTCTTTACCCATGAGCTGTTGACAGGAAGATCTCAAAAATAACCCAGTCAAATAGGCCTTTCCCGTCTTCCTCTTCTCCTTGGCCTCAGGTATCATTTGAGATGCATAAGCATGCCTTCCGGGTAGCCCTGACCTCAGAACACCCGCGGTTCTGTCCTCAGCGTCTCCAGCTCCCAGCTCCCCTCCCACTCCATCCCAACCCCGGCTTCTTTTTCTGCTGTCTCCCATCTTGGGAGCTCATGCAGCCTGGGAGGTTGGTCATGAGAGCTGTGCTGATCCCTCCCAGATCCATAAATCCAGCCTGTATCTGGAACTGAGGTCTGCAAATGCTTGCTTGGAGCCTGAGAGTGAGAGAGAGTGAGCTAAAAGCTCTGATTCTTGGCTGCAGATGAAACAGCTCTGATTCTTGGCTATGTGTGTGAGATAGAGAGAGAACATAGGACATAAGACCAACAGAAAGAAGATGCTAATTTTGCTCCAAAGATGAGCAGAACTCTCCTGCAGGATACATCATATGAGCGTACGTGCATGCTATTGCTTCAGTCCTATCTGACTCTTTGTGACCCCATGGACTGTAGCCCACCAGGCTCCTCTGTCCATGAGATTCTCCAGGCAAAAGAGACAGATGCTTGCTTGGAGCCTGAGAGTGAGAGAGAGTGAGCTAAAAGCTCTGATTCTTGGCTGCAGATGAAACAGCTCTGATTCTTGGCTATGTGTGTGAGATAGAGAGAGAACATAGGACATAAGACCAACAGAAAGAAGATGCTAATTTTGCTCCAAAGATGAGCAGAACTCTCCTGCAGGATACATCATATGAGCGTACGTGCATGCTATTGCTTCAGTCCTATCTGACTCTTTGTGACCCCATGGACTGTAGCCCACCAGGCTCCTCTGTCCATGAGATTCTCCAGGCAAGAATACTGGAGTGGGTTGACATGCCCTTTTCCAGGTTATCTTCCCCACTCAGCGATTGAAATCATACCTTGGCAGGCATGTTCTGTACCACTAGCGCCACCTGGGAAGATATTTGTAAAAAAAATGTCTAGACAGAGTTGTAAGCTAGTGTATTTGAAATTTGGCTTTGTATTGAAGTTTACTGAAGTAACTATTAATAATTTAAAATATAGATCCTGCTGGGATCTGGAGGTTTATCACTAGACCCTCTTGTCTTCCCCCACTTCCTTGAGGGACTTGGAATCATAAGACCTGCTGCAATGATGGTCCTCTGAAATATCACTGTCAGACCAAGCATAGAGATATAACTAACTTCCCCCCATCAGGAGCCAGAGCTCATCACTGCTCTGATTTTGAAAATGAAGTATGAAGCTTTTGCTTCATGTGACAAGAAAATATACATATGACTTCAAGGAAAGCATGAAGCAAGCATCTCCTCTTTGTGGCCTAGAGACCAGACTGAGCACCCATATGTCCAAGTTTCTGCTTCTGAACTCTGAGTGATACAGTCCCATTCAAGCTTCAGCCATCCCGGGACAGTACTCTGCTGAGAGGTGGATAATTTATCTCAGATAGTAATCATTCTGTTAGCATTTCCCATACCTAAGCACAGCAATGCCTAGAAACTTGTTAAAAAGCTGGCGAAGAGTCTCATATGATGCAAGCCCAAAATCAAGATGTAGCTACAGCATTGCAAGAGTGCTGACTTACCCAGGGAACTCTACTCAATACTCTGTAGCGACCTATATGGGAAAAGAATCTAAAAAAGGGTGTGTATATGGATCAGTTGTACATATACATATGTGGACACCACAAACCAACACAATGTTGTAAATCAACTATATTCAAATTAAAAAAAATTATTTTTAAAAGAGTGCTCACGTAATAGCTAGAAAGCCCAGGGGTGAACTATGGCTTCTTACTACCTGTGTGCTTGCGTGCATGCTAAATCAATTCAGTCCTGTCTGACTCTTTGCAACTCTATGGATTGTAACCCACCAGGCTCCTCTGTTCATGGGGATTTTCCAGGCAAGAATACTGGAGTGGGTTGCCATGCCCTCCTCCAGGGGATCTTCTTGACCCAGAGATCAAACCCACATCTCTTATACCTATGTAACTCTGGGCAATTGCATTCTCTTGGTCTCAGTTTCCTTACCTGTAAAATAAAAATGATAATTGTCTTTGAGAGTGAACACAAAAATGTAAAGTTTAAAACAGTACCTGGAGAAGCTAGCAGTCAATTAATCTTAGTTTTCTTAAATAGCTAATATTTTAGCATGCTTGCCCTGCCACCATGGCCTCTGGAATGAATTAAGACCACTTAGCACCATCCCCATCAGGGAACAATTCACATTCAGACACATATGAGTGCCCTCTGCTCCCAGAAACCCGGTTATCTTCTCCATCTCAATTTTGAAGTTTTCTTCTCGTTTAGATACTTTGGATTCACCTATTTTGCATGTCCTCCACTCAGAGGACATAGGCAATTCATGCAGTGATAATGAACTTTAAAAAGATCCATCCTATTGAATGATGTTACAGATGAGAACTCGGGAGCATTATCTGAAGAAGCAATCCTCCAGAGCCCCGCTCTAGAGTGTGGATAAACGTTTTCATGTATGCCCTCCAATAGCCAACTGATAGAGGCATCCCTGGTCAGTACTTGTCAATCACGCAGCTCTATGCTGAGCAACGTAAGCCCACATCCTTGAAGTCCCTCCACTACTAAAGAGTCTGGGCCATTCTGAGGTCCTCAGCTTAACCAGATGGCTGGGTTTTTACTTAACACGTCCGTATTGACACTACAAGGTTTTTTCCCAAGTTCAAGGTAACAGTCAAGACCTGAGGGACAATGCTAACATGCAAAGCAAACACAGTAGGCACAGCATCAGTCACTTTGGGGCCCAGCCTGTCCAAGCAGCATCACACAGCTGCTTTTCCCCAGCCGGCTTGGCCAGGCCTGACTGCACTGGAGGAGGGCCAGGGTCTGGGTGGGTCACCTGGATGCAGGAATCTCAGCTCTGTTTCTCACCTGTATTTTATGCCAGCCAGTCATGCACTCAATGCCTCTGTGCCAACTCAGTGGTACAGTGGTAAAGAATCCTCCTGCCAGTACAGGAGACCCGAGTTCAATTCCTAAGTCAGGAAGATCCCTTGGAGAAGGAAATGGTGACCCACTTCAGTATTCTTGCCTGGGAAATCCCATGGACAGAGGGGCCTGGTGGGCTACAGTCCATGAGGTCACAAAGAGTCAGACATGACTGAGCAACTGAGCACGTGCCGGCTCACAGCTCCCTCAGTCCGGACACAGACCCCCACAGTGGGCAAGAGAAGAGAAACACTCCCCTAACCCTGGACCTCCCAAGGAAACAGTCCAGTTAGACAACAGGAAAGTGGACCCCAAGTCACTCTCTCAGGCAGACCTGGACCAGAGCTCACAGCTCTCTCAGTCCGGACACAGAACCCCACAGTGGGCAAGAGAAGAGAAACACTCGCCTAACCCTGGACCTCCCAAGGAAACAGTCCAGTTAGACAACAGGAAAGTGGACCCCAAGTCACTCTCTCAGGCAGGCCTGGACCAGCCCAAGCTTGAAGTTAACCCTTTACTCACTGGACTGGTCTGCTCAGTCTGCCCTGAGAAAATATCACAGACTGTGGCTTAAACAGCAGAAATCCATTTCTCACGGTTCTGGAAGCTGGACGTGCAAGATCAAGGTGCTGGCAGGGCTGGTTTCTCCTGAGCGCTTGGCTAGCTCACCTGTGTCTTCCCACACGCCCGTTTTCTCTGTGCCTGCATCCTGGCACTGCTTCCTCTCCTGACAAGGGACACCCCTCAGAGTAGATTAGGGACCACCCTGGTGTCCTCATTTACTCTTAGTTACCTCTTTAAAGATCCGAGCTCCAGATGTAGTCATGGTGGGCGTTAGGGCTTCAACATAGGAATTTTGGGGTGATAAAACGCTCATAGGGTCACAAAGAGTCAGACACGACTGAGCGACTGAACTGAAAACACTCATGGTGCCTCTCATATCAGATTTGTGTACTGATCTTAGCCATATTTAATTTCCAACTCTGTGCTTCTGTAGAATTTTGTCTATACTGAATGACAGGAGTAATAATAAACATCTACTATTAACTGAGCATTAGTACGGGGTTGGGGGAGGGGGTATCCTTATTACTGTTATTGATATGACTCTGGCTTCCCAGATGGTGCTAGTGGTAAAGAATCGTCCTGCCAGTGCAGGAGACATGAGACCTGTATTCAATCCCTGGATTAGGAAGATCCTCTGGAGGAAGGCATGGCAACCCACTCCAGTATTTGTGCCTGGAGAATGCCATGGACAGAGCAGCCTGGCAGGCTGCAGTCCAGGGGGTCGCACAGTCAGACCTGACTGAAGCGAGTTAGCATGCAGCGTGCATACAAGGTGTACACGTTTGTCAATTGCATACATGAGGAGACTGAGGCTCAAAGAGGAGCTGGGATGATCGAGCAGGGAGCCGCAGAGCTAACACCCAGATGCAGATCTTTGTGAGCACAGTTCGTGATCTCCTTGCTTGTTTGCTGCCGCTCCTATGTCACATTGTACCTCACAGCACAGTATGGCTGTGATTACATTTGTATCAACCTGTGGGCACCAAGTATGTCTCCTCTGTCTTTTTTTTTTTTTTTAATGTGCTTTTTTGGCTGTGCTGGGTCTTCACTGCCGCACGTGGGCCTTCTCTGGTTGCAGAGAGTGGGGCCACCCTTCGTTGTGGGTAACGGGCTTCTCATAGCAGTGGCTGCTTTTATTGTGGAGCACGATCTCTGGAGTGTAGGTTCAGCAGTTGTGGCACATGGGCTTAGTTGCCTCACTGCTCTGGGATCTTCCCCAGCCAGGAATTGAACCCATGTCCCCTGCATTGACAGGGAGATTCTCAGCCACCGGACCAGCAGGGAATTCCTCCTCCCAGTGCCTTAACACGTGAGCTGGTGGCTTTGCTTCTCTTGGCAGTTCCTGTCTCACCTCCTTGCCCACACCACCCTCTGCCTGCCTGCAGGGAAGTGCCCCCTTACCTCTGTCTTCCCAGGGGTATTGCCCTTGGATACTCTTGCTGGCAGTTTCTCAATGGGATGTGCCCTGAGGGATCTATTTAAAACAGGAATCTCCCTGGGACTTCCTTGGTAGTCCAGGGGTTAAGATTCCACCCTTCCATCCCTCCCATTCCTGGTCTGGGAACAAAGATTCCACATGGCACAGCCAAAAAATAAAAACAAATAAATAAAATAGGGGTCTCCCCCACCCCACTCCAGATCCCACTTAACCTACACTGACTTCAAACACAGGATAACTTACTGAACTTTTTGTTAAATTTCCCTCTCCCTTGGCAAGAATGTAAGCTCTGCAAGGGCAAAGACTTTTGTGTGCTGTGTCACAGTACGTTCTTAACATCTAGATGAGGCTTAGGAGCAATAAAATTAATACTTATTGAACGGATAAATTAGATTCTGTGTGTGTGAACTTTGGTGAAGTTTCTCTCTATGGCGAGTGACTGACCTGTTCGCAGGGCACAGATGCTCTGGAACCCAACTTAGCTCCTTAGAAAACTATTAAGCTCCTAGTTTGAGGACAGTGTTTTTTAGAATTCCTCCTAATCATTAGTTTCACCTTTTATGTTTAATTTAATACCTGCTTATTTTGCCCCAATCTTCTGTACCTTTGATGACTGTATTATTCATAATGAGTAGTTACAGCATTTTCATAATTAATCTTTAATTGCAATACTTGAATAGCATTTCACATGGAAAATGATTTACAAATTAAACCCACGTCTCCCCTTGGGTAATTATCAGAGGTGTGACTAATGTGCGTGAGGCCCTCACATGGCAGGGGGCTCTCTTCAATGACAATGTGTTGATTTTCTAATTAACGAAGGTTAAGTAGCATTTTTGCTTGCAGACCTACAATTTAAAATTATGACATTTGTCACCAAGACAGATTTCTATAGAGCACACAACTTGAACTCAAATAATTATCATGGGTTCTAGTGCATTAGCATCCTTTGCATAATATTTAATGACCGTTTTTGGGACAAAAGGTTTTTCTTCATATTGACTAGGTCAGTAAAAGTACTTTCCAGCTCACTGACCCATTTCATAAATCAGGGACCATCTAAAAAGAGAATGTAAGTTATTTGGTTTTCCTTTATTGAGAGGGAAATGGCATTTCACTTGCCTTCTTTATAAATTAAGAGAATAATATAAAACTTCATTTAATAAATGCAACAAGTACAAATTAGACTATAGCCATACGTTATGGTCAATTAAGGAAAGAAGCGGGAGGGAAGGTCAGGCAGCAGTGCAAAGAGGGAAAAGGAAGCAAAAAGAAATTTAGGAGAAATTGAGAGTAATTTGCTGAAATGTAGAGAGGGAGACGCACAAGCCTACAGGGAGAGATTGTACATCATGGGCCAGAGTAATTCATAGCTGAAGGACCAGAGACATCCAGTGCAGCCTCCCTTATGGAGAGGAAAGACTGATGCTGAGAGAGGGATGCCGCAATTTGATTGGAGCCACAGAGCTGACCAAAAATAGTCAGCGGCCAATAGGGAGAGAGACATACAAACACAAAGGCAGGAAGAAAGACTGGCGGCTGTAAGAACTCAGAAAGAACAGGTCCAGAATGAACCAAAGAGGCTAAATCCTCTCACTGAATGAAGTCTGTTTACGTACAGAATGAAGCATATACACATGTATCTAAATATTTCTTTTGATACAATTAAACTATGACTTAATCTATACATATTTTCTCTGACAACTGAAACTTACTAAATCTCCATTTTTATCAGATGGTCATTTAGCATCTTTTAATAAGTCTCTTCAAACTCTCAACCATTGCTGACACCCTTAAATATGAATTACTTCAAAATTAATATACATCCCAGGTAGATTAAAGAATGAAATGTTAAAAGAAGTAAAATCATAAAAGTTCTAGAAGAAAATATAGTTGAAAAATTATATTATTTTGGATTAGAAAAAGTTATTATAAGCCTAATATCAAAGGCAGAAATCATAAAAATAAGATAGATAGATGTGACTATATAAACATCAAAACCTTTCGTAGGGAAAAAGAAACATTATGTACAAGTTAACAGTTGCAAACTGGAAGGATGTAGTTGCCAAATTTATGACAAAAAATTAAAGCCCCAAATATTGTTATCAATCAATAAGAAATGTAGTATACTGTTAGTCAGTCATGTCTGATTCTTTGCGACCCCATGGACGGTAGCCCACCAGGCTCCTCTGTCCATAGGATTCTCCAAGCAAGAATATTGGAGCGGGTTGCTATTCCCTTCTCCACTTCCCCCAAAAAACAAAGATCATGAAGAAACCAAAAAAATAGGATGAGAAAAAAAATTATGCAACTCACAGTATTGGAGCAATGCAAATTAAAGGAATGAACTCTTTCCCCTCCCTCCAGCCTATAAATTTGAAAAGATTCTGCCTAGTATTAGAATTGTTGTGGAGAAGATAGGAGTGTGATGTCCTACTGGTGAAATATAACACAAATTGATAGTCTTCTAAGAGGGAAATATATTGTAAATGACTTTAAAATGTATATTCCCTTGTACCCAGCAATTACCCGTCTGAGAATTAATTCTAAGGAAAAACTGGACAGCATGTAAAGGTTGTTACAAGGCTGTTTATTACAGTATCATATACGGTGGAAATTGGAATAAGCTGCTTAAAGCCCAAAGGTAGGGGAATGACAAAATAACTTATAGTGTTTTGCAGGATGGGCTGCTGTGCAGATGTTAAACAAGATGTTCTCTTGGAATATTTATTGCTGGGGAAGTGTTTTATGATATGTTAAATGAGAAAAGCAAATTTCAAAGCAATGTGCATACACCACTTTTTCCTTTGTTTTATTTTTTACACATAGGTATGTTCATAGATAAAAGAGAGGAAAGCTATTTGCTAAGAGTGAAAGTAATTCCATCTGAGTAGCATTACAGATTCTCTTTTTCATTTTGCTTATCAGTGTGTTTATGGTTTCCACAATGAAAAACTATTATATTTGTAACCAGGGGAAGGAGAGGCAGACATCTAAAAACATAGATTTAAAAATTTCAGCATATTTTGGCAGGACATAATTATTTTAATTGAGTAGTGATGGAAATTTAAATGATGAGGCATTTGTTGAACAAAAGGCCCTTTGGAAAAACCCTTATTGCAAGAACAAAAGCCATAGCTGATAAAATGATAGATGCCAAATGGAAATTTTAGCACACAAGTGGTGACTCATGGATTGACATTCTTCCAAATCATAGCAAAGGCCCAAATTCTCCACAGCCCAGAAGTGTGCAGAGGAGCTGATGAGCAGATTGCAAAATGGAAAATCCTTCAAAGGGGTTGTTTTTAGTAACTTCTTTTGCCATCTACTCTCCCACAGCTTTGATCGAAATGGGCATTGGACTCCCTTCAATTAATCCTCTTCTATTTGAATATTTTACTAAAAGGAATAATCCCTGGAGAATCATCACCTACCCAATGAGAGAACTGCAAGGCTTGGGTTTACAAAGATAGTAGTGCAAGTCATTTGCTGTTTCACGGCTGATGTTACACAGGCATAAACAAAGGCTAATCCATCTCTGCAACGAAAGCCTCTGATCCACAAGCCCTGTCTGTAGAGTCGTGTAATTGCACACTTTTTCTCAAGATACCGGAATAAGTGATCAGAATCCATCTCCAGTGTGCAATCTTACCCAAAGTCTGCCAATCCTATTGACCATGCTGTCTTTAAAGACATCCAAATGTACACCTCAGAAACATATATGTCTGTGGCCCCCAGACCCTGAAGTTCTTCTGTATTAGATGATCATCACAGAACAGAGTCTAAGACCACAGCTCAAGAATAAGGCAGAGCTGACAGTGCCCTGGCACTGCAGTTATGAGTCCTTAAGAACAGGACTTCATGTCTCTAAACCTCAGTTTTGTTATCCAAATAATTAGGGCAATATAACAATGTATGGATGTGAGAAATGGACTGTGAAAAAAGCTGAGCACCGAAGAATTGATGCTTTTGAACTGTGATGTTGAAAAAGACCCTTGAGAGTCCCTTGGACTGCAAGGAGATCCAGCTAGTCCATCCTAAAGGAGATCAGTTCTGGATGTTCATTGGAAAGACTAATGTTGAAGCTGAAACTCCAACACTTTGGCCACCTAATACGAAGAGCTGACTCATTGGGAAAGACCCTCATGCTGGGAAAGATTGGGGGCAGGAGGAGAAGGGGACGACATAGGATGAGATGGTTGGATGGCATCACCGACTCAGTGGACATGGGTTTGGGTAGACTCCGGTAGTCAGTGATGGACAGGGAGGCCTGGCATGCTGCGGTTCATGGGGTCACAAAAAATTGGACACGACTGAGCGACTGAGCTAACTAACAATGCCTACCTTGCCCAGTTGTTGTAAGAATCAGGTGAATATCATACATAAGGTGCCTAGTAGAATACCTACTACATTACCCTCAATAAAAGAGTAACTTTCACTTTATTAACCATATCTTTTTTTCTAAAACCCCATCAGATTTCTTTTAATAAGTTTAACTCTTATCATTGTGTTTAGTTTCCAGAAGAGCTGTTAGTCTAAAACCCAGGCACATTTATAAATTTGAGTTCCTCTCTTTTTGTACCAGCTGCTTAAAAAATCATAGCAAAGGTTATTATAGACACAATCCACTTGTGATATATTAACAATTCTCCAATGAATTCTGCTATGAAATTTGTTAAGAATATTTTAATATTTTCATGCTCATAAACCTCTAACTCCATAACTTACTCAGAAAATCACAGTGAATTTGCTTTTTGTGTTATGTGTCTTGAAATGGCAGTTAAACAAAGACAATAAAATCTAAACTGACCTGGTAATAAATGTGGTATAGCTGACTTCTGTATGTAATCGTCAATTCCAATTTCCAACAACCCCAGACAAGAAGCTCTGGGAATCCTTAACATGAATTTCAAAGCAAAGCTTTTCTTGAGACAAGAAGAACCAGGACTTACAACCACATTCCAATGGATTTACTTCTTCTGACTAATTGACTTGTTAACTATGCTAATATATTCATGTCTCTCTGCCTTTTTTATATCTCTTCCAGTAGATAATGCTGTGGAATATAGCGCTGTGAGATTAAAAAACAAAGAATTTAGAGATTCCTATAAACTTCTAAGGAAACCAGATTAGACTTCCAAAACAGCTTATAAAATTTGTGTCTCCAAGCATTTTAGTTCTGTAGCAAATTTATTTCTTCTCCCAAGACAGCCTCTTTTTTAAGTAGGCATTATAGCCTAAGGGGGAAAGTTGCAAGCTCTTCTATTGATAGTAAGAGTGCCTGCAACACTTGGCAGTCTCATCTCCTACCACAGTGGTCTGAGGCAGGAGGAATCAAATAGAAGCCGTGGCAGAGGTGATTCTGTCTGAGCTGCATGCCTTCTGTCTTCCCAGGTGGTGCTGGAGGCCAGCAGGGCTTCCTGGGCTGTATCCGCTCCCTAAGGATGAATGGAGTGACTCTGGACTTGGAAGAGAGAGCCAAGGTCACATCTGGTTTCAAATCTGGGTGCTCAGGGCACT
Source organism: Oreotragus oreotragus (assembly GCA_006410675.1). Classification (NCBI taxonomy): domain Eukaryota; kingdom Metazoa; phylum Chordata; class Mammalia; order Artiodactyla; family Bovidae; genus Oreotragus; species Oreotragus oreotragus. The sequence continues at coordinate 226,540 of SJYX01013208.1, forward strand.
GCACCAGCTACGGAGCCAACTGTGAGAATGGAGGCAGGTGCATAGAGAAGTACCACGGCTATTCCTGCGATTGCTCCAGCACAGCCTACGATGGGACATTTTGCAACAAAGGTAGGTCAGAACCAGTTTCCAGAGCCACGTTTAGGTGTCTCTGAAGCCCAGATCATCTGTTGAATTGCTCTTCCGCTGGCATAAGGGAACTTCACTCCAAGGGTAAAGTGTTTGGAATTCTCCCATCATAAGTGGGAGTCCCCTGAAATAACACCTCATCTTTGTTGTTCCTTGAGGAGAGAAAAGCTTTGAGTGTGGTGCAGTTTCCCCCTAAATTCAAGCAGAGTTTGAAGTTACTAGAACATTACAGAGCAAATGGCCACGTCATGCCTTAGCAATGAGGACTAAGGTAAGCAGCCACTGAAAGGGGTCCGTGATGGGCCTCCTGACCCTCTCACTCGCTTGGACCTGTACATCGTGCAGTGACTCAATCTGTGCCACGCAGCGTTCTTCATGTCCACTGCTAAGAAAATGAGTTCAAGCTGGACTCACAAGAAAGCCCCTCTGTTCAATTCTTGTCACAATCATTTTTTATCACTCTTCTATAGGACACCTCAGTGGTGGGTTCTCAGCCCCCACAAAGTGCAGGAATACTGAGATACTACATCTAATAATGCAGTAACATCTAACAATGTTACTGCCTTATTTCAGTCTTGAATGAGTAACCCCTAATAAATTCAGCAAAGCCAATCAGCTGACTCCAGGAATCTGGTGTACATGGCCGTTGTCATTCAGGATACACCCAGTGATCTTGTATAACCAGAAGAAATTCACGCAGCTGGCCTGTGGCTTCTTTTCCACTTGCAAGCAAGAGGGCTGGGGAGAGGCAGAGCTGACCTTCTTCTCAAGCTACAATTGAAATGCATGTAACTCACTCTTCTCTTTCTAAATGGATGTATAACGTTTGGGTAAAGTTTTCTGTAAATGGTTGGTGCATCTCTTTATAAGAAGCTTTACATAAGTAGCCTTTTCATACTCTCATGAATACATGGAGGGTTGTTTATGCTGGCATTATTCACACAAGATGCCACACAGAAGGAGGAATTGTTCCCTAACACTCTCTGTACATCCAGGCTACTGTCTGAGGTGCTGTCATGTAAGCATGTAAATTAGGTCAGACTGGGCTTGAAGGATGAGCATAAGATGACAACCAAGGTGGAAAGGAACACCATTGCTGAATAATCCACAGCACGTTAGCACTGCTGTTACAGAGCATTCTCCCACTTGCAGCAACATGGTTCCATGATTTTCCGGTGTCACACAATGGGAAGGGTTTGCTGAACACATTAATTTTGCACTTGTAGAAATGACAGTCTTGCAATTACCATTCATTGTGCCTGATGCTAATTTAATGTAGTCATTCCCTTGCCAAAGTGGTGTCTGAATGCAATCAAGTGAGCGCTAATGTCTGAGAGATTCCACTGCATAAGTGCCAATTTAAAGAAAATCATGAGCCCCTTATTTTTGGAGAGTTAGGTTAAGTACAGTAGCTCACACACAACCTCTGGGGGTTAATAGGCAATATTCACAAACAGAAAGACGAGAGTATATACCCTTCTGCCTTGCCAGTGCTTGAGATGGAATCAAAGAAAGCCTTTGAGTTCCCAGTGACATTATTTCAAAGAGTTTACATGGAAGATCCCTAAATATTCTCTTAATACCTGTTTAGCAGGGTGAGTTTACAGTTGACTCAGTTAATGGCTTTACCAAAAAAGATTTTAAACAGCACACTGTATTTGGAAAGTATTTGTGGGCATCCTTCTGGGTCAGGACAAGTATTCTCTTGACCTGGAGAGGATGAAGGTGGTGCTGGTTGAGAGGAATCAGAAAAGCTTCACGTGCACTAGAGGCAGGCTCATTCCCAGATGGGGTCTTCCAGCTGAGGCCTGCGGCCAGGTGGTGCCTCTGGTCTGGGTCTCACCTCCCAGAGCATCAGCTCCTGTGACCGCACCCTCCAGGGGTCTACAGCCACATGACTCATCCTCCAGAGAGAGCAACCACATCATCTGCCTAAGAGTGAGCTCGTGAAAGTCCTTTGCAGGCAGGCTTCCTCAGGCTTCCCTGATAGCTCAGTTGGTAAAGAATCTGCCTGCAATGCAGGAGACTCCAGTTCGATTCCTGGGTCCGGAAGATCCCCTAGAGAAAGGATAGACTACCCACTCCAGTATTCTTGGGCTTCCCTTGTGGCTCAGCTGGTAAAGAATCTGCCTGCAATGCAGGAGACCTTGGTTCAACCCCTGGGTTGGGAAAATCCTCTGGAGAAAGGAAAGGCTACCCCACTCCAGTATTCTGGCCTGGAGAGTTCCACGGGCTAGTCCATGAGGTCACAAAGAGTGGGACACGACTGAGTGACTTTCACTTCACTTCCTCTGCTAGAACAGTTCTGTGCTTGTGTATGTGAACAGAGGTCCACAGTATTTTGCTGAGTTCATGAAATGGGTCTCAACACATCACACACAACATGATTAAATGTCTGTACAAAGTCTAACACACACACACAAGGAAAGCAAGTGTAAGGAAACATATCAAAATATTCTGTTAGTCACTCAGTCGTGTCCGACTCTTGGCCATCCCATGGACTGTAATTCACCACGCTCCTCTGTCTGTGGGATTCTTCAGACAAAAATACTGGAGCGGGTTACCATTTCCTTCTCCAGGAGATCTTACTGACCCAGGAATCAAACCTGGGTCTCCTGCATTGAAGACAGATTCTTTACCAGCTGAGCCTCCAGGAAAGCCCATCAAAATATTAACTGTCATTATTCTGGGGAGAAGGTGAAAACACAAATATTTATTTTCCCTTATCGTTTTGCTATATTTTCTAATCTTTATACAATGATGAATAGCCTCTTTTTTTCCTCACTTTTGCCTCTTTTAGGGAAGAACTAAGTACTAAGAGGCAGAGCCCTTACCCCATGCATTCAAGGCTCAACTACCTATGGTTAGAAAATATCTAGGTATTAACCAGAAATCATGATACCATGTAATCACACTATCTGGAATGGAGGAGCATCTTGGGTGAAAACTGCACATAATTAAACTACCTTTGAAAAATCCCTCTCTCCACGCATTCAACAGAGCCCGTTTTTTCACAAACCTTCAAAGCCTTTCAGATGGGCCCTGAAGGAAGGCATGCTCTGTTGGGGCCAAGTCGTATCAAAATAAAAAACACATGTATCACACTCAGCCAGGTGAGGGGGGCATACAGGCTTTCCAGCAGGTCCCTCCTGATGATGCTCTTTGCTTTGCAGGTTTGACAGTCACTGTCCCACCAGCGCAGTGTAGATAGCAGACACTCCTTTCTCTCTTCTCTGAACTCTTATCAAAAACTTCTCTAGACCCTTTTTTTGTTTTTTCAAATGAATCTTTAAAGATTTGGTCATCACTTAAGGTGTCAGCTCTCCCAGGGAAGAGTCATTAAATAGAAAAGCTGACTGGGGAAAAGTTTGGGTTTTGGAGAGAGCATGAGTGAAGTGAAAGTCGCTCAATCGTGGCCGACTCTTTGCAACCCCATGGACTGACTATACAGTCCGTGGAATTCTCCAGGCCAGAATACTAGTGGGTAGCCTTTCCCTTCTCCAGGGGATCTTCCCAACTGGAGGATCAAACCCAAGCCTCATACATTGCAGGCAGATTCTTTACCAGTTGAGCCACAAGGGCTGCCCAGAGAGCATGAGGGCCTCCCAGCAACTCTATAACTAGACCTCATAGCCAGTCACCTCGTCTCTACAGATAACTCTGCGATGTCCCCCCTTCTTAGAATGCCCAGCCAATAGCCACCACTTCACTCAGCGCAGACAGCGCCATCCCATGGACGACTCCTTGGCAGCCCGTTGGCTGAGACCGCAGATGCCTCTGGGAGCAGGGCAAACCTAGTTTACATGGAGGGCTTGGCTGTGGGTCTGTCATACCCAGCATTAGTGGAACCCCCACTGGGGACCCCTGGACATGCCACTGGTTGTCTTCTCTAAACGGACCTATGCCTTCTTGGACAGTCAAACCTCAAAACACATTTATGACTATCAACCTCAATTTTATTTCTAACCAGAAATTAACAACATGATTAGAAGCAAACTCCTCCTTTGTCTTCTCTGGGTTTTCAAGCAAGAGGGAAAGTTGCAGACCTACTGCAGCCATAGAAACTTCTGTATTAAATGTTTGTAGCTGAATACAATCATGAATTAGAATAGTGTCCCTCTCTGCCAAGTGCATGTCCACCCGGAGCCTCAGAACGTGACCTTGTTTGGAAATAGGCTCTTTACAGATGTAATTAATGTGAGGTCATCCTGGACTAGGGTGGGCCAGGAACACATGGGGCCCCCAGAAGCTCAAAAAAGCAAGGAAGGACCCTCCCCTGGAACCTTCAGAAGATGTGTGGCCCTGATAACACCTTGCTTTTTACTTTGAGCCACTATAACTGTGAGAGGATAAATTTCTGTTGTTTCAGGCCACCCAGGGTGTGAGCCATTGTTAGGGCAGTCATAGGAAATCAACAGAAGTGCATATAAAAACCTTCAGTGCTTCTTAATTCCTGTATTTAACCATGGTAACAGCTGACATTTATTGACAACTTGCTATGCGCCAGGCAGTGTGCCAAGGTGTTTAATTATGTTAGCATCACCTAATACTCATGACAGCCCCATGTTGGTACTATAATTATTTCCCCCATTTTACAGAGAAGGAAGTTTAGGCACAAGAGGGTATTAGTCACTTGCCTGAGGTTCACATACCAGTAAGTAGCAGGACTGCGATTTATATGCGGGCAGTTTGACTCAAAGCCCCTGCCCTTCACCATCACTGTGTGTTACTGCTGCTCACGGGGGCACAGTCCTTCATGACTCTGTGACCCCGTGGACTGTAGCCGCGAGGCTCCTCTGTCCATGGGATTCTCCAGGCAAGAATATGGAGAGGGCTGCCATTTCCTTCTCCAGGGAATCTTCCAGCCCAGGGATCGAACCCGTGAATGCATGCAGATTCTTTACCACTGAGCCACCTAGGAGGCCTGATCCTTCATGTAGCTTCATGTAAAAGTGAAAAGAGAACTCCTGGTCTTAAAGCTTTTTAGTTATGGTGATTTGGTTAAAAAAAAAACAAAACCAGCACATTCTTGGATGCAAATTTTATCATAAGACAAAACAGAACACAAGATCTGAACACAACCTCTTTCTCTCTCTCCCTCCCTCTTTCCCTCCCCTCCCCCCGACCTCACATCCACACATTTAGGTGTAAGCTGTAATCATTTATTGATTTATTTCTTTAGCAAACAATCAGTGAACACCAACTGTGCCTAGGCGCTTTGAACGCACAGTTGAGTCTGACTGTACTGAAATTTTCAAAACATTTTGGTGGTTTACATCTACAGAACCTGGACAATCCAGTGTACACAGAAGCAGGAGATGAGAATTAGCCATCATCCAGGCTGCCAGAAAGAGCTCTTCATTAGGACCCCTTCACTGGGCCACGTCTAGCAAGAACTTATCATCAAGAGGCACAAAAATATCTCCTACTTCACTTCTCTGCATTTTTTGTCCTGTAAAAATGTTCACGTTCCTCTGCCAAACCAGGACAGCCGCTGCAGCTTCATTGTTGTTCAGCCGCTAAGTCGTGTCCGACTCTTTGCACCCCCATGGCCTGCAGCATGTCAGGCTTCCTTGTCCTCCACTGTCTCCTGGAGTTTGCTGAAGTTCATGTCCATTGAGTTGCTGACGCTATCTAAGCATCTCACCCTCTGCCGCCCCTCTTGTCCTTTTCTCCTCAATCTTTCCCAGCATCAGGGTCTTTTCCAATGCATGCGTATCTTTAAATCCTCGGAAAACAGTGTCTGAGATTAGGGAGTTGTCTTTTCTTCTCAAACATCCATTTGTTTGTCACTCAGATAAAGTCCAAACTTAGAAGGACCAAGGTAACAGGACTGCAGTGACTACGAGTGAAGCAGGAGGGTCAGCAGATGCAGTGTCGCCGTCATTTATAGTCACACGAACGAACACCCTCCTCCCAGTGGTCCAGCTCGGCCTCCTGCTCTCCCTGTGTGTGTCCTGACATTGACTAATTGATACAGAAGAGACTGTTTATGGCTAACCCAAGTCCTCACGTAGAAAATGGATGAGAGAGTTAGACGTGAGTTTGAATCTGGCGTCCTCACTTGCAGGTTCCATGACCTTGAGCAAATGTTTCACTCCACTTGGCCTCATCTTCAGCAATATGTAACATCTATTCTTAATTCCACCGTGAGGCTCACATGGGATCATGTGAACAAATTTCCGAACTGAAACCCCGGTACACATCAGTCAGACAGAAGTTGTCCCTGTCCATTCTCTGCACTTTCTTTTTTTTGTCTGTGTTTTTGTTTTTACTTTAAATCACATCATCCTTTCATCTGTCCCTAAAAGCTTTAAATATCAGGTGCCTAACAGGCATCATTTCAGTTACCTCTGAGTGCTGGATTCAGTTCAGTTCAGTTTAGCCACTNCCTGGAGAAGGCAATGGCACCCCACTCCAGTACTCTTGCCTGGAAAATCCCACAGACAGAGGAGCCTGGTGGGGTGCAGTCAATGGGGCCGCGAAGAGTTGGACACGACTGAGCAACTTCACTTTCACTTTTCCCTTTCATGCATTGGAGAAGGAAATGGCAACCCACTCCAGTATTCTTGCCTGGAGAATCCCAGGGACGGGAGTGCCTGGTGGGCTGCCATCAATGGGGTCGCACAGAGTTGTACACGACTGAAGTGACTTAGCAGCCATTACCCACCAAGTTTTGGACCTTTTTGGATAAACAGTTTTCATTTTCCTGTGTGTGTTGTTGAATGTTTTTATTCCTCATTCTTCAGCAATGATGAGAATTCAGTAATATGAAGTTTATAAAAATAATACGCTATAATTTCCTACAAATTAGCCATGATTTCAGCTGAAACTCTACCCATTTCTTTTCTTTCATGAACCTAAAAATTATCAGTGTCATAAATTTTCTGGAGGGTTTGCTTTTAAATTACTCACATTGTTTACTCCCCTTACCAGCATGTCCATACCTGACTGACCTCAAGTATTCCATTGCATCTGCAGGACATGAAGTCCTGCCTCTGGTGTGCAATGCCTCCTCTCTGCAACCTTCTTTCACAGTCATTACTGCCAGCAGGCAGCTCTGGCCTTAGCAGGGCTCATCCGAGGCATCCCTTGGCTACAGGAAATTCACTTTCTTAAATGATCAAACCTGCGGGGTCTTGAGCTGTGTTTAATCTGCCATCTGATAGATCACCCTGGCTCTGAACTCATTCACATACTTTTACCTCCATCAGTTGCAATCGACTGTAATAGCGGATGGTTTAGATAAATGGGTATTTTGCTTGTTTTGCCCCGTTAGGACCAAACCCTAAGGAAACAGAAATGATTAGGGTCAACTACTCTCTCTGAGCATCCCTAAGCTTGGCATCTTAAATAGATGATCTCCAAGTTCTCATGAGGTCTGGGCATATGATACAGGTATTGTGTCATGTTTAACCCAGCCTGACAATAATCCTCTAGGTAGGCTTGTAAGTGATGAGCTCATGAAATATAAGGTGGCTTCTAAACTATTCAAGTTCTGTAAGGTAAAGAGTCTCAGCAAAATTGAATCATTGGCAGTAAAAATTTAACATATCTGTGTTCTGGATGAATGAAGTAAGATCAAGTGGTTTGATGAGTGCTGCTGCTGCTGCTAAGTCGCTTCTGTCGTGTCCGGCTCTGTGCGACCCCATAGACAGCAGCCCACCAGACTCCCCCATCCCTGGGATTCTCCAGGCAAGAACACTGGAGTGGGTTGCCATTTCCTTCTCCAATGCATGAAAGTGAAAAGTGAAAGTGAGGTCGTTCAGTCGTATCCGACTCTTAGTGACCCCATGGACTGCAGCCTACCAGGCTCCTCCGTCCATGGGATTCTCCAGGTAAGAATATCTGGAGTGGGTTGCCATTTCCTTCTCCGGTTTGATCATTACTAACAACTTAATTTCCTTATATGCACCAGGCACAAGTATAGTGAAACACAGACATTTACTGTAAGCCTACTATGTGGGAAGCAGTGGATTGACAGTGAGGAGACCAAGATAAATGAGATGAGGCCTGGAATTGAAGTGAAAGCTGTGGACCCAACTGCAGTACAATGGGAAAGCGAGACAGAAGTGCAGAGTGATCCCTGGACATGGAACCAGCCCATTGTGTTAACGGCAGAGCTGCTCTTAATGTCCCACTCAGGGTTAACAGGGCAGACCATGCTGGTCTGCGCTGAATTCTGGGGACAGGCATTTGACTAGAGGAGAGGGCTCTTAAAAAAATTTGTCATGAATGAATCTCAAGCTTAAAAATTCAAGAAGCCTTGTGAACCTCAGTATAACAAAAATAAAAAACACTTAAAGATACATTACTGAAACCTAAAGACAAAATTTTTTAAACTCATAATTTAAAAAAAAGGATTTATTCTTGAAGAATAAATTAGAAGTTTAAAAAACTGATATAATCGGTACTTTTAAAATAGTTATTTGCTTTTAATATTGCAAAAATAGATTGCTTTGGAAAATTAACAGTGAACAAAATGTTTTAGTATTTAGATCAGTTAGCAGTTTTTCAACTTGTTTCCCATTAATCAATAATATTTTTTTAAATTTTACTTTACAGTACTCTATTGGTTTTGGCATACATTGA
>SJYX01013209.1:0-101357 GCA_006410675.1 Oreotragus oreotragus
TGGACATGCACACCAGGCTTCCCTGTCTATCACCAACTCCCGAAGCTTGCTTAAACTCATATCCATTGAGTCAGTGATGCTATTGAACCATCTCATCTTCTGTTGTCCCCTTCTCCTCCTGCCTTGAATCTTTCCCAGCCTCACACAGCCCTATATGGCAGGCACATGATGTGCCCATTTCACAGGTGAGTTAACTAAGGCACAAGCAGTTAAATAACTTGCCTCAGTAACATAGCTGGTAAGAGAAGAGTTTAGAGAAAAAGCCAAAAATGGGATGTGTTGCCCAGATGAAAGCCACACTTCAAGTTTGTTGTTTAGTTCCTAAGTCGTGTCCGACTCTTTTGTAACCCCATGGACTGTAGTCTGCCAGACTTCTATCCATGGGATTTCCCATGCAAGAATACTGGAGTGGGTTGCCATTTCATTCCCAGGGAATCTTCCTGACCCAGGGACCGAAAGCATGTCTCTTGCCTGTGCAGGGAATCTTCCTGACCCAGGGATCAAAAGCACGTCTCTTGCCTGACAGGCAGATTCTTTACCACTGAGCAACCTGAGAAGCCAAGATGAAAGCCACACGTAGGAACTTTATAAAGAATTAAACATATTTTGCCACATGAGGGTTTTCTCTGGGCAATAAATAGGAAAGCACTTGAGACAAGTTATCTATCACTACTGACAACTTGTCGAGGGGCATTAGATTCCTTGGCAAAAGAATTTGCACTCGATTCTCTGACAGCATTAGAGTGACAATGAAATTATTTTGAACATTTATTGTTTAGGATTTGGTTAGACATAAATATTGCTGCATTGAGACTCAGCTTAGACATTTCTTCTGGGAAGCTTCCTCGCCAGCCCTTCATCACCCACTTCCACCTGTGGGATAAATAGATGCGCCTCTGTGTCACCCAGGAACCCAGATATCCTCATGGCCATGACTGTCACTGCATTGCCGTGTTTTCTGTCATCATTCTGCCCGCAAACAATGCACTCCAACGAGAGAGGAGCCTCTCCCTCTTATTTTTCTGTGAATCCCCCAGCATTTACTGCAGACCTTGTAGTATAGAAAGCCTTAAATATAATCAGGCTAGCCACCTGAAATATGTTCTAATAGAATAAACTGTAGATAAAATTTAATATCCACTTATGATGAAGACACTCATCTAACTTGGTATAGAGGGAACATATCTGAACATTAAAAAGGCCATTTTATGACAAACCCCCAGCTAACATCATACTCAATGGTGAAAAACTGAAAGCTTTTCCTCTAAAATCACAAAAAAGATAAGGATGCCTACTCTCATCACTTCCATTTAACATAGTATTGGAAGTCTTAGCCACTAGTAATCCAATAAGAAAGCCATAGTAATCCAATAAGTAAAGGAAATAAAAGGCTTCTAGATTGGATGGGAAGGAGTAGAACTGTCACTAATTATAGATGGAATTCTACTATATACAGAAAACTCATAATTCTCCACCAAAAAGCTATTAGAACTAATAAATGAATTCAGTAAAGTTTCAGAATGCAAAAAATCTGTTGTTTTTCTACACACTAATGAACAATCAAAGACAAAAAAAAAACAAAAACCCAACAGATAAAATCCTATCTAAAATCCCATCAGAAAGAATAAAATACCTAATAATAAAGTTAACCAAGGAGGCAAGAGATCTATACTTTGAAAACTATAAAACATTGATGAAGGAAACTGAAAATGATACAAAGAAATGGAAAGATATCCCATGTTCTTGTATTGGAAGAATGCTGCTGCTGCTAAGTCGCTTCAGTCGTGTCCAACTCTGTGCGACCCCATAGACGGCAGCCCACTAGGCTCCCCCATCCCTGGGATTCTCCAGGCAAGAATACTGGAGTGGGTTGCCATTTCCTTCTCTAATGCATGAAAGTGAAAAGTGAAAGTGAAGTCGCTCAGTCGTGTCTGACTCTTAGCGACCCCATGGACTGCAGCCTACCAGGCTCCGCCATCCATGAGATTTTCCAGGCAAGAGTACTGGAGTATTCGAAGAGTAAATATTGTTAAAATGTCCATACTATCCAAAGAAATCTACTGATTTAATGTAATCCTTATAAAAGTGTTCAGAACATTTTCACAGAACTAGAACCAATAATCCTAAAGTTTATATGAAACCACAAAAAAAACCCTGTTTTGCCAAAGCAGTCTTGGAAAAGAAGAGCAAAGCTGGAGCATCATGTTCCCTCCCTTTAGAACTGTACTGCAAAGCTACGGTAATCAAAATAGCATGTACTGGCATAAAAACAAAACAAATAGATCAGTGAAGCAAAATAAAGAGCCAAGAAACAAACCNACCAATAATCCTAAAGTTTATATGAAACCACAAAAAAAACCCTGTTTTGCCAAAGCAGTCTTGGAAAAGAAGAGCAAAGCTGGAGCATCATGTTCCCTCCCTTTAGAACTGTACTGCAAAGCTACGGTAATCAAAATAGCATGTACTGGCATAAAAACAAAACAAATAGATCAGTGAAGCAAAATAAAGAGCCAAGAAACAAACCCATGTGCTTATGGTCAACTAATCTAGGACAAAGGAGGCAAGGCTATACAATGGAGAAAAGACAGTCTCTTCTTTAAGTGGTACTGGGAAAACTGGACAGCTCTGTGCAAAAGAATTAATTTAGATTGTATCCTCACATCATATACGAAAATAAACTCAAAAGGACTAACCACCTAAATGTAAGATTGAAACTATAAAACGCCTAGAAGAGAACATAGATAGAACACTCTTTGACATATTCTGTAAATCGTAGCAGTATTTTTTGATCTGTTTCCTAAGGCAAAAGAAATAAAAACAAAAGCAAGCAAAAGAGACCTAATTGAATTTAAAAGCTTTTGTGCAGTGAAGGAAACAAAAACAAAACACAAAGAATCCCAACCGACCGAATGGGAGAAAATATTTGCCAATGATATGACCGATAAGGGGTTAATATCCAAAATGTATAAACAGTTCACACAACTCAATTTAAAAAATGACTTCATAAAAGAAATGGACCGAAGACCTGAATCGACATTTTTTCAAAGAAGACATACAGATGGCTAACAAGCACACAAAAAGATGTGCAACGTCACTAAATATTGTACTCTACTAGGTTGCTTCAGTTGTGTCTGACTCTGCAACCCCATGGACTGTAGCCTGCCAGGCTTCTCTGTCCATGGGATTCTCCAGGCGAGAATACTGAAGTGGATTGCCATGCTCTCCTTCAGGGTATCTCCCTGACCCAAGGAGCAAACCTTCATCTGTTGTGTCTTCCGCATTGGCAGGCAGGTTCTTTACCACTGCAAATCAAAACCAGGCCTCCCGATGGCCCTAGTGGTAAGGAACCCCCTACAATGCTGGGGACATAAGAGAAGTGGATTAGATGGTGTGGCCACAGTTGAAAACTATCTGGAAATTTCTCAAAAAACTAAAAATAGAATTATGATATACCCAGCAATTGCACTCCTGAGTATATATCCAAAAAAAGAAAAGGAAAAATATGAACTCAAAAAGATACATACACCCCAACATTCATAGCAGCATTATTTACAATAGCCAAGATGTGGAAGCTTCCCAAGTGCCCACCCACAGATGAATGGATAAAGATGATATAATGCATATATGTCATACACACACACAAAGGAACATTAGTCAGCCATAAAAAATGAAATCCAGCCATTTACAGCAATGTGAATGGACCTAGAGGATATTATGTTCANTGGACATGCACACCAGGCTTCCCTGTCTATCACCAACTCCCGAAGCTTGCTTAAACTCATATCCATTGAGTCAGTGATGCTATTGAACCATCTCATCTTCTGTTGTCCCCTTCTCCTCCTGCCTTGAATCTTTCCCAGCCTCACACAGCCCTATATGGCAGGCACATGATGTGCCCATTTCACAGGTGAGTTAACTAAGGCACAAGCAGTTAAATAACTTGCCTCAGTAACATAGCTGGTAAGAGAAGAGTTTAGAGAAAAAGCCAAAAATGGGATGTGTTGCCCAGATGAAAGCCACACTTCAAGTTTGTTGTTTAGTTCCTAAGTCGTGTCCGACTCTTTTGTAACCCCATGGACTGTAGTCTGCCAGACTTCTATCCATGGGATTTCCCATGCAAGAATACTGGAGTGGGTTGCCATTTCATTCCCAGGGAATCTTCCTGACCCAGGGACCGAAAGCATGTCTCTTGCCTGTGCAGGGAATCTTCCTGACCCAGGGATCAAAAGCACGTCTCTTGCCTGACAGGCAGATTCTTTACCACTGAGCAACCTGAGAAGCCAAGATGAAAGCCACACGTAGGAACTTTATAAAGAATTAAACATATTTTGCCACATGAGGGTTTTCTCTGGGCAATAAATAGGAAAGCACTTGAGACAAGTTATCTATCACTACTGACAACTTGTCGAGGGGCATTAGATTCCTTGGCAAAAGAATTTGCACTCGATTCTCTGACAGCATTAGAGTGACAATGAAATTATTTTGAACATTTATTGTTTAGGATTTGGTTAGACATAAATATTGCTGCATTGAGACTCAGCTTAGACATTTCTTCTGGGAAGCTTCCTCGCCAGCCCTTCATCACCCACTTCCACCTGTGGGATAAATAGATGCGCCTCTGTGTCACCCAGGAACCCAGATATCCTCATGGCCATGACTGTCACTGCATTGCCATGTTTTCTGTCATCATTCTGCCCGCAAACAATGCACTCCAACGAGAGAGGAGCCTCTCCCTCTTATTTTTCTGTGAATCCCCCAGCATTTACTGCAGACCTTGTAGTATAGAAAGCCTTAAATATAATCAGGCTAGCCACCTGAAATATGTTCTAATAGAATAAACTGTAGATAAAATTTAATATCCACTTATGATGAAGACACTCATCTAACTTGGTATAGAGGGAACATATCTGAACATTAAAAAGGCCATTTTATGACAAACCCCCAGCTAACATCATACTCAATGGTGAAAAACTGAAAGCTTTTCCTCTAAAATCACAAAAAAGATAAGGATGCCTACTCTCATCATTTCCATTTAACATAATATTGAAAGTCCTAGCCACTAGTAATCCAATAAGAAAGCCATAGTAATCCAATAAGTAAAGGAAATAAAAGGCTTCTAGATTGGATGGGAAGGAGTAAAACTGTCACTAATTATAGATGGAATTCTACTATATACAGAAGACTCATAATTCTCCACCAAAAAGCTATTAGAACTAATAAATGAATTCAGTAAAGTTTCAGAATGCAAAAAATCTGTTGTTTTTCTACACACTAATGAACTATCAATCAAAGACAAAAAAAAACAAAAAACAAAAAACCCCAACAGATAAAATCCTATCTAAAATCCCATCAGAAAGAATAAAAGACCTAATAATAAAGTTAACCAAGGAGGCAAGAGATCTATACTTTGAAAACTATAAAACATTGATGAAGGAAACTGAAAATGATACAAAGAAATGGAAAGATATCCCATGTTCTTGTATTGGAAGAATGCTGCTGCTGCTAAGTCGCTTCAGTCGTGTCCAACTCTGTGCGACCCCATAGACGGCAGCCCACTAGGCTCCCTTGTCCCTGGTATTCTCCAGGCAAGAATACTGGAATGGGTTGCCATTTCCTTCTCTAATGCATGAAAGTGAAAAGTGAAAGTGAAGTCGCTCAGTCGTGTCTGACTCTTAACCACCCCATGGACTGCAGCCTACCAGGCTCCGCCATCCATGAGATTTTCCAGGCAAAGGTACTGGAGTATTCGAAGAGTAAATATTGTTAAAATGTCCATACTATCCAAAGAAATCTACTGATTTAATGTAATCCTTATAAAAGTATTCAGAACATTTTCACAGAACTAGAACCAATAATCCTAAAATTTATATGAAACCACAAAAAACCCTGTTTTGCCAAAGCAGTCTTGGAAAAGAAGAGCAAAGCTGGAGCATCATGTTCCCTCCCTTTAGAACTGTACTGCAAAGCTACGGTAATCAGAATAGCATGGTACTGGCATAAAAACAAAACACATAGATCAGTGAAGCAAAATAAAGAGCCAAGAAATAAACCCATGTGCTTATGGTCAACTAATCTAGGACAAAGGAGGCAAGGCTATACAATGGAGAAAAGACAGTCTCTTCTTTAAGTGGTACTGGGAAAACTGGACAGCTCTGTGCAAAAGAATTAGTTTAGATTGTTTCCTCACATCATATACGAAAATAAACTCAAAAGGATTAACCACCTAAATATAAGATTGAAACTATAAAACGGCTAGAAGAGAACATAGATAGAACACTCTTTGATATATTCTGTAAATCGTAGCAGTATTTTTTGATCTGTCTCCTAAGGCAAAAGAAATAAAAACAAAAGCAAGCAAACGAGACCTAATTGAATTTAAAAGCTTTTGCGCAGTGAAGGAAACGAAAACAAAGCACAAAGAATCCCACCCGACCGAATGGGAGAAAATATTTGCCAATGATATGACCGATAAGGGGTTAATATCCAAAATGTATAAACAGTTCACACAACTCAATTTAAAAAATGACTTCATAAAAAAATGGACCGAAGACCTGAATCAACATTTTTCCAAAGAAGACATACAGATGGCTAACAAGCACACAAAAAGATGTGCAACGTCACTAAATATTGTACTCTACTAGGTTGCTTCAGTTGTGTCTGACTCTGCAACCCCATGGACTGTAGCCTGCCAGGCTCCTCTGTCCATGGGATTCTCCAGGCGAGAATACTGAAGTGGATTGCCATGCTCTCCTTCAGGGTATCTCCCTGACCCAAGGAGGAAACCTTCATCTGTTGTGTCTTCCGCATTGGCAGGCAGGTTCTTTACCACTGCAAATCAAAACCAGGCCTCCCAGATGGCACTAGTGGTAAGGAACCCACCTACAATGCTGGGGACATAAGAGAAGTGGATTAGATGGTGTGGCCACAGTTGAAAACTATCTGGAGGTTTCTCAAAAAACTAAAAATAGAATTATGATATACCCAGCAATTGCACTGCTGAGTATATATCCAAAAAAAGAAAAGGAAAAATATGAACTCAAAAAGATACATACACCCCAACATTCATAGCAGCATTATTTACGATAGCCAAGATGTGGAAGCATCCCAAGTGCCCACCCACAGATGAATGGATAAAGATGATATAATACATATATGTCATACACACACACAAAGGAACGTTAGTCAGCCATAAAAAATGAAATCCAGCCATTTACAGCAATGTGAATAGACCTAGAGGATATCATGTTCAGTGAAATAAATCAGACAGAGAAAGACAAATCCTGTATGATATCACTTATATGTGGAGTCTAAAAAATAACACCAGTGAACAGATATAACCAAACAGGAACAGTCTCACAGATGCAGAGAACAAACTAGTAGATATCAGTAGGGAGAGGAAATGAAGTTGGAGCAAGATAGGGGTATGGGCTTAAGTGGTATAAATTGCTATGTACAAAATTAATAAGCAACAAGGATACGTTGTACAGCACAAGGAAATATAACCATTATTTTGTAATAATTTTAAATGGAGTATAATCTACAGAAATACTGAAACCCTATGCTGTACACCTGAAACTAATGTAACAAACTAATGTAACAACTATATTTTAAATAAAACAATACAGATGTTAACTAATTTTGTTTCATTCTCCAGTTATCGTACATCTCTGTGATGCTTCTGCTGGGAATGTGATTCCATACTAAGGAGACTCAATAGATACTTGATGACTGCATCGTCCCTTGTGTAAGGAGGAATCCAGTGTATTCAGATGCTTATTTACTAGACCTCAGCATAGTAGTCAGTCTCTGTCTCATCACGGCAACAGTTTCTGCTTTCTGGATTCCATCGCTCTCCCCAAAATCACTTTAAATTCTGGTCCCACCTGCTAGTCATCACTTCTCACATACCCTACATACCTGTCTACCTTCTTGCCTTTGCTTCTGCTGTGCCCTCTGATTGAAACCTTTTCCTCTTACCTTCTCCACATGGTGAATGCCTACTCCAATTTCAAGGCTTAGCTCGCTCACCCTCCACCCTCAACCTTTCTCTTGTAGAAAAATCAATTAACTTCTTGGAATGAGTTCCCATAATACTGGGTATCTGCTTCCACTTAATTTTTTCAGGGCATATTACCTTCCTTGACAGTCAGTGCAACTGTAGGGAGCAAAAACTAGGTCATATTCATCTCTGCATCCCAAGCACCTAAAACTGTACCTGACACATATTAAAAAAAAAATAATTGGTAATTGTTGGAAAAGTAATAAAATTATTAACAATAACATTCATTACCTATTATTGGTTGACTTTCCCTAGGTCGGTTAAATTTTTTTTTTTTAGTTATCGTACATCTCTGTGATGCTTCTGCTGGGAATGTGATTCCATACTAAGGAGACTCAATAGATACTTGATGACTGCATCGTCCCTTGTGTAAGGAGGAATCCAGTGTATTCAGATGCTTATTTACTAGACCTCAGCATAGTAGTCAGTCTCTGTCTCATCACGGCAACAGTTTCTGCTTTCTGGATTCCATCGCTCTCCCCAAAATCACTTTAAATTCTGGTCCCACCTGCTAGTCATCACTTCTCACATACCCTACATACCTGTCTACCTTCTTGCCTTTGCTTCTGCTGTGCCCTCTGATTGAAACCTTTTCCTCTTACCTTCTCCACATGGTGAATGCCTACTCCAATTTCAAGGCTTAGCTCGCTCACCCTCCACCCTCAACCTTTCTCTTGTAGAAAAATCAATTAACTTCTTGGAATGAGTTCCCATAATACTGGGTATCTGCTTCCACTTAATTTTTTCAGGGCATATTACCTTCCTTGACAGTCAGTGCAACTGTAGGGAGCAAAAACTAGGTCATATTCATCTCTGCATCCCAAGCACCTAAAACTGTACCTGACACATATTAAAAAAAAAATAATTGGTAATTGTTGGAAAAGTAATAAAATTATTAACAATAACATTCATTACCTATTATTGGTTGACTTTCCCTAGGTCGGTTAAATTTTTTTTTTTTAATGCGTTGTTGAAGAGATAGCCAAGTCAGTCATTCTTAAGATTTGATTTTTAATGGTGCATTAGTTTAGGTCCTCCAAGAGGCAGATACTGTGATTAGATTACATATACAAGATATCTAGTAGGGAGAACTTGCATGAGAGAAAAGGGAGAGGAGGCTGGGGGAGGCTGGGAGAGTTGTCATCACATGCCGGTGTCCTGTGGAAGTGAGAAAGAGAGAGGAGTGGAGCTTGGGTAGCAAATGTTTGAGGTCATGGTGCAGTTTTATGAACATTTCAGGGAACCCAGCAGGGCTCTCTGAGCCAGCAGTCATCCTATCAGGGAGCCCTCCATCTCCCCGCACCCTGTTGCTTTGGTGCTCCTGCGGCATTCAGTCGCTGGATGAGAGCAGCTGTTGGGAAACGTGGAATCCCTGGTAAAACTGGTTTTAAGAGCCCAGCAGCTGAGGTCCTTGGTCACTTATGCTCCCTGCAGTTGGAGACGTGAGGCCACACATAGGGTGACTACAATAGCATGAAACCCTTGAGGGATTTGAGGCAGTAGGAATGATTATTACTTCTATCGTGTTGTACCTAAACATGCGTGAAACATACCTTTAAAAATACATGAAACATACTTTAAATAATGGGGCAAGAGACAGGCTCTAGGAATCGTATATTCATTTTAAATTAGTCTTATATAAGCTACCGTTGTTAGCTAATTCTGACATTTTAGAGAAAATTAAATACTCAACTAAGTAAACTTGAAGAACTACAGAAACTGACTCCCAGACTTAGAGAATGAATTTTCTGTTACCAGAGGGGAAGGGTTGGTGGGGAGGGATAGATTGGAAGTTTGGGACTGACATGTACACACTTCTACGTTTAAAGTAGATTACCAATAAGGACCTACTATATGGCACAGGGTACTCTGCTCAATATTTTGTAATAACCTAAGTGGGAAAAAAAAAACTTGAAAGAGAATATATATATGTATATATACATATATAGCTGAATTACTTTGCTGTACACATGAAATTAACACAACATTGTTAATCAACTATATTCCAATATAAGATGTAAAAACTTGCAACAACAGAATTGAGAATTGTTTCAAAAACAAAAACAAAACAAGAAAACAAAAAAAAATCTACATAAACTTTAAGGAAAAATAAAGTACTGATGTATGCTACAGTGTGGGTAAATCTTGGAAATATATGAAGTGAAAGAAACCAGGCACAAAATGTCACATATTGTATGATTCCATGTATATGTAATATTCAGAAGAGATAAACCCATAGAGACAGAAGGTATTTGGAGGTTACTGGGGGGTGGAGGAGAGGGAAATGAGGAGAAACTGCTTAATGGGTACAGGGTTTTATGTTGAATGATAGAAAAGTTTTGAAGTCAGATAAAGGTCATTGCACAACATTATGAATTTTCTGGGTGCTACTCGATTATTCACTCTAAAGTGATTAATTTTGTGTTGTATGAATTTTTGTCTCAATGAATCATACAAAAACTTTAGTTGATCAAATAACAATAAAACTAATTTGAATAAACAAAAAATACTACAGGAAACTTGGAGCATGAGTATGTTTCTAAAAAAACAAAGGAGTTTTTATACATTTGACCAAGGTCATAATTTTATGGAACTTAGAGTTTAAACCCAAAAGGCTTCCTCAAAAGAATCACATTTAACAAATTGTTGATGCTGCATATCTTGTGAGAAAGAACATGTAAAAGTTTGTTGTATAGAATAGAGCATATCTAATTTATAAGGATTTTAAATGACAAGCCTTTTCTAAATTCCAGAAGGCTTTTAAAATTTGCATTCTTATAAATAAACCAGTCTCTCTTAGAAGCAACCTTAAGACTAATAAATAAATAAAACCCAATCATTATTTCATATGACGTTTTCATGCCAGAAAAAGTGATTCAAGATAATGTATGGTATAACTTGCAGAAAGCAGAGAGTGCTATTAAAACTACATGATATGATTCCTCTGCTCAATATCCACTTTCCTTCCCATCCCTTGCACCCATCTTCTCAATTATAAAATCTATTGTGTCCCTCTACCCTTTTTCCTGTTGACCACCCTCTTGGATTCACCTTGGAGTCAAATTATTTAACAACTAACATGATATCATCATTGACCGATCAGCTCAGAGCCATTTATAAACCAGCAACTGGGGCATTCCAGTTTGTACAGAGTACAGCACTGTCTGCCAGCTTCAACTTGAATGATTGGTCTCTAATGTGGCAGCACAGCTGTCACACTAGGATTCCTCTTTCCTCTTCTCCTGGGTTGACTTAATCATTTATTGACTGTCCTGACTTTGTTTTTCTTTTTTTCCCATTTTTCTAGACTATATCTTTAGCTTCTTTGGAAGAGAAATTTGGAAATTAACTTCTTTTACTTTGTTCTGGGATTGATGATTTTTCTGGGAATGGAATTCAGGGTTAAAGATAATATTCCTCTAGAATTTTGGAAACATCACTCCATTGGCTTTTGGCCTCTCCTACTGCTAATGAAAGAAGCCTGGTGCTTTCTGAATTCCTGTTCCTTTATAGAAGCTTTGGGAATCAAAAAAGCTTTTTTATCCTTGGTTTCCTTGGATTTCCTAAAGATGTGCAGATGTTAATGTTGGACTATGGCGCTGGACTTTTTAAACTTACTGTTTTGGTCAGTCTGTGAAACCTCTCAACCTGAAGGTTAATTTGTTTCTTCAGTTGTGGAAATTTTTATGTTGTCTTTCTGATAATTTCTGCATGTTTTCTGTACTCTTCTTTTGCAACTCTATTGGATGTACTTTGCCTTTCCTCTCATCTTTGTGTATGTGTATGTCTATCTGTCTTTCCTTTTACTTAATCTTGGGAGAAATTTCTCAGCTTTATTTACAACCCTTCTATTGATTTTATTTTAACCATATATATTTTTTAAAAAGCACAAGAGCTCTTTATTATATTCTAGTTGTTCCTTTTTATAGTGGGTCATGGATGTAGAGTGGGTGTCATGTAGAGTCTTCTTGACTGTTTGGACGTATTAATTAATTACTGTTTTTATACTGCTCTCTGTTTCTTGAATTATTTCTCTTTCCTTAAATGTCAGTTTTCTTTGTGTTGCTTTTTCTCAGTTATACTGTAGCTCTTTCTCCACTGTCTGGTTTTACTTGGTAACCCATACTTATAGAAGAATGAAGGATTGGCAAATTGGCCAGGCTTCCTTGGTCACTATATAAGTACACTATCCTGAGATCCTCCTTCCTGAATAAGAAGTCTTATTTGGAACTCTGTTTTGGGGCAAGGATTTCTCAACTGGCTGCCTTTTTTTTTTTAATTGAGTTGATTGATGGAGAGCCAGAGAGCAGCAAATCAGGCTGTAAGCCACAGGACCACAGATACCAAAATAAGGAGGGACTGACTCTTGGGCACTCGATTTAAAATAGAAACTTAGGCTGTCACCAGATAGTTTATTTATTTCAAAAAGAGTCCTGATTTCTTTTTTTGGGGGGTGGGGGGCAAATGCCAATCACTCTGAGTAATGAAAGTGAGGTGGTCATTTGTTTTGTGTGATAGCTTCAGTGTTTTCCCTGTTTCCATCACCACTTCTTACACATACTCTGGTCTAACAATTTAGCCTAGAGCCCTTCAGGTTTCAAATATACTCACCTTCACACTAGATCTCTCATAGCACGTTCTAGGCTGAGGTATTTCTGTGTTTTATCTGTCAACATCCCCATTTGCTTTTTTTAAAAAATGTGTTGAAATCTTGTATCTTTGTTGTTATGTGTCTATTCCTGTTTGCACCTCTATGCAGAATCCCCATGGACAGAGGAGCCTGGCAGGCTACAGTCCATGGCGTGGTGAAGGGTCGGACATGACTGAAGTGACTTAGCACAAAGTACTATTACTTCGGGGTCCCCAGAAGAATTCAGAGATTGAATGCAAGTGCCTAGTCTGCCAAACCATCCCACAGGTCATTAAATGCTTTTAGCATTTATTCCAATATATTGAACAGGAATGAGTTTTAGAACAAATATGACTCATTTTTTAAAGAAAAAAAACACTTGTTAGCTGTTATTTATCATTTGTGAGATTCAATAGTTATGTTCAAGAGTTTGTAAAATAGTTGGGAAATTTGAATCAGTTTACAAATATTTTAAGAACTGTGTGATTTTTGCATGTTGGTACAAGACTGAGGGAATGAACTAGCCCTAAAATAATTGTCTGCTTTGCCTTACATTTTCCTCAATCAGATTTGACTCATTTACTTGGTGAAATATGAAAATTTATATAAATCATTTCTTCCTAAATTGTGGTTTGTGGACCACTGAATATCTATGAGTTATTCATTGCCTGCCAATGACAAGATAAGGAACTTACACCAGAGTGTAAATCAACTAAGTTTTTAAGTACACTTTGTAGTTAGCTGACATTTTTTTTCCTAGCAAGATATTCCAGTGAAAGAAGCAGTATGTTGATTAACATTTTGGTAAAAGCTATTTCTCCTATCACAGACAGGTAACAGTTTGCATATCAGCTGTAGTCCTTGGACCACACTTTGAGAAGACTGGTAGACATCACTTAGAATAGTGCCTGGCAGAAAAGGCATTGAGTAAATGTTAAGTTGAGTCTGACACATGCTTTTTTTTTGGAATGAATTTTGAAAACTACCGTGATCGTTCACAGAAAGAATGCTCGGTTGTTTGTCTCTTTAATAAAACAATAAAGTGAACTTGGCTAATTTCTCACAGTGAAAGTTTTGTTATTTTTCAGCTTGGCAAAATCCCATAAACCCCTTTAGTTTATTCAGCAGAAAACAATCTTTTAAGTTGCCAATGTGACAATAGCCAAAGCTGTTGCAGAGCTCTACTTGTTGCCAATTTTTGCCAGTGTGTTCTAGCTCTCTTCCTGAGAGCCCCATCCTGAGATTTCATGCCAGCTGATCCTAATTAATACTCTGGACTCTACTAACCATTTGTGTATTTTGCTAGTGAAATGGGTAGTGAGTTCTATCAACATCTGTTTTCCATCATAAGTCTGCCTAGAGTTTGGAACTGATATCTTCATCTCTGCTTGCCTGTGAATGCTAAGATATTTCTGTAATGCTATTCAGTGGGTACCACCTCCTGCATAGGAGGCAGGCATAGAATGGCACAATCAGGCGCTGACCAGCTGCCTTCTGGAGGCATTCAGGGCTCCTTTAGTCCCTTCCTGACCCTTTTGCCTGAGGAGAAAGCCTGCAAGAGCCCTAACTCACTGGTGCCAGTGCTTCCACAAGTTCCAGCTAGCTCTAGATTCCAAATGTCATGCTGTGGCCCTGTCCTTGAGTCTCATTTCAGGCATGCTGGAATGGCCTAGTTTCGAAATGGAAGGCTTACCATCTTTGCACTACCTTCCCAGAATGGCTAGAATCCCCATGGACAGAGGAGCCTGGCAGGCTACAGTCCATGGCGTGGTGAAGGGTCGGACATGACTGAAGTGACTTAGCACAAAGTACTATTACTTCGGGGTCCCCAGAAGAATTCAGAGATTGAATGCAAGTGCCTAGTCTGCCAAACCATCCCACAGGTCATTAAATGCTTTTAGCATTTATTCCAATATATTGAACAGGAATGAGTTTTAGAACAAATATGACTCATTTTTTAAAGAAAAAAAACACTTGTTAGCTGTTATTTATCATTTGTGAGATTCAATAGTTATGTTCAAGAGTTTGTAAAATAGTTGGGAAATTTGAATCAGTTTACAAATATTTTAAGAACTGTGTGATTTTTGCATGTTGGTACAAGACTGAGGGAATGAACTAGCCCTAAAATAATTGTCTGCTTTGCCTTACATTTTCCTCAATCAGATTTGACTCATTTACTTGGTGAAATATGAAAATTTATATAAATCATTTCTTCCTAAATTGTGGTTTGTGGACCACTGAATATCTATGAGTTATTCATTGCCTGCCAATGACAAGATAAGGAACTTACACCAGAGTGTAAATCAACTAAGTTTTTAAGTACACTTTGTAGTTAGCTGACATTTTTTTTCCTAGCAAGATATTCCAGTGAAAGAAGCAGTATGTTGATTAACATTTTGGTAAAAGCTATTTCTCCTATCACAGACAGGTAACAGTTTGCATATCAGCTGTAGTCCTTGGACCACACTTTGAGAAGACTGGTAGACATCACTTAGAATAGTGCCTGGCAGAAAAGGCATTGAGTAAATGTTAAGTTGAGTCTGACACATGCTTTTTTTTTGGAATGAATTTTGAAAACTACCGTGATCGTTCACAGAAAGAATGCTCGGTTGTTTGTCTCTTTAATAAAACAATAAAGTGAACTTGGCTAATTTCTCACAGTGAAAGTTTTGTTATTTTTCAGCTTGGCAAAATCCCATAAACCCCTTTAGTTTATTCAGCAGAAAACAATCTTTTAAGTTGCCAATGTGACAATAGCCAAAGCTGTTGCAGAGCTCTACTTGTTGCCAATTTTTGCCAGTGTGTTCTAGCTCTCTTCCTGAGAGCCCCATCCTGAGATTTCATGCCAGCTGATCCTAATTAATACTCTGGACTCTACTAACCATTTGTGTATTTTGCTAGTGAAATGGGTAGTGAGTTCTATCAACATCTGTTTTCCATCATAAGTCTGCCTAGAGTTTGGAACTGATATCTTCATCTCTGCTTGCCTGTGAATGCTAAGATATTTCTGTAATGCTATTCAGTGGGTACCACCTCCTGCATAGGAGGCAGGCATAGAATGGCACAATCAGGCGCTGACCAGCTGCCTTCTGGAGGCATTCAGGGCTCCTTTAGTCCCTTCCTGACCCTTTTGCCTGAGGAGAAAGCCTGCAAGAGCCCTAACTCACTGGTGCCAGTGCTTCCACAAGTTCCAGCTAGCTCTAGATTCCAAATGTCATGCTGTGGCCCTGTCCTTGAGTCTCATTTCAGGCATGCTGGAATGGCCTAGTTTCGAAATGGAAGGCTTACCATCTTTGCACTACCTTCCCAGAATGGCATGTAGTCCTTCTCTGTGGAGACCATCTTCCCTATGACTTCTGCAACTCAGTTCACACAAGACTAAATAAGCCACGCCCTAGACCAGCTTGGTTAATGTCTCCGACCTTCCGCGAGTACCACAGCTCTCTTCCCTCTTGGTACCCACTTGCTCTTCTTCCCCAGGATGCCTTGGTAGAGGCAACCCTTCACAGAGCCTGTCCCAGCCCTGATAAACTTCAGCCTTCAAGCTCCCCCTTGCCCAGTCCCTGAAATAAGGAGTGCCAAATACACTTGGGTTTATTAGTGCAAATAACCCTTTAGTTTGTCACTTTTTCATATGTAATTTTCCAAATACATATGGTAACGTTATTCTTTTGTATTTCATGATTACCC
Source organism: Oreotragus oreotragus (assembly GCA_006410675.1). NCBI lineage: Eukaryota > Metazoa > Chordata > Mammalia > Artiodactyla > Bovidae > Oreotragus > Oreotragus oreotragus. The sequence goes on from SJYX01013209.1 coordinate 16,380, forward strand.
TGGAATGAGCAAGTCGAATTGTCTTGACATTGCTGGCTTGCAGTTTCCAATGAGTTAGCCTTATCAGCCATGGGCCGTTTCAATATATCTGACCCAAATACATATTACTCTTTTTCTTCTCAATCCAATTTAAACACTCCTTAATTCGCTACATGAATCCTCATATCTGTACTAAAAAACCTACAATGGCTCCCTATGGTATAACAAATGGAGTCCAAGAACTACAGCCTGATAATTAAGCAACGTCATTAACTCAGCCACTGACTCATACACTCTTAAGCTGTCTTTCAATTATTCATTCACATACCCTTAATTATTGTGTCTAATTTTGCTCATGTTGTTGTATTTGTCTTCTTCTTTTCTACTGATTTGATTTTTATGCATCCCCTAACACTCAGTTCAAATGCTGTCTCTTTCGGACAGCCTTACTTAAGTACCCCAGCTAGATGTGGGAGAAGGCGATGGCACCCCACTCCAGTACTCTTGCCTGGAAAATCCCATGGACGGAGGAGCCTGGTGGGCTGCAGTCCATGGGGTCACTAGGAGTCAGACACGACTGAGCGACTTCACTTTCACTTTTCACTTTCATGCATTGAAGAAGGCAATGTCAACCCACTCCAGTGTTCTTGCCTGGAGAATCCCAGGGACAGGGGAGCCTGGTGGGCTGCTGTTTATGGGGTTGCACAGAGTCAGACATGACTGAAGTGACTTAGCAGCAGCAGCAGCAGCAGCAGATGTAAGCGTCCCCTCTTCTGAAATCCCGCTTTATTTACTGTAATTTCTTATTTGTTAGTGTACTTATCTCCTCTCTTTTGTGTATTAGCTCTGTGAAGTCAGGCACTGCTCCTTCATACATCAGTGTTCACTCATAATGGCTAACACATATCTTTCATATGGAAGACGCTCAGTAAATAGTGAATGAATTCATCATTGATTGTTACATTCTAACCAAGAGCTAAAAAGTAACTATTATGATGGCCACTTAATAAAGCAGGTTTATGAAAGTTTGAACCAAAGCAACAAGAATGGGACCACTTTTGAGGAAGAAAATCTAATTCTTATGATACTGATCAGCATCCTTGAACATTGCCTCCTCCCAATAATTTATCTTAAACTGTTTATTTACAGATACTTTCAGAAACCTTCATTATATGTATGCAAATAATGGCATTTGGACTGAAGGAAGTTAGAATAATAACCTGTCTTGTCTGTAAATCTTCAGCAAATCTGTACTTAAGACAATTGGCCTAATAATTTTTTTTTTAACTTCATGGTCAATTTTATAGCTCTTCATTAAAAATTATACTTCATTGTTTGCAAAAACATGGAAAATACATAATCCAAGTGAGAAAAGTAGAATAAAATTGTGTCTATTGACTATATATATATATAAAGATTGAATAGAAAAAATACATTTTATATAAATATAAATTTTATATAGATTTATATAGATTCTATAAAATATAAATTATATTTTATATAAATTTATATATAAAGGTTGGAAAGAAAGATCAAAGCACCTCTGAAACATTAAGAACTGAACATGGTGCCATACTGTGAGTGCTTTTTTATGTTGTGGTATTTTATATATTCCAAGTTTTCTTTAATGAGTATACTGGACTTTGCTATATAAAGAAGTAATGGATTGAAAAGAGGAGGACCAATAGCTAATATGATGAAATCTAATGCATTGGTAACTACTGATAGGTTGAGCAGTCCACTGACTTGAAACAGAGAATAGAAATGGTATCCCTCAGGGAGGAGAACAGTATTCTGCTTTAAATGTAGCTCTCATTAAATCAGTTATGATACACCTCAATAAGTAATTAGTATCTCATCAATTGCCAGTCATATATGCAAAAAGTATGTTGATATATGTAAAGGTTTTGTGGGACAGTTGGGAAACATTAAGGTCTCCTAAAAATGAACTCATACTATTTGGTGGTGTGGATAAGCATGGATTAAATGCAGAAATAATTTTACATAACACTCTGCAGTAGAGTGGATATGTAATATCACCCCTTTCTAGAGAATTATGTTGCATAATTTGATAATGTAGGAAAGTTTAACTCCAACTCATGCCAAGGATGTCTACTTTACTCTGTTGTGGTCCAGCTTTCAAATTTTCTCTTTCGTGGATTTTGAATTATATAGTTGCTGATGATGAATCATAGGAAAAATGAGCAGCTAAAACTTCAGTGCATCTTTTTAGAAAAGCAAAAAGAAATTAGGTACAACTTATGATTGCCATTTTTATTTATGTTAACTTTCTTTCTCCCTTTCAAAGGCTTGTATTCACAGAAGGGTTACTGAGAATTAAAAAGTGCATGTAAAACTGATCAGCTGTAACAGAAGTGAGTGCTGAGTTTTATGGCAAGAAGAAGGTAGTTTTTTAATATGTGAAAATAGTGTTTCTGCAAACGATCAGCAATTCTGATTGTGGTGTTTGACATTCTGTGTTAATCCACCAGCTCTAAAGCTTATTAAAAATGGCACCAGACACATTGGCAGCATAGAAGCAGATCAAAAATTGTTGAAAACAATGAGAGCTTTAAGATCAGCTGTGAAATTATGGTTATTTTAGAAATCTGACTTTTGCCTAAAATCCACAGATGTGTAATCTATAGCTCAGGAATAATGCCCACAATTGGAGACAATCCCAGCAGTACATTTCAGCGATCCCAAGTGGGCGGGAAAGAATCTTCATTTGTTGTTTTTGCCTTTGTTCTTTTTTAATTTGCATCTGGATTTGTGGAGCTCCTCACCTCTAAACCCAATGGAATTAGCAATTTAATTAACAATAAAGAATAAATGTCAACTTTTCGTCTTAAAAGAAGGAAACACATTAGAGAGACTGTGAAGATAGGAGGCCTTGTAGTCATTTCGTCATTTGTGAAGGTGTTTGCTGCAATTTTATTTAAGCAGGTGTATAAGGCCATGGGATTTATTTATGTTTTAACTCCTATTTCTAGGTTTATCCAAGAGCCACTCTCAAACCCTAATTCCTTAATTATCCAGGTTGCTCATGAGAAAATGAGGAATACTCAATGGTGTATAGTTGGTTGAAGATTTAAGGGGAAGTCATCTAATTTGATGTGACAATTGTCTACTTGCTAAATGAGTAGCACCTGAGGACCTCAGTCATCTTTCTCAGTCACAGTCCTATGCTTTATAACACGTCTGACAAGAAATTTATTTCACTACTGCCACTAAAGGTGAGCTGTTCCATCAGCGCATCACCTTCTGCTGAGAAGATAGGAACCATCCAAGGACAAATTATTAAATTAAAACTGACAGTATCTTGTCACAAGCACCCATTAATGAACACTATGGAGGATTGCCTGCTTCCCATTCATTGTTGTTCTGTAATTTATTGCTGTTTCCCAAAGACTATGGGGAAGTGTTATATGAATATTTGTTGTAGCCACACATTTTGAGAAGCACATAGGATTTTAAAATAAATGGGTGACAGTAAGAGGAGAGAAATGCATTGTAAACTGATTCTCTTAGAGGGTGAACATTTCAACAAACTACATGCCACTGTAAATAGGCTAACTTTTGTCTGCTGCTAGTGGATTTCTTTGCATAGAGGGCTTATAGATAAATATTAATTTCTGGTTATTAATGTGGTTCATTGTGATATCCATAATCTCTCTTATTTCAATTCCAAAGATTTTTGCCAAGAGAAGTGTAAATCTCATCATCCAAATTTATGCAAAATATTAATACACTTTTTAAGCTAACAAAGGTTTAGGATATTCAAACGACACTTTACACTGTATCCTTCACAATATGTATAATGATATTTATACCTGTATAAGAACTTTTTCAATTAATTAATTTATTTTGATTGACGGATAATTACAATGTTGTGATGGTTTTTGCCATATATAACATGAATTGGCCACATGTATACATGTGTACTGGAGTTTCAGCTTTAGCATCATTCCTTCCAAAGAAATCCCAGGGCTGATCTCCTTCAGAATGGACTGGTTGGATCTCCTTGCAGTCCAAGGGACTCTCAAGAGTCTTCTCCAACACCACAGTTCAAAAGCATCAATTTTTCAGTGCTCAGCCTTCTTCACAGTTCAACTCTCACATCCATACATGACTACTGGAAAAACCATAGCCTTGACTAGACGGACCTTAGTCGGCAAAGTAATTATGCTGGGAGGGATTGGGGGCAGGAGGAGAAGGGGACGACAGAGGATGAGATGGCTGGATGGCATCACAGACTCGATGGACGTGAGTCTGAGTGAACTCCGGGAGCTGGTGATGGACAGGGAGGCCTGGCATGCTGCGATTTATGGGGTCGCAAAGAATCGTACACGACTGAGTGACTGAACTGGACTGATACATGTGTAACACCCATCCTGAAATTTTTAAACCTATGAAAATTTGTATATCTACTTGCAGATGCAGCTGGATTTTCCAAGCAGTTTTGAAGACTCCTTCTTTTTGCACATATAGGATTCTTATTGAATCAAAAGAATAATAGAGGTATTCATTTATACTCTACCAGCTGTGATGCTGAAACCCAGCAAAATGTGCATATGTGTATATAGCTTTACATAACAATAACAGCAACTAAATTCCTTCTATATTTCTCCCTACCCTACAAAACAAATTAAAGATAATATATTATTTAAAAATTTTCTCCTGGGGTTTAAATAGCTCATCATTACTATCTTAATCAGCTATAGCATAAAATATGTGCCCTTGATTAACTACTGGATATTCTTTGAAGCATTAGTACCACAAAGATTTTTACTGTTTGACATCCCTGTCAGAAAGATAGCTCATCCCATTTAAGAATGATCTAGGGAGAATGATGTTATGGACAAAATATTGAAGACGTAAATTTGAGAATATCATGAGGACCTTGAATGACAGGCCAGAAAATTTAAACTTTACATTATTCTCTTTAGGAAAGTAATTGTTATGAGGAAGCAGGATTTAGTTAGCCAGATGCTTTGTTTAAATTCTGGCTTTACTATTAGTTGAACTCAATGGTCTACGGTACTCTCACCTGTAAAACTGGAACAGTCATTCTCTCTTAGATTCTGAGGAGGAGGAGGATAAATGATACAAGGTAATATAAGATAAGGTGTGCAAACTGCCTGGAACTTAGGAAGAACTTGATAAATGACAGCTATCACTAATGTGAAACCACGAGAGGATTCTGAGCATGGGAATGATGCAATTACACCTGTAATTTAGGAAGATTGCTGACAGCAGCATGTAGTACAAAGGAAGGCTGAAGGAAGATAAAACAAAACTGTAGAGGTTGTTGCGATAATTTAAGCACACTTTATTTAGAGCCTGAAACAGGGCGGTTGTTGTTGTTCAGTTGCTGAATCGTGTCTAATTCTTTGTGACCTCATGGTGTGTAGCACACTGGACTCCTTTGTCCTCCACTGTCTCGCAGAGATTGCTCAGATTTGTGTCCTTTGAGTCCGTGATGCTATATAACCATCTCATCCTCTGCTGCCCACCTTCTCCTTTTGCCTTCAATCTTTCCCAACATTAGAATCTTTTCTAATGAGTCAGCTCTTCGAATCAGGTGGCCAAATCTTCAGCTTCAGCAACAGGCCTTCCAGTGAATATTGAGGGTTGATTTCCTTTAGGATTGACTAACTTGATATGACCAACCTAGATAGTATATTCAAAAGCAGAGACATTACTTTGCCAACAAAGGTCCGTCTAGTCAAGGCTATGGTTTTTCCAGTGGTCATGTATGGATGTGAGAGTTGGACTGTGAAGAAGGCTGAGTGCCGAAGAATTGATGCTTTTGAACTGTGGTGTTGAAGAAGACTCTTGAGAGTCCCTTGGACTGCAAGGAGATCCAACCAGTCCATTCTGAAGGAGATCAACCCTGGGATTTCCTTGGAAGGAATGATGCTAAAGTTGAAACTCCAGTACTTTGGCCACCTCATGAGAAGAGTTGACTCATTGGAGAAGACGCTGATGCTGGGAGGGATTGGGGGCAGGAGGAGAAGGGGCTGACAGAGGATGAGATGGCTGGATGGCATCACTGACTTGATGGATGTGAATCTGAGTGAATTCCAGGAGTTGGTGATGGACAGGGAGGCCTGGCGTGCTGTGATTCATGGGGTCGCAAAGAGTCGGACACGACTGAACTGAACTGAACTGAACTGAACTTTATTTCCTTGCAGTCCTAGGGATTCTCAAGAGTCTTCTCCAGCACCATAATTCAAAAGCATCACTTCTTCAGCATTCAGCCTTCCTTATGATCCAAATCTCAGATCTTTACACAACTACTGGAAAAATGATAGCTTTGACTATATGGACCTTTGTTAGCAAAACTGATGTTTCTGTTTTTTAATACAGTGTCTAGGTTTATCATAGCATTCCTTCCAAGGAGCATCTTTTAAGTTCATGGCTGCAGGAGCTGCCATACACAGTGATTTTGGAGCCCAAGAAGATAAAATCTGCCACTGCTTCTGCTTTTTCCTCTTCTGTAGAGCTTCTCCATCTTTGCCTGCAAAGAACATAATCAGTCTGATTTTGGTATTGACCATCTGGTGATATCCATGTGTAGAGTCTTCTGTTGGGTTGTTGGTAAAGAGTGTTTGCTATGACCAGCATGTTTTCTTAACAAAACTGTGTTAGCCTTTGCCCTGCCTTATCTTGTACTCCAAGGCCAAACTTGCCTGTTACTCCAGGTATCTCTTGACTTCCTACTTTTGCATTCCAATCCCTTCTGATGAAAAGGGCATCTTTTTTTGTTGATAGTTCTATAAAGTGTTATATGTTTTCATAGAACTAATCAATTTAGCTTCTTTGTCATCTGTGGTTGGGGCATAGACTTGCATTACTGAGCTGTTGAATGGTTTGTCTTGGAAATTAAACAAGATCATTNGTGTTATATGTTTTCATAGAACTAATCAATTCAGCTTCTTTGTCATCAGTGGTTGGGGCATAGACTTGCATTACTGAGCTGTTGAATGGTTTGTCTTGGAAATTAAACAAGATCATTCTGTTGTTTTTGAGATTGTACTGTACTGCATTTCAGGCTCTTTTGTTGACTATGAAGGCTGTTCCATTTCTTCTAAGGGGTTCTTGTTCTCAATTATAGATATAATGGTTATCTGAATTACATTTGCCCATTCCCATCCATTTTAGTTGCCTGATTCCTAATATGTCAATGTTCATTCTTACCATCTCCTGCTTGACCACATCCAATTTGCCCTGATTCATGGACCTAACGTTCCAGATTCCTACATGATACTGTTCTTTACAGCACTGGACTTTGCTTTCACCACCAGACACATCCACCACTGAGCATCATTTTTGCTATTGCCCAGCCACTTCATTCTTTCTGGAGCTATTAGTAACTGCCTTCTGTGCTTACGCAGTGGCATCCTGGACACCTTCCAACCTGCTGGACTCATCTTCTGGTGTCCTGTCCTCTTACTTAATACTGTCCACGGTGTTCTTCAGGTAAGAATTCTGGCACAGGTCTCCATTTCCTACTCCAACGAACCATGTTTTGTCAAAACTCTTCACGATGTCCTTTGCATTATAGGGGACTTGGATTCAAAAGTAGGAAGTCAAGAGATGCTTGGAGTAACAGGCAAGTTTAGCCTGGGAGTACAAAATGAAGCAGGGCAAAAGCTAACAGAGTTTTGCCAAGAGAACACACTGGTCATAGCAAACACCCTCTTCTAACAACACAAGAAATGATTCCACACATAGACAAGTTGTCAATACTGACAGTATTCTTTGCATTCAAAGGTGGAGAAGCTCTAGAGAGTTAGCAAAAACAAGACCAGGAGCTGACTATGGCTCAGATCATGAACTCCTTATTGTCAAATTCAGACTTAAATTGAAGAAAGTAGGGAAAACCACTAGGCCCATTCAGGTTAACTAAATCAAATCCCTTATGATTATACAGTGGTAGTGACAAATAGATTCAAGGGATTAGGTCTGATAGACACAGTGCCTGAAGAACTATAGATGGAGGTTCTTGATGTAGTACAGGAGGCAGTGATCATAACCATCCCCAAGAAAAGTAAATGCAAAAAGGCAAAATGTGTCTGAAGGGGCCTTACAAATAGCTGAGAAAATAACAGAAAAGAAAGGCAAAGGAAAAAAGGAAAGCTATACCCATCTGAAGGCAGAGTTTCAAAGAATAGTAAGGAGAGATTAAAAAAAAAAAAGCCTTCCTAAGTGAACAATGCAAAGAAATAGAGGAAAACCACAGAATGGAAAAGATGAGAGATCTCTTCAAGAAAATTAGAGATGCCAAGGGAATGTTTCATGCAAAGATGGGAGCAATAAAGGATAGAAACTGTATGGACTAACAGAAGCAGAAGATATTAAGAAGAGGAAGAACTATACAAAAAAAATCTTAATGACCCAGATAACCATGATGATGTGATCACTCACATAAAGCCAGACATTCTTGGAGTGTGAAGTCAAGTGGGCCTTAGGAAGTATCACTACGAACAAAGCTAGTCGAGATGATGGAATTCCAGTTGAGTTATTTCAAATCCTAAAAGATGATGCTCTGAAAGTTCTACACTCAGTTCAGTTTAGTCACTCAGTCGTGTCCGACTCTTTGCAGTTCCATGAATTGCGACCCCAGGCCTCCCTGTCCATCACCAACTCCCAAAATTCACTCAGATTCACATCCATTGAGTCAGTGATGCCATCCAGCCATCTCATCCTCGGTCGTCCCCTTCTCCTCCTGCCCCCAATCCCTCCCAGCATCAAAGTCTTTTCCAATGAGTCAACTCTTCGCATGAGGTGGCCAAAGTACTGGAGTTTCAGCTTTAGCATCATTCCTCCCAAAGAAATTCCAGGGCTGATCTCCTTCTGAATGGACTGGTTGGATCTCCTTGCAGTCCAAGGGACTCTCAAGAGTCTTCTCCAACACCACAGTTCAAAACCATCAATTCTTCAGCGCTCAGCCTTCTTCACAGTCCAACTCACACATCCATACATGACCACTGGAAAAACCATAGCCTTGACTAGACAGACCTTAGTCGGCAAAGTAATGTCTCCACTTTTGAATATGCCAACATGGCATCAAATTCGGAAAACTCAGCAGTGGCCACAGGACTAGAAAGGTCAGTTTTCATTCCAATATCAAAGAAGGGCAGTGCCAAAGAATGTTCATACTACTGTACAGTTGCACTCATCTCACACACTAGCAAAGTAATGCTCAAAATTCTCTAAGCCAGGTTTCAACAGTATGTGAATCGAGAACTTCCAGATGTTCAAGCTGGATTTAGAAAAGGCAGAAGATCCAGAGACCAAATTGCCAACATCCGTTGGATCATTGAAAAAGCAAGAGAGTTCCATAAAAACATCTATTTCTGCTTCATTGACTGCCTTTGATTATGTGGAACAAAGAATTGATGCTTTTGAACTATGACGTTGGAGAAGACTCTTGAGAATCCATTGGGCTGCAAGGAGATCCAACCAGTCAATCCTAAAGGAAATCAGTCCTGAATATTCATTGGAAGGACTGATACTGAAGCTTAAAGTCCAATACTTTGGCCACCTGATGTGAAGAACTGACTCATTGCAAAAGACTCTGATGCTGAGCAAGATTGAAGGCAGGAGGAGAAGGGGATGACATGGTTGGATGTCATCACTGACTCAATGGCCATGAGTTTGAACAATCTCCCAGAGTTGGTGATGGACAGGGAAGCCTGGCATGCTGCAGTCCTTGGGGTCTCAAAGAGTCAGACATGACTAAGCGACTGAACTGAACTGAACTGAACTAAACACAACAAACTGTGGAAAATTCTTCAAGAGATGGGAATATCAGACCACCTTACCTGCCTCCTGAGAAACTTGTATGCAGGTCAAGAAGCAACAGTTAGAACTTGATATGGAACAATAGACTGGTTCCAGATTGGGAAAGGACTAAGTCAAGGTTATACATTGTCACCCTGCTTATTTAACTTCTATGCAGAATACGTCATGCAAAATGCTGGGCTGGATGAAGCACAACCTGAAACCAAATTTGCTGGGAGAAATATCAATAACCTTAGGTATGCACATGATACCACCATTATGGCAGGAAGCGAAGAGGAGCTAAAGAGCCTCTTGATGAATGCACAAGAGGAGAGAGAAAAAGCTGGCTTGAAGTTCAGTATTCAAAAAACCAAGATCATGGCATCTGGTCCCATTACTTCATGGCAAATAGATGGGGAAACAATGGAAACTGTCACAGACTTTACTTTCTTGGGCTCCAAAATCACTGCAGATGGTGACTGCAGCCATGAAATTAAAAGATGCTTGCCCTTGGAAGAAAAGCTATGACAAACCTGGAAAGCATATTAAAAAGCAAAGACATAACTTTGCTGACACAGGTCTGTCTAGTCAAAGCTATGGTTTTTCCAGTAGTCTTTTATGAATGTGCGGGTTGGGCCATAAAGAAGGCTAAGCGCTGAAGAATTGATGCTTTTGAACTGTGGTGTTGGAGGATACTCTAGAGAGTCCCTTGTACTGCAAGGAGATCAAACCAGTCCATCCTAAAGGAAATCAGTCCTGAATAGTCATTGGAAAGACTGATGCTGAAGCTGAAGCTCCAGTACTTTGGCCACCTCATGCAAAGAGCTGACTCATTAGAAAGACCCTGATGCTAAGAAAGTTTGAAGGCAGAAGGAGAAGGGTTCAACAGAGAACGAGATGGTTGGATGGCATCAGAGACCGAATGGACATAAGTTTGAGCAAGCTCTGGGAGATGGGAAGATAGACAGGGAAGGCTGGCATGTTGCAGTCCATGGGGTCATGAAGAGTTGGACATGACTGAGCAACCTCATGACAACTTCACTGTGACCTGTTCATCTTGGGTGGCCCTGCACAGCATAGCTCATAGCTTCATCGACTTAACACAAACCTCTTTGCCACAACAAGTCTATTATCTATGAAAGGGCTGAGATAGGGTACAGAAGAACTAATAAATGACATTATAATAAATAGAATTGATGGAGTAAGACAACTGATATGAGCATGAGAGAAAGGGAAAAGAAAAAGATGATTTCAAAATTGGAAACTAAGTGACTAGGAGGATGTTGACACTAATCGGGAAGCACAGTAAAATGATGAAGCAGTCCTTGGAGTTCCACTGGAACGTTCAGACCCAGATGTCTGGCTGGACCATTGAAAAAGAAGAGCAGTGGTACAGTGGGAGGTTTCATATATTTCAGGTGTTTGCACTAAAGTACAAATTGAAGCTAGGGAGTTATAGGAGTATTGTGAGACTGCAGGAGAAAAACGGAAAAAGTCCAAAATAAGAACATTGAAAAATAACAAATTTATAATAAAGTAGAAGAATCAAATCGAAGTTAAAATCATTCCCTAAAAGTCAGTGAAGGTAAATAAAATGTGATATAGCCAATCGATGAAATATTATTCAGCACTAAAAAAGAAACGAGCTGTCAAACCGTGAGAAGACATGAAGGAAAGTTAAACGCATATTACTAAGTGAAAGAAACCAACTTAAAAATGCTAAACACTATATGATTCCAAGTATATGATGTTTTGGAAGAGGAAAACTATAGAAATAATTAAGATTATTGTTGGTAGTGGTGGGGGTGGGGAAGATGAATAGACAGGGCACAGAGGATTGTGTCTGTTGAAAATACTCTGTGCTATTATGATGATGGACATATGCCGTTGCATATTTGTTCAAACCCATAGAATGCATGACATCCAGAGTGATCCCTAAGGTAAACTATGGACTTTGATTATGATATGTCAGTGTTAGTTCATCCTTGTTAAAAATATATACCATTTTGTGAGTGACGTTGATAATGAGGGAGGTAATGGCCACCTCATGCGAAGAGTTGACTCATTGGAAAAGACTCTGATGCTGGGAGGGATTGGGGGCAGGAGGAGAAGGGGACGACCGAGGATGAGATGGCTGGATGGCATCACCGACTCAATGGACGTGAGTCTGAGTGAACTCCGGGAGTTGGTGGTGGACAGGGAGGCCTGGCGTGCTGTGATTCATGGGGTCGCAAAGAGTCGGACAGAACTGAGCGACTGAACTGAACTGAATGCATGTGTGGCAGCAAGAGATATATGGTACGTCTCTGTAGTTCCCCATTAATTTGGTTTTAAACCTAAAATTTCTCTTAAAAATTAATCTTATTTTTAAAAATTCAGTGCAGCCATTGCAAAGGATTGAGGAATGAGTAGAGGTTGAATAAAATGAAGCAAGTGTAAAATGTTTCAAGAAGTTTTGCAGTGACTGGTAGTGAAGTCAAGAAACGCTTATATTCTGAGGAGGTTTGGATTCATTTATTTTCAGTCCAGTTCAGTTCAGTTTAGTCGCTCAGTCGTGTCCGACTCTTTGCGACCCCATGAATCACAGCACGCCAGGCCTCTCTGTCCATCACCAACTCCTGGAGTTCACTCAGACTCACGTCCATCGAGTCAATCTAGCCATCTAGCCATCTCATCCTTTGTTGTCCCCTTCAGTGAAAGTTTATACATTCAGTCTTCCTAGATTAATTGCTTTGGAGTCTTTTTTGTATCAGGATTCAATGATTTTCTTTGTTTTAGCTTCCTTTCTCTCTAATTTCTCAGACAACTTCCCAGACAAAATCAAGATAACTTTTGTATGATACGGGTATACACAAGTCCTCACTTTATTAAAGTATAATATTCTCTAGTCAGTTGTCTTTCCCGACGACCCACATTTTTATTTCAAAATCTTTGCCTTCCTCTCCCTTCTCTTCATTCTCATCAGACATCCTGCTTCAGTGAGAAAATCAAGCCACCAGAGATGCTGATTCTTTCAACTTTCCACCATCATATGTACAAAAGTATGTGCCTCTGAATCTCCTTGTTTTTCTTTTCCTCCTTTCACAATGGAGTGAGGTGACCCCTCCATCTACTGGGTTGGATTTCTTTCCACCCTCCTTCTCGAGAACCTGCTCTTTTATTCACCTCTTCACCTTTACATTATGCAGCCTCACATTGACTTCTTTATATCAGACATAAAACAGGCTCGGGTCTCAACCAGACATTTTTAAAGCCCTCCCTCTACTGCTTATGTTCCTCCAATTCTTTTTATAAAGAGGTTAATTCCATAGCTTTGTAAATTTTGGCCATCTTTTCACATGTAACACCACACATTGCCTTCTGCTGTTGCAAGTTTCTTTGCTTGGAATGATTTCCTGCCCCTCAAATCCCCTGCCCCTTCCCAGCCTTCTTTATACTCATCTATTCAGTCTCAAATATCACTTAGAATAGTTTTTTCTCAATGCTAGTCTAGGAGATTTTTTTGTTTATTATACCTACTACCCTTCTAGTCACTTTTCATGGTTCTTTCTTAAGGGATTATAAATTCCACAAGGGAGAGAGAATGTGTCCGATTCATTCTTATATAATGACTACTAGCTACAGCCTGGTATAGAGTAAGTTTTAAGAAAATGTTGTTGAATATTCATTGTAGATGCTCATTAATAGATTTCTTAGTGCTTATAATGTAATTTATCAAAAGAATAGATTTAGATTCAATTGAATTTCACATTAATTGACTTTTACACATTGATTTTAGGAGTAAAGCAAGGAGTATTTTCACATGAAATCATATTCTCACTAAGCACAATTATAATTTGAAATATGTTTTCACTGAAAAAGTGTTGGCCTCAGTGTATAATATAATTATCCTTTAACATTTCTATATATACTTCAGCAAGCATTATCTCTTTGCCATATGTAGTTAATTTTTCAGTTTGTGTATTTAATTCTCCTATACTGCTAATAACTTAGTCAACCAGACACATAATGCTTATGTATACACATATTAAAAAATATAACAGAATCATTTCACAGTTCATAGGAATTTTCTCATGGTGTGAGGAAATTCACTAATGGCTTGAGAATATCACCTATCTTGCCTTAATGTCAGCATTTTTAGCAGAGAAGCCCAGTTAGAAAAGCCAAATAAAACGCTCAGAAAAAAAAGAGTGTAATGATAGAAAGATATCTGAAATGACAGCTAAGACTTGTGCCCTGATCCAAAGTGAAGTGAAGTGAAGTCGCTCAGTCGTGTCCGACTTTTTGTGACCCCGTGGACTATAGCCTACTAGGCTCTTCTGTCTATGGGATTTTCCAGGCAAGAATACTGGAGTGGGTTGCCATTTCCTTCTCCAGGAGATCTTCCCAACCCAGGGATTGAACCTGGGTCTCCCGCATTGTAGCCAGATGCTTTACCGTCTGAGCCACCAGGGAAGTTTGACCTGATCCAAATGTAGTCACTAATTAGCTGTGTGATCTTAGATAAGTCATTTGACTTCCTTAATATACTTCATTTGCAGAATTGAACTTTAAATTGAGGTAAGTTGATCTCAAAGGTATACAGTGCATTTAATCCTACATTTCCTAATGTTGTGAGGGAAGACACACACAGTTCTAATTCATAAAAACTTATCTTCTTCATATGGACCCTAACCAAAATAGTCCAAAATTAAAGAAAACATGCTGTTGTATTTGACATGATGAAGTGCTTAATGAACAAAAGGGACCATCCATGCTATAGAGTTTAGAGAAAAGAACTTCTTATTAGATGGTAAGACTCTTCACTGTCAATACAGTAAGACTGAGTATAGAGCATCTAATTGTAAGCTTGTATGTAGAATCTACCCATGAATACGCATTGAGTAAATAAATGAAAAACTGGTGGTTGAATCAATGAATTAAAATGTTTAAAATATTGATTACACATGAAGAAATATTCCAAAGTGTTTCATACATATATATACACATATATATATAATTATATACACACATACACAATGTATTGCATGTTTGTGTCTGTGTGTGCATGGATCCAAAGAAAGGCAATGCCAAAGAATGCTCAAACTACCACACAATTGCACTCATCTCACACGCTAGTAAAGTAATGCTCAAAATTCTCCAAGCCAGGCTTCAGCAATATGTGAACCGTGAACTCCCTGATGTTCAAGCTGGTTTTAGAACAGGCAGAGGAACCAGAGATCAAATTGCCAACATCCGCTGGATCATGGAAAAAGCAAGAGAGTTCCAGAAAAACATCTATTTCTGCTTTATTGACTATGCCAAAGCCTTTGACCTGTCTCTTATACACATCTTNGGCTATGGTTTTTCCAGTGGTCATGTATGGATGTGAGTGTTGGACTGTGAAGAAAGCTGAGCACCGAAGAATTGATGCTTTGGAACTGTGGTGTTGAAGACTCTTGAGAGTCCCTTGGACTGCAAGGAGATCCAACCCGTCCATCCTAAAGGAGATCAGTCCTGGGTGTTCGTTGGAAGGACTGATGCTGAAGCTGAAACTCCAATACTTTGGCCACCTCAGGCAAAGAGTTGAGTCATTGGAAAAGACTCTGATGCTGGGAGGGATTGGGGGCAAGAGGAGAAGCGGACTACAGAGGATAAGATGGCTGGATGGCATTACCAACTCGATGGACATGAGTTTGGGTAAACTCTGGGAATTGGTGATGGACAGGGTGGCCTGGTGTGCTGCGATTCATGGGGTCTCAAAGAGTCAGACATGATTGAGCGACTGAAGTGAACTGAATTGAAGATTTAATCATGAAAAATGAGAAATAGCTTCATAAGCATTTTGGCCAGTGAAGGTGAAAAAACTGTGCAGAAATTTGTATACCTTTTTCTTAAAAGCAGCCTGTCAATATGCATCAAGAATTAGATGTTTTTAAAGTATTTATACTCTTTGACATGTTGGTACCTTTGCTAGTAATTTTCCTTAAGGAAATAAATGGAAACACAGATAATGCCAAATTCGTGGAGATATTCATTGTAACATTATAGCAATTTATAATCCATTGTTGGACTATGAGCACTGAGTAAGCCAATGGTACAGTCCTAAAATAGAAGAGTGTTCAGCCATTATTAATGTTATTTATAAAATGTTTCACTATCTTGGAAGTATGTGTATATCAGAGGACAAAGTGAGAAAAAGACTGTTTTCCTGGGGTTCACTCCAGCACTCTGCCATGATCTACTATGACTTCTCTAAGCTTCCATTTTTTAGTCTATAAAATGGGGTCATACCTCTGCATTATTTATAGGGATGCTGGGAGAATTAAACAAAATAATGAATATAAAGTACTCAGCACAAGACACATACCAGTCAATAAAAAGCATTATTTTTTTTAATGGGGCACACTGTTCCATAAAAGGATGCTTGTAACTGAGTATACAATGAAGACAATTCATTATAGTGTTAATAGTGGTTATCTTGGAATGGTGCAATTAGAAGTGATTTTTTTCTGTATATATTTCAAGTTTTTCTACTTTTCATAATTTTTAAATATATTGGTTTTTCTGTTTTGCTTTGTTTTCAAATGGTAGAAAAGAGACAAAGGATTCTGAAAAGAAAGAGTAAGTCAGACAGGCAGCGGCAGCAGCATCCAGGACCTGGGCCACCAGGGCAGAGCCAGCACCATCTGCCACACAGCAAGCAGTCAGAGTCCTGGCCGACAAGGAGCGGCCTGGTGGCCAGAGCAGTGGTGCTGCAGTTGTGATGCGCGTCTGAATCAGCTGTGGAGCCCGAGGACAGGGGAGAAGCCAGAACCCCACCTCCAGAGATTTTAATCTGGTGGGACTGAGGTGGTATCCAAGGACCGGAATTTTTAATAGCGACTCCACCTGTGACTCTAACTCACACCAAAATTTGAGCACCCTCAGGCTAGAGCATGGTATTAATGAGGCCAAAGTTCCAGACTGAATCCCCAAGGGACTTGCGGAGTTAGCCGCTTTGTGTGCCTGCAGGCTTTTGGCCCATGCACTGCCATATGTCCAACCAAGGCTGGGCCAGTTCAAGGCATGAATGGAAAAGAGCACATTATCTCCTCTCTTCTCTCCATTCCCCACCCCTCCACGCAGTGTTAAACAAATATTCAAATGCATGTGCTATATTACTGGTGAGTCAGTAATAGCACCTTTGCTAGACTATAAGAGGACATATCTTTAAAAGGAAGGAGACTTTGACTGCTACATATGATGATTGATAAAGATCAGACAGAACAGGTGATCTGAAAAAGTAATCAGTTTAATAAGAGTCATGTTTAAAGGGCAGGATAGTTTTGCTTTTCCAAGAGAGTTATAGAGATTAGTGAGAGTTCACAGTTGTTTAGTATTCATTTGGAATTGTTCAGCATTTTTCTCATGTTTTTGTTGGTTTCATTTATTTATCCACTGTTTTCTAACATAACCTCAAAACATAGTGTGTTATGAGTCTGAGTTCATCTGAAGTTCAGGTTGTTCCAGCATATAAAATGACCTGATGGGACTCAAGTTCTTTTATCCAAAATAGTTTCAACCCTATACACCCAATAAATGAATTCTTTGCAGCACTCAGCCATCTGATTTTTACTTGCCCTTTTGCAAAATCCATTCATGTTTGCTTTTGAAAATAACTTTTAATTAAAGTCATCCCGTGGATTTTACACTGTGCTCAGTTTTCAATGTCAGAAAGCCATTGTGTAATTAACATTAGGGTTGGTTGGAACATGTAGGAAAAATCGTTTGTATTCTTGCCTTTTTAAAATGGACCCCAGTAGAGCAAGTTATGTCACTTTGATTTTCCTGACCATCTTACTCAACCTTGTTTCTTTTCTTCTGCTTCCCTTTATATGTGATTATTTTAAGCTTCGTTACCTATACCTTTGATCCATTCTTTTTTGTTCATCAATCATGAAAATATCCAACTTCACTTTGTTTCATATTCACCAATTCTCTTGCTTCTATGTTAGATTAAATAATCCAGCTTCCCCCCTGGATTGGAAATATCAAAATAGTCACTAGTTTTCTTGTGCTGTAATGAAGATGCATCTGGTGGCATTTGGCTCATGCTTTGAAACCTGAAGGGAGCAATAGGTTTGTGAAATAAATGTGAAGAGAAGAAGCCTTGATATCTGCCCTACTTAGCTTCAGTTCCCCTTCTTGAATTACAGTTTTGGGAACACTCTATTTGTTAATCTTTAAAATGAAGATGATACTATGGACTTTGCAGGGTTTTTTGTAAATTAATAATATTTACAAAGAACCAGGGATACAGTAAGCATTTAATAAATTACAGCTATTATAATGAATGCATATATATATATATATAAAATATAAAGCATACAAATAAAGCAGAAAAAACTAGTGAATATAAGGGATGATAGAATCAAGATTCAAAGTGGTTTCAACTAGTATAATATTTAACAAGTACAACAAGATATAGTGTCCAGTTTAGTATTTCAAATTAAGCTACTAGTTTTCTAATTTAGTAGATACACTAACATCTTTGTTTAACTGTACTTTACTGAGTGTCTGTCCCCTTCAGCTATTTTCGCCCTCCAGAAACTTCTTCTTCTCTTGACCCATTCTTCTTCTTTTCTTTATTCCTCTTTGGCTCATCCATCTTTGTTCCCTTTATGTTGTTTCTGCTTTACTTCATCCTCTCCATGGTGATATTCCCCATCACTCACAATTTTGAAATTTCCATTTTATTAGTTTTCCATGGTTCACTGGTGAACACCAGATCCACACGTTCAGTTACCAAGTATTACCCAGTAGTCCTATGTGAACGTTCGAAAAGAGAACTCATTGAGTTTGCATAAATATTCCTTCACCCTATCTAAACTCTTGTTCCCAGGTCACGCTAAGCATCCCCTGTTAATTACTCATCATGGTAAATGGTATATTGCCATTTACACAGACACAGAAACCAGAAATCTAGACTCTTCAAGTCTGCTTACGGTCCCTACCACTCAATCAGTAAACCAATTCCTGTGATTCTGTTATTTCTTTTTATGTGACCCAAGTATTTCTTCCAAATCATCCCCCTGCCTCTTCCATAATTATTGCCTGTCGTAATTCCTGCCTGGATTTCAACAGCTACTTCACTGGACAACCTGTCCCACTACTCTGGTTCCTTACCAAACTGCCCTCAAACCTTCTGTCAAAGTTTAGGATAGCACAGATTTTTGAGTTAAATACACTCAAAAATTTATTTAAGTTCCAGATCCATCTCTTGTGGGAAAATTATTTAACTCAGTTTACAGGGCTGTAAAATAAAGATCAGTTCAGTTCAGTTCAGTCTCTCAGTCGTGTCCGACTCTTCGCGACCCCATGAATCGCAGCACGCCAGGCCTCCCTGTCCATCACCATCTCCCGGAGTTCACTCAGACTCACGTCCATCGAGTCCGTGATGCCATTCAGCCATCTCATCCTCGGTCGTCCCCTTCTCCTCCTGCCCCCAATCCCTCCCAGCATCAGAGTCTTTTCCAATGAGTCAACTCTTCGCATGAGGTGGCCAAAGTACTGGAGTTTCAGCTTTAGCATCATTCCTTCCAAAGAAATCCCAGGGTTGATCTCCTTCAGAATGGACTGGTTGGATCTCCTTGCAGTCCAAGGGACTCTCAAGAGTCTTCTCCAACACCACAGTTCAAAAGNGTCAGAGTCCTGGCCGACAAGGAGCGGCCTGGTGGCCAGAGCAGTGGTGCTGCAGTTGTGATGCGCGTCTGAATCAGCTGTGGAGCCCGAGGACAGGGGAGAAGCCAGAACCCCACCTCCAGAGATTTTAATCTGGTGGGACTGAGGTGGTATCCAAGGACCGGAATTTTTAATAGCGACTCCACCTGTGACTCTAACTCACACCAAAATTTGAGCACCCTCAGGCTAGAGCATGGTATTAATGAGGCCAAAGTTCCAGACTGAATCCCCAAGGGACTTGCGGAGTTAGCTGCTTTGTGTGCCTGCAGGCTTTTGGCCCATGCACTGCCATATGTCCAACCAAGGCTGGGCCAGTTCAAGGCATGAATGGAAAAGAGCACATTATCTCCTCTCTTCTCTCCATTCCCCACCCCTCCACGCACTGTTAAACAAATATTCAAATGCATGTGCTATATTACTGGTGAGTCAGTAATAGCACCTTTGCTAGACTATAAGAGGACATATCTTTAAAAGGAAGGAGACTTTGACTGCTACATATGATGATTGATAAAGATCAGACAGAACAGGTGATCTGAAAAAGTAATCAGTTTAATAAGATTCATGTTTAAAGGGCAGGATAGTTTTGCTTTTCCAAGAGAGTTATAGAGATTAGTGAGAGTTCACAGTTGTTTAGTATTCATTTGGAATTGTTCAGCATTTTTCTCATGTTTTTGTTGGTTTCATTTATTTATCCACTGTTTTCTAACATAACCTCAAAACATAGTGTGTTATGAGTCTGAGTTCATCTGAAGTTCAGGTTGTTCCAGCATATAAAATGACCTGATTGGACTCAAGTTCTTTTATCCAAAATAGTTTCAACCCTATACACCCAATAAATGAATTCTTTGCAGCACTCAGCCATCTGATTTTTACTTGCCCTTTTGCAAAATCCATTCATGTTTGCTTTTGAAAATAACTTTTAATTAAAGTCATCCCGTGGATTTTACACTGTGCTCAGTTTTCAATGTCAGAAAGCCATTGTGTAATTAACATTAGGGTTGGTTGGAACATGTAGGAAAAATCGTTTGTATTCTTGCCTTTTTAAAATGGACCCCAGTAGAGCAAGTTATGTCACTTTGATTTTCCTGACCATCTTACTCAACCTTGTTTCTTTTCTTCTGCTTCCCTTTATATGTGATTATTTTAAGCTTCGTTACCTATACCTTTGATCCATTCTTTTTTGTTCATCAATCATGAAAATATCCAACTTCACTTTGTTTCATATTCACCAATTCTCTTGCTTCTATGTTAGATTAAATAATCCAGCTTCCCCCCTGGATTGGAAATATCAAAATAGTCACTAGTTTTCTTGTGCTGTAATGAAGATGCATCTGGTGGCATTTGGCTCATGCTTTGAAACCTGAAGGGAGCAATAGGTTTGTGAAATAAATGTGAAGAGAAGAGGCCTTGATATCTGCCCTACTTAGCTTCAGTTCCCCTTCTTGAATTACAGTTTTGGGAACACTCTATTTCTTAATCTTTAAAATGAAGATGATAATATGGACTTTGCAGGGTTTTTTGTAAATTAATAATATTTACAAAGAACCAGGGATACAGTAAGCATTTAATAAATTACAGCTATTATAATGAATGCATATATATATATATATAAAATATAAAGCATACAAATAAAGCAGAAAAAACTAGTGAATATAAGGGATGATAGAATCAAGATTCAAAGTGGTTTCAACTAGTATAATATTTAACAAGTACAACAAGATATAGTGTCCAGTTTAGTATTTCAAATTAAGCTACTAGTTTTCTAATTTAGTAGATACACTAACATCTTTGTTTAACTGTACTTTACTGAGTGTCTGTCCCCTTCAGCTATTTTCGCCCTCCAGAAACTTCTTCTTCTCTTGACCCATTCTTCTTCTTTTCTTTATTCCTCTTTGGCTCATCCATCTTTGTTCCCTTTATGTTGTTTCTGCTTTACTTCATCCTCTCCATGGTGATATTCCCCATCACTCACAATTTTGAAATTTCCATTTTATTAGTTTTCCATGGTTCACTGGTGAACACCAGATCCACACGTTCAGTTACCAAGTATTACCCAGTAGTCCTATGTGAACGTTCGAAAAGAGAACTCATTGAGTTTGCATAAATATTCCTTCACCCTATCTAAACTCTTGTTCCCAGGTCACGCTAAGCATCCCCTGTTAATTACTCATCATGGTAAATGGTATATTGCCATTTACACAGACACGGAAACCAGAAATCTAGACTCTTCAAGTCTGCTTACGGTCCCTACCACTCAATCAGTAAACCAATTCCTGTGATTCTGTTATTTCTTTTTATGTGACCCAAGTATTTCTTCCAAATCATCCCCCTGCCTCTTCCATAATTATTGCCTGTCGTAATTCCTGCCTGGATTTCAACAGCTACTTCACTGGACAACCTGTCCCACTACTCTGGTTCCTTACCAAACTGCCCTCAAACCTTCTGTCAAAGTTTAGGATAGCACAGATTTTTGAGTTAAATACACTCAAAAATTTATTTAAGTTCCAGATCCATCTCTTGTGGGAAAATTATTTAACTCAGTTTACAGGGCTGTAAAATAAAGATCAGTTCAGTTCAGTTCAGTCTCTCAGTCGTGTCCGACTCTTCGCGACCCCATGAATCGCAGCACGCCAGGCCTCCCTGTCCATTATGCATATCATTAGGTTGTTGGGCTCATTACCTTTGAAAGTGTATGTCATAGAAAAGAACCTTAATAATTTCATTTACTGCTGTTATCTTTCATGCAAATTTGACCATGTCATATCCTTCCCTAAACCCTTTAATGATGCTCAATAACTTTTAAGATAAAACTCAGTCTTGTCTGCTTAGCTGACCAGTTCTCTTATAGTTTAGTCCTAATTCTAGATTCTTCTTTCGGCATTGACCATTTTATGCCTTTCGTTCTGGACTATTCTGTCTCTAAGCTATTTCCTGGAACCAGAGCAGTCTTAGGTCTCTCTGTCATTAAATACACTCTCCCTGTACTTAGAAGACATTCTTTTCCCTGGTGACTATGTTCTCTCCCTTTAATACTAACATATCATCTGACTTATAGAAATTTTATCTGGCCTAATCAAGGTGACCATCCATTCTAGCTTATCAAAGATAGGCTTAGTTTATAGCTGCTGTCTCTGTAATTATTATTAGCACCACCCTTCACATTCAAGAGAATTTCATGATACATTATATGGTCACCCTACATAAACTCCACTTGTTCCCAGGCTAAGCTAAGCATCCCCTATTTTCTGTTTCCGTAGCATTCTGCATCCCCTTCTGCTTTAGATTTATCACAAAATAAATTTTTCATAAAATCATATTGTTTTATAAAATCTTACTTATCTGTCTCCCACTGGATTATGAGTTCCTTGAGGGCATGAATTTCATCTCTATTTTCACATCATTCATTCCTAGGACGGTGCCTGAAAAATATAAATGTTGTATATGAATTATGACATCCTGTCTTCCTAATCCCACTTAAATTACCTGTGAAATAGTAAGGAAAGATGCCTCAGCAGCAAAAAGGGGTGAGAATCCAGTTGGGTCTCTGATGTGCCTAAAATACCCATGAGACAAACGTGGACACCACAGAGAATTATCTTCATTACTGTGTTGTCCTCCCTTTTCCTGCTTCATTTTGTACTGTAGATCCACTTCTGCATTTGTCTCTCTCTCTCTCTCTCTCGCATTTGCCCTCTGTCACCTGCCATTAAACCCTACGTTAAATTGCAGGAGACTTATAAATGCTAATTAGGTTTTTCTTTTGCTTTCAGTCACAGACCAGACCTCCAAACTTCATTCCCTGTGTCCCACTGAGTAATTATAACAATGTGCATGCTTAGTCACTCAGTTGTGTCCAACTCTTTGTGACCCTGTGGACGGTAGCCTGCCAGGCTCCTCTGTCCATGAATTAGCCATGCAAGAATACTGGAGTGGGTTGCCATTTCCTTCTTTCAAGAGATCTTCCTGACCCAGGAATCAAACTCACATCTTCTATGTTTCCTGCCTTGTAGGTGAATTCTTTACCCACTCAGCCAGTGTTTATTGAGAGCTTGCTGTGTGCCAGGCTACTTTAAGTACATCTCATGCACTAAATACATCATTTAATGGTGTGAGGAGTAAATAGTATCCTTTGTGCTACAGACGCATTCTGAACTGAGGTGTCCCTCAACTACCCTTGAACTTTGTTTGCTGACTCACTTCTTTATTTGATTTGGTTATGTCCATCTCTGGGGCTTCCCAGATGGCACAGTAGTAAAGACTCTGCCTGCCAATGCAGGCAACACAGGAGACGCGAGTTCAGTCCCTGAGTCGGGAAGATCCCCTGGACGAGGAAATGGCTACCCACTCTGATATTCTTGCCTGGAAAACACCTTGCAGAGAGGAGCCTGCCAGGCTCCACTCCATGAGGCCACATAGAGTGGGACATAACTGAGCACGCACACACGTCCATCTCTGTGCTGGAAGTCAAGGATTGTCTTCCTACTCTTCTTGTGTTGTGAACCAAATCATTTCACCAGTTGAAAGATTCCTATGCTAATATCTTATCCTGACCCTAGAAGACAAGTTTTAAGAATAGCTGTTCCAGAATAAGCAACCAACAACAACCACATGCACTATATACATCGTTAGGAACCTGATGCAACAGACTAGTTATAAAAGACAGTTTTGAATCACCAGGGGAAATCTGAGTATGATCATGCAGTGTGAGATATTAAGAAGTTATTCTTAATTTTGTTAGATGTGATAATGTCATCGCAGTAATGACATTAGAGAAAAAGTTAAGGAGGTGTTCTTCAGATTTAAGAGTGAAATGAGCTGGTGTTTGTGCATGTGTGCATTTCAAGTCGCTTCAGTCTCTTTGCCTCCCTGTGGACTGGAGCCCACCAGGCTCCTCTGTCCACGGGATTCTCCAGGCAAGAAAGGGAGTGGGTTGCCACACCCTCCTCCAGAGGATCTTCCTGACCAAGGGATCAAACCCACATCTGTTATATCTCCTGCATTGGTAGGCAGGTTATTTACCACTAGTGCCACCTGTGCAAAACGGTCTAGCAAAAATTTTAGAAATTTAAAAAATGAAAACAAAAAAGATCAAATGGGGTTACTAGTAATAGAAGAGGACATAGATGAACAGACTACTGATAATTGTTGAAGTTGGGTGATGGGTACAGAATGGGTCACTATACTATTCTTCTGCTTTAGTGTGTGTTTGAAAATCTTGTATCAAACATGTTAACAAGTGGTGGTTCCTGGCACCCTACCTTAGTTGTGTTGAATCAAGATCACTGGGGGTGGATTCCTCGGATCTGCATTCTTAGAAAGTTCCCCAGGTGATTCCTAGGTGCCTGAAATTTGAGAACCGCTGCTTGATATTTAAGATGGCAGGATCATTTCTCTAATATCTGTCCCTTCCCAAGACAATAATTGCTGCTGCTTAAGATGTCCAACCAAACCCTTAACTTCAAGGATGAAAATATCAACACATCAATCTTAAAGGTGAATAGCAATAGCAGCGAGTCTACCACACAGAGCCAAATTATAAGGGCTCAGAAATAAACTTGATCTATTTAATGAAATAGAGGACATGGCTTTAGAAATTACCCATTTTTTATGCCTAATGAAATAAAAGAGGACATTGTCTCTATTGAGAAAAAGCAGGCCTGGGTAAGAAGAGCATGCTACATAATGAAAATGACAATAACTGAAATAAAAATCTTATTTGAAAGTAGTAAAAAGCAGACTTGACATTGCAAATAATCAAATCAGCCATATCCAGAATACTGAGAAAATGAAATCATGAGTTTAAAAAATGAGACCAAGTATAATGGGCATAGAGGTCAGTCATGAAGATAAAACCTATAGACTCAACAAATGGATCAAAATTAATCATTAAAGATGTAATAACATATATTTTAGAAATCTGGGATGAAAAAGACCCCAAAATACCAGTTGAAAGAATTTATCATGTCCCAAGTAGCCTAGTAATCAAGGTAATGACGGAAACTATTTCTTGTTTTAATTTTTAAATTATAAAAGATTATGATGATGCATTTCATAGTTTCAGAACAGAAAGGCTAAGTTCTTTCAATGGGAGTTAACATTATCTTTCTTCATCACTCGCATCTGCATTGCCTTAGGCCTGAAGATAATATAGCACCTCTAGTATTCCTGGGGGGAAGTCATGAGAATTTCCTATAAGAAGACACCCTCATTTTAACCTTGACAAAGTCAGGCTGCATCTTCCAGTCAGTGGTGTCCTTAATTGCTCCTTGATAGGCAGCAGTTGTGACATAGTTGTCATTGCCTTCACATGCACAAACCTGGCTGGGATTCCTGTTGACAGGACTGAACAAGAGCAGTTTCAAGAAACAAGAGAAGTTTGAAGAAACAAACTGTTTCATGGCAATAGGAAGAAAGAATATGAGCCCCAGTTCTTGCCTGAAAACGTTCTATTGACATATTCTGGTACTATTAAAAAAGGTAAAGCATCAAGACTTGCAAAATAAGTATTAGCAACTTAGGAGATAAACCCTTCAGATGGTAAAAGCATAGCTCTTTATTGAGTGTTGCCTTGAACTGTGGGTCCAAGGAGATTCATTATACTATTCTCTCTACTAATATGCATCTTGGAAAATTTTTAAGTCTTTTGGAAGAAGTAGAGGAGCAGGGAGAAAAGAGAAAGAGATGATGCATTCCCAGTGCTCCCTGATTGCTCAGATGATTTTAGGTAGAAAAGCACTGATATGGAGAACTCAGAATTTCCAAGTGATTCAGCACAGCCAATTAAATTTATGTTTTTCTTTTTATATAGGCACAAAAGTAGTGCGTAATGCAAATGTATACCTAGGTCTGGAGACCCTTTTTATTAAGTATAAAGTAAAAATTCTAATAAGAAAACATGATATTGAAATTTAATTTGAAGTGATTTTTTTTCCTTTTATAGTACACACAATGGTACTGCTTATAATCAGTGGTGTATTAGACCCCATGATGTAATAGAAATTATTATTTATGAAGCACTTGATATCTTCTGGGAACTGTTTAACAGCTTTGCATGTCTTTTATTTCTTAAAAGTAAGGTACTCTTACTATCCTCACTTTACAGAGGAAGAAACTGAAACATGGGAAGCTAAATTAATCAAGGTGTCCAATATCTCACAGCTAGTTAAGTGGATTCAGATCCAGGTAGTCTGAGTCCAATGGCCAAGCCCAAAACCACTGTATCACTGTCTCACGATGATTTTAAGAGGAGAAACATTTGGTGCTCACTTTACATAGGTACAGATAAGAAATTGAGGCCCAGAGGCCTAACTAGCTTGACAATAATCAATTGTGATAGAATATAGTCTGATTTTGTTCTGTGTTCTGTCTGTCTTTTATGGCCATCACAAAAAATCACATTGTGAATATTCAGACCCTAAAACTTTATATACGTGCACATGTGTGCATGCATACACACACACACACACACACACACACACACACACACGAGTTCTCATTATTGCCCCCATGGGCAGCAAATGGAAGGAAAGGAATGCAGAAAGTTTTGAAGCAAGTCAGGCCATTTATGGGCTTTCCTAGTGGCTCAGACTGTAAAGAATCCCCCTGCAATGCAGGAGACCCAGATTCAATCCCTGGATCAGGAAGATCCTCTGGAGAAGGAAATGGCAACTCACTCCAGTAGTCTTGCCTGGAGAAGCCCCATGGACAGAGGAACCTGGCGGGCTATAGTCCATGGGGTCCAAAGAGTTGGACATGACAGAAGCGACCTAGCATGCACACACGCACGCAGACCATTTATGTTATTTAATCATCACAACACTGCTTCAGGTTATCATTTTCATCTGACCGAGGATGAGATGGTTGGATGACATCACTGACTCAATGGACATGAGTTTGGGTAAACTCCGGAAATTGGTGATGGATAGGGAGGCCTGGCGTGCTGCGGTTCATGGGGACGCAAAGAGTTGGACACAACTGAGCGACTGAACTGAACTGAACTGAACAGCTGAGGAAATGATGTCTTGGAGAAGATAGGTAATTTATGCTAAGTTCCAGAGCTATTATGTGGCAAAAGAAGACCTATCTACTGCCAAAGCCCACAGTCTTTGATTTTCCAAAGATAATTAAGTACAATTACTAATGGCCAAAAAGAAGCTTTATTGATACAGCAGAGGCACGATGCCAGTTTACATTCAAATTTTGCCTGTAGATGTGGTTGGTTTGTCATGCACATTGTTTTCTCTNATTTTCCAAAGATAATTAAGTACAATTACTAATGGCCAAAAAGAAGCTTTATTGATACAGCAGAGGCACGATGCCAGTTTACATTCAAATTTTGCCTGTAGATGTGGTTGGTTTGTCATGCACATTGTTTTCTCTTAAAATTATGTCAACTTTAAATACTGAGAGATAACCCGCAATCTGAGTTTTTTATAGTTTCTCTTGAAAAATTAAAGAATGTGGCTGAACTGGATGCAAATTCCTACATGGAGACAGTCAGCTGGAACTGACCTGTGATTGCTCCCCTTATCCAGTGCCTGAGTTCCCCAGCCCCCCAGACTCACATGCATCGCTTTACACACAGGATACTTCACCTATCTGGCTTCTAGGGGCTTTGTAAAAATTAAAGAATGTGGCTGAACTGGATGCAAATTCCTACATGGAGACAGTCAGCTGGAACTGACCTGTGATTGCTCCCCTTATCCAGTGCCTGAGTTCCCCAGCCCCCCAGACTCACATGCATCGCTTTACACACAGGATACTTCACCTATCTGGCTTCTAGGGGCTTTGAGTCTGTGACCTTGAATCTAAGTGATTGTTAAGTAATTCAGAGAGCTGTTTACTTGAATATAATAAACTGTGAATTGCAGACAAGATTTTTTTTTAAGTTAGAAACAGCAGTTAGATCTGTTTTGTGATATTCAGTCCTATTAAAAGAGATCTCAATCTTGATCTAAATCAAGAAAGTACTCCATTTCTTCTTTTTAAATTTGGGAGTTTTACCTGAGTCTTAAAAATTAACCAATTTTACAGTCTACTTTCAGGCTTCCCATTCTTCTTTGGCTTAGTGGTAAAAAATCTGCCTGCCAGTTTAGGAGACACAGGAGACACGGGTTCAGTCCCAGGGTCAGGAAGATTCCCTGAAGAAGGAAATGCCAACACACTCCAGTATTCTTGTCTGAACAATCCTGTGGACAAAGGAACCTGGTGGGTCCAGTCCATGGGGTCGCAAGGAGTTGGACATGACTGAGTACAAATTCTACTTTCATCTTCTGTTAATACTCTGAATTAATTATCGGTATATTCATTTATTTTAGTGTGAAATATCAATAAAAATATCATCGGTGTATTCATTTATTTTAGTGTGAAATATCAATTAAAATATCATATAATGTTTCGATTTATTTTCAGATTTACTCTGAGGGAGCAAGAACTCTTATTATCTATGAAACTTTTCATATACCATTATTGAAGTTGACAGTAGTACTTAGCACTAACAGCTTTCAGTAGCTGAGAGTGTTCCATTGTGGGGCTGGAGTCCATCCTGGACAAACAGCAGAAGAAACAAAAGTAGAGGAGGAGTGGGGAGCAGCCTCTCCATTCCCATGGATTAGAGCTGCATTCTGGTCGAGAATGTCCACCCCAAGTGGTCTCCTTCCTCTCCTGGTTGTTGCCAGACTCATCAGATGTGTGCTTCATCAGTAAATATGGAGCATATACTTTTAATTTATGTATGTTCCTTTGTATAAGGATAAGTTCTTGTTTTGCACTAATATGTTTTAAGTTCAGTTCAGTTCAGTCGCTCAGTCGTGTCCGACTCTTTGCGACCCCATGAATCGCAGCACGCCAGGCCTCCCTGTTCATTACCATCTCTCGGAGTTCACTCAGACTCTCGTCCATTGGGTCCATTATGAAACATATCAAAATAAAATTTAAAGCATGCGGTAACACGTGTGGAAATAGATGTTCCAGTATTTTCTTCAACTCCTGTAATGGGTTACTTTGTGTCTTCTTAATTGTATCCACCACAGTGTTCCAAAATCTACTCTATGCAACAGCAGCTCAACATCATTTTAATAACAAAAGATTTATTTGTCAAGTAACTTTGGAAAATGCTGGATTAAATCAGATAGGTGTTCTTGCCATGTGACTTTTCATCCTTAATACAGACTTCCACTGTGAGTTTGTATGAGGGAGACTGTCAATAAGGCTAATATTCCTGTAAGATCCTTTTGGGAAATCCTTCTCTTCTGAAGTTTCCTAGAGATCATGTTTGCTTGCTGTTTGCCATTTTCTTTCCATGGAGTTTCCATATAATCTCCCAAAGATTCATCTCACTGACTCTTCTTTCCTAAGACCATGTCCTCCCCTTTGTACCCAGAACCTTGTATCTTTTTAAATAAGCCTTGTTTGAGTCTTAGCCTCAGCACTCTTTTCATCCAGGCAATAGTTTTATCTTGGCTTTAGATAAGACTTGTCCACCTAGCTTCACTCCAGTTTCTAGGATGAATCCTGGTCTCAGGTAAAAGGGATTTAAAATAGATCTACTCCACAAGTTGGAACTTGCCACAAATTTACTCTTCCTGCTTTGTCTTGATCAAGTGTAGGAACACTTATTCTGATAACTTTTTATTCCTAGAACCTAGTTCCCACTGTACTCCATTGATACTAAGCCAGTGATTGCTAACCTGCTTGGCTTCTGATCCTTTCAAGAACTTTAACTTCTTACTCTACAGAGAATATGCTTATCAGGGACTGAAAGAAAGTAAAGTATCAGTTAGGTTCTGTTCAGGAGCTACAGTAGTGTACCAGTATTTTGATCATAAAAAAAAAACCAACCGCTTAGAGTTGGTTCTGTCCACTTTCTGCCACCACTAGCTGTCACTACAATCTTGGCAGTTCACTTAAGTCCCAGCTTCCTTATCTGCAAGATTAGAATAATAATAATAATAATAAAATAACAGTTTATTCCCCATAGGATTGGTTTGTTTTATTTCAAGAATCAAAAGATTTAATTCATGTAAAACAGTGAGAATAGAGTACTTAAAACAGCCCTAGCATATAATAAATTTACAATAAATGTTAACTTTTGTCATTATTATTGTTTTAAACAAAACAACATTAGGTATTTTTCTGTAGCATTAGGCATTTTTCAAAAGAAAGTTGAGCCTTCTATGCAATTCAATAAATATCGAATGTCTGTGTTGCATTTAAGGCCCCAAGCTGTGCTTTGTCTCTGGTTTTAGTATGCTCTTAAGTATTGCTCAATACTGAGTATTCTTGGTGGTGATGTGGTCTAGTGGCTAAGTCGTGTCCGACTTTTTGCGACCCTATGGACTTTAGCCCGCCAGGTTCCTCTGACCATGGGATTTCGCAGGCAAGAATACTGGAGTAGGTTGTCATTTCCTTCTCCAGGGAACCTTCACTTTCCAGGGATAGAACCTGCATCTCATGCATTGCAAGCAGATTCTTTGACTGCTGAGCCACTGAGGACACCCACTGATGATTGATTCTTATCATATGTCAAAATAATTGTCCTGTTCACTCGCTTTCGCTTACTACTTTTTGTATAGATGCAGTCTCTCTTGGTGGAGAGCTTCTCTTGGAAGGCAACACCACAAGTATAAACATATTCATAGCTTCTTCATGTTAGCCTGGCGTTTGTTTTGTTTTGTTTGATATTTCTTTTACTATTGATACAATAACAACATATGACTTGGCCACCAGATGTTAATACATTACTGCATTTAAACTTTGGCAAAATTTATTTTAAATCTTGGCCTGTCCACCATTCAATAAGTAATATAAATATTTTCCCTCACCCTGTAGGCTCATGAGCCATCAAATACTGTACTAAAACAATACTGATCCTGCAGCAAGATAAAAAAGAAGGTTAGCAATAAGGGCAATGTGATTTTACACTTTAATATCTAAAATTAGATCCAAAGTCCAATATAAAATAATCTAATATTTAAAATTCAATATCTTCTGACTTCTCAGTTCTGAAATCACTTGAGTAGACCAGTGCAATCCATTCAAGACAAGTAGATTTTCCACTGATATGGTCCTGAACTAATATCGAGGACGATCTGAAATTGCCTAAAATCAATCCTTTTATTGGTTTCTGTAAGGGAAAGTTAACCACAGCGGATTAATGAAATTAGAAGGTGAGGAACAAAGGAGGCATTTATTCAATAATCTTAGTCATAGAACATCCTGGCTACTAACTAAAAAGATTTAGCTGATACATAAGAGAGTTTTTTGCGCTGGGAATACATCCTGTGTTTGCAAAATTATAATGTAGATACTTAGAAACTTAGTCCATACTTAGCCTTTTTTTCATGAGTATGTTTATCTTCTCCTTTCCTACTACATTTGCACTTTGTCATCAAAACTGATCAGTCTTAAAAGTGCACTGCCTGATCCTTTTTCCCATTAAACTGTTATGCCATTTTCCTTTGCTGTCATTTTAGACCTCTCCAGTGTGTTTTGAGCCCCTGCTTCCTCCCCTCCCCTAATTTAAAAAAATCATTCCATCATTCTCTAGTATGACAGTTTCTGCCTCAACACTCTATTATAACAAGTATTTTCAAGGTCATTGACAACCACTTTCGAGACAAATCAGACGATTTTAGTGAAGTCGCTCAGTCGTGTCTGACAGTTTGCGACCCTGTGGACTATAGCCTACCAAGCTTTTCTGTCCATGGGATCCTCCAGGCAAGAATACTGGAGTGGGGTGCCATTTCCTTCTCCAGGAGATCTTCCCGACCCAGGGATTGAACCCAGGTCTCTCGCATTGTAGGCAGACGCTTTACCCACCAGGGAAGTCTGTCTTATTCCTTATCTTCTCTCAAATATATGGCACTATTAATTGTATACTCTTTTTTTTTTAGCCTCTGGCCTTTTAAAAGAATCTTTTTATCGAGGATAGGAATTACCTTTTCATTTTCTTGGAGGTCATATTAAATTTGTATGTCTCTCCTGAACATATATTCAGATATCCAGACTACCCTAATTATATATATATAAACTCAAATGTGGGTTGTAAGCTGCCAATACAATCAGTTGTAGGTAAATGATGTGTTCACATTTGTGACCAATACATGAGGCCTTCCTTTTTTAGAAGAGTTGATAAATTCCTACATGGTTGGTCCAGAAGAGATTCCTACATAAAGAGTAACACATCCCCTACCCCTAAATTCTGGAATGACATTAACACTGGGGTTGAGGAATTTCTATTTACCTTTCTGAAGGAAATTAAGTGCATCCTTGTTGCAGTTTGATTTTTGACCATCCTGTTCATATTTTTTCATGTAATTTTTAAGGAACCTTTTGGTCCTTGAGGCTGCTCTCTGCTTGACTTTCCCAACCATGAAAAACACAAATCTCAGACAATTCTTCAAAGATTCCCTATTATTCTATTTCTCATCTTAGTCTTTGCTTTCACCAGCTGGTCAGACTGTTTTTCTTGCCATCTATACTCATGTTGCCGAAAGCAAGCACATCCAGGACATCAAGTGCCTATTTCCGTTGATAGCAAAGGTTATTTCAATCTAAATTACAAGAAGTAGAAAGACCATTATGAACATTCACCTGTCAGAAAGTTGTTACCTTAATCACATCTGGTTGATTGTTTAAACTAGTATTGTCCAATAGAAATATAAGGTGTTCATATAATTAACTGAAAACACAACAAGGGGGGAAGAAGCAGGTTAAAATAATTTCAATATGTTCTATCTCCCTAGAATATCCAAAATATTATCATTTTAACATATATCAATAAAAAGTTATTAATGAGATACTTACATTGTTTTGTACTAAGCCTTTGAAATCCAGTGTGTGATTTATACTTAACATCATATTCATTTCAGACTAGCTACATTTCAAGTCCTTAATAAACACATGAGCCTTGTGGCTACTGTATTGGGAAACTTAGGTGTGAACTGTTAAAAGGAAAAGAGAATGGAAATTGAAGAAAATGGATCTATGTTGTCAACTATATTTCAGTTTCTGTGTTATGTGTGGGTTTTCTTTTTCTAAGGTATTGGCTGCTTTAGTTTTTACCTGGGAGTGAGGTGTAGTCTTGGTTCTGTACTTGAGCAAACAGAGGCCCAGAAAAGTTAAATAATTTCTCCAAGTTGATTTTGCTCATAAATGCAAGAGTATGAATTTGGTCTCAGGTGTATCTTTTCCTAGCTGGGTTTTAATTACTCTGAATTCTGAGTTGACTGGCAGGGTAGAAGGATTATTCCTACCCTAGGATTTTCCCCCCTAGATTGGCCAGGTGTGTGTACTCAGTTGCTCAGTCCTATCTGATTCTTTGCAGCTCCATGGACTGAAGCCCACCAGGCTCCTCTGTCCATGGTATTCTCCAGGCAAGAATGGAGAAAGTGGCCTGCTGTGCCCTCCTCCAGGGGATCTTCCTGACGCAGGGGTTGAACCCAAACCTGCTTACCCTGCATTGCAGGCAGATTATTTATTGCTGAAACACTGGGGAAGCCCAGTGTTTTTGTATTGGTTCACAAACAGCACCCTGGGACCTTATATAGTTACAACATAAATAATAGGAATGGCATTTTTGCATCTAGATCCTCAAGGGATTGATTTGTTCTATGTATTCTATGAAGAGATTAACTTCACCCCTCCATTTTATTAGCCTACTTTGAAGAACTGACTACTAAGCTATTCGGTGGCAATAATTGACTCTGAAGAGGAAGCTTTTAAGAGAAAACAAGTTGGAAAGGTCATAGTTAGAAACAGCAATGATAATAATGCCAGTGATGATGATAATAGTATCGTGGACATTTATTGAGGTTCCACTATGTGCCAGACACCATGCTAAGTTCTTTTGCGTATTAGCTCATTTAATCCTCACAAAAATGCTACGAAAATGTACTGTTTTTCCTACTATACAGACCAGGAAACAGAGGCATAAAGAATTCACAGAGGGGTGGGATGTGAATTCTAAGAAACACAGTTCTGTGCTCTTTTTCACTACAGGAGAAGCTGATACTCCTTGATAAAATAACTATTTGTCCAACCATCCAGGCTTGAAAATAATGATTTCATCTTCATCCAACACTGATACACCCATGCATCACTAGTTTGCAGCTCACAAGGCTTATCTTTAAATTACTCCTAACCTGTTTCTATTTTTACTAGTTTCTATTTACCTTCCAACACTTAGTCCTATTCACTCTTCCACTTGATTTTTTCCCACTTCATTTGTAGTTGGCCTTCCACTTCCTTGTGACTGCTCTGGGAAGGGTAACATCACTTGTTCATTCCTTGGATTGCAGTTCCCAGCTCTCGTAGTCTCTTGTGGAAAATATGGTTGGTTCCACTTAGCTCCTTAAGAGTATTTACAACTCCTTGCACTGGCTCCTGAGGGCTCTGTTTTGCCTTCTGGACTCTTGGGTCTTTATTTTCCAAACTAGAATAATGTGTAAGAAGGATATTTGAGGAAAACAGACTAGCTGGATTTGTAATGAAGTAGGCAGACAGTACTGGAGAAGGCGATGGCACCCTACTCCAGTACTCTTGCCTGGAAAATCCCATGGATGGAGGAGCCTGGTAGGCTGCAGTCCATGGGGTCGCAAAGAGTCGGACACGACTGAGCAACTTCACTTTCACTTTTCACTTTCATGCATTCGAGAAGAAAATGGCAACCCACTCCAGTGTTCTTACCTGGAGAATCCCAGGGACAGGGGAGCCTGGTGGGCTGCCATCTATGGGGTCTCATAGAGTCGGACACGACTAAAGCGACTTAGCAGCAGCAGCAGCAGGCAGACAATATGGATGTGAGAGTTAGAAGGCTGAGTGAGAAAAATTTGATGGTTTTGAACTGTGAAGAGTTGACTCATTGGAAAAGACTCTGATGCTGGGAGGGATTGAGGGCAGGAGGAGAAGGGGACGACAGAGGATGAGATGGCTGGATGGCATCACGGACTCGATGGACGTGAGTCTGAGTGAACTCTGGGAGATGGTGATGGACAGGGAGGCCTGGCGTGCTGCGATTCATGGGGTCGCAAAGAGTCAGACACAACTGAGCGACTGAACTGAACTGGACTGATGGAGAAGACTCTTGAGATCCCCTGGACAGCAGGGAGATTAAACCATTCAATCCTAAAGTAAGTCAACCCTGAATATTCACTGGAAGGACTGATGCTAAAGCTGAAGCTCCAGTACTTTGGCCACCTGATGTGAAGAGTCAGCTCACTGGAAAAAGCCCTGATGCTGGGAATGAGTGAAGGCAAAAGAAGAGGGCAACAGAAGATGAGATGGTTGGATAGCATCAACGACTCAATGGACATGAGTTTGAGCAAACTCCAGGAGATAGTGAAGGAGAGGGAACCCTCGTACGCTGCAGTTCATGGGGTCACAAAGAGTTGGACACAACTTAGCAACTGATGATGGAAAACTTATTTTGTTGAACATTATGAATTAAAAATCTTTATGGCATTTTAAAAAGTTTTCAGTTACATTAGCTATCAAACTAACATTTTGCAAATGGAACTCTGCTGGGATAGGCAGTGATAGAGGGCAAATCTTTACTAGTTGTAGACAGATACCTTATTGCCAACATTTTCACTTTTTACCAGGCATTAAACCTTGGTGTCACCAATGATTCTGTCTTTTTCTTTTTTTCTCCACTTTCAGTCAATCTAATTTCTGTAGAATTTTGCATCACCTTTCTATTCACTTCATTGCAGATCCTTGTGCCTCTCAATCTCCAATCCATTCCCCCTTTCAGTATCAAATGTGCTGTGCTGTAGTTATCATGACATTCCACAGTTTCTAAGGACATCTCAGTTCCTGTTCTAGATGTCATTGGAAATAGACTCACCTAACTTTAGGTCAGTTCCAGAGCCTTTCTGGTTGCATAATAAGAACTATTGATTTGGAAGCGAAGTTTGGAAGGATTTCTGTAATTAGGAGAGCCATTTAAGCAGTAGCAAGTTAAATAAAGACCACTTTCTTCTTTTCCAGCAAAATATGTGTGCTTTCTTATTGGACAACAAGAAAGTTGGACAACAGTTTCCACCTTTACACATCTTACATTTTTTCAAGGATTTACACTACTGAGGTACTTCTGTGCCTGGGTATTTTAAAATTACAACCATCTCTTTTGCAGCTTCTTCCTTCAGTTTTATTTTGCTCTCCATAACTGTCCCCAAATAAATAAAACTCTTGATATTTAGCTACTCCTATATACTTAGAAGAATACTGTGGGTTGGATAAGTAAGGAAAGATGAGGTGAGGAAAAGAAATCTTTGGCTGTAGAGTCACTAGGAGAAATTCTACTGTGAGTGATGGAGAAAAATGAAGATCCAGTGAACACTAGGAAAGGACTGGGACATAATTGCAGCTCATGCCATTTGTCTTTGTCCTCCAACCTCACCAGAAGTCCCAGTAACTGTATCAATCACACGCAGGCCTGCTGCACTTGGAGTTGGACTCTGTTTTTTGTTTGGCTTTATTCTTTTTTGATACAGTGTATTACACCAAACCAATTCTATCTACAACTTAGGGAGCTGGGATGTTCTTAAAGCTTGGTTCTCTGTTTGATGCCAAATCACCAGCCTATGAGCAAATCCTTCCCATCTTATTCCAAACTTTAAATCTACTTAATTTATTCTGTTTCCTCTCTGACTTCCTGTTTTTCTGCTTTCCTTATGTTTTTTTGATCCATAAATTTTTGTTGCACACTTATATACCAGTTCTCATAGAACTCTAGTGGAGGAGACATAAAAATAAACAACTGGAATTTAATATGATGAGTCATATAATAATGCATATGGTCCACTGTGTATACATATATACTCATACGTTGGTACGTTCAACTTATGAGGTATGAACTTGAGTGAGTTACGAAATAAAAATTACAGAGGCCAGATCTTCAGTTCAGTTCAGTCGCTCAGTCATGTCCGACTCTTTGCGACCCCATGAATTGCAGCATGCCAGGCCTCCCTGTCCATCACCAACTCCCAGAGTTCACTCAGACTGTCATCCATCGAGTCGGTGATGCCATCCAGCCATCTCATCCTCTGTCGTCCCCTTCTAGATGTGTATAAGAGACAGCTATTATACGGAGTAAGGAGGTCAAAAAGAGAAAGACAAATGCTATATATTAGCACATACATATGGAATTTAGAAAGATAGTAGCTGTGATCATGCAGGGCAGCAAAGGAGACAAAAAAGTTAAGAACAGACTTTTGGACTCAGTGGGAGAAGGCAAGCATGTGATGATTTGAGAGAATAGCATTGATATATGTACATCACCATATGTAAAATGGATAACAAGTGCAAGTATGGTGCATGAAACAGGGCACCCAAATCAATACTTGGGGACAACCCAGAGGAATAGGGTGGGGAGAAAGGTGGGAGGGGGATTCAGGATGGTTGAGACACATGTATACCTGTGACAAATTCATGTTGATGTATGGAGAAAACATTAAAATATTATAAAGTAATTATTCTCCACTTAAAATTAATTTGCAAAGTAATGTCTCTGCTTTTGAATATGCTGTCTAGGTTGGTCATAGCTTTCCTTCCAAGGAGTAAGCTTCTTTTAATTTCAAGGATCTTAGAAGCTGGGAATTTGAATTGTACTCCTGCAGGTAATGGGAAGTCCATTAAAGAGCTTTAAGAGGAGGTGTGATACAGTTAGTTTTGGATTTTAGAAAGATTAGAGAATAGATTATAAGAGAACTACATAACTGCACCATGGAGAGAGAACATTTAAGAATCTATTACGGTAATTCTGGGCTTCCCTAGTGGTCCAGTGGTTAAGAATCTACCTTGTAATGCAAGGGACACCAGTTCAATCCCTAGTCTGGGAAGACTGCACACACCACAGGACAACTAAGCCTGTGCACCATAACTACTGATCCAGTTCTAGAGCCCACAGGCTGCAGCTGCTGAAGCCTGAATGCCTGGAGCCTGTGCTTCCAAACAAGAGAAGCCACTGCAGTGAGCAGCTGGCACGCTGCAATGAAGAGGAGTCCCTCCTTGCCACTAATCAGAGAAAGCCTGCACGCAGCAACGAAGACCCACCATAGCCAAAAGCCAAAATAAATAAACGAATAAATAAAATATATGACAAAGAAATGATGATATAATTATAAAAATCTATTACAGTAATTCAGAAGAAGAATATGTTTTAAATTTTAAAATAGTAAAGAAAAAAAATATCCCAAGGACAGCATTGGCAGTATGAACAATGTTGTGGTGATGAGTTGCATCTGGAGAACTTGGCTGGTGAACAAATTGGAGAAAAAGAGAAAAATATAAAATGGTTCCCAGGTTTCCTCCTTGAGAAATGGAAAATTTTGTGTCATTCTCAGAGTCAAGGAATATAGAGGGAGGAGCATGGTTAATGCTAGCTACTATTAATAATTATTGAGCACTCATTGCATGTCAAGGAGATGCTAAACACTTATGTAATTTTATTTCAAATTAACATCATAGAATATGTATTATTATACAAATTTAAAGAAGAATTCAAGGCTCAAAAAGGCAAGTAGCTTGTTCAAAATTATGTAACAACTAAATGGTAGAGCTGGAATCAAACCTAGGCAAGCTCTAACCTAGAACCTTGGTTCTTAAACAATACACCAGCATTATCAAAGTGTGATCCAGAGGGGATCTGCATCAAAATCATCTAGTATATTTGTTAAATCATGTTCTTGGTTCCAACCCAATATATTGAAACCAAATTCCTGATGAGTGGGACTAGACTTAATGTACTTCTTATACAACTTAAAATTTATATAGCATTGTGTGCATAGTATATATTATGACATGGTGGAAGGAGAATTACAAATTCACTTTTTAAAAACACATGGAGAAACGAATCACTAGTCTAGGTTCGATATAGGATACAGGATGCTTGGGGCTGGTGCACGGGGATGACCCAGAGAGACGATATGTGGAGGGTGGTGGGAGGGGGGTTTAGAGTTGGAAACTCATGTACACCTGTGGTGGATTCATGTCAATGTATGGTAAAACCAATACAGTATTGTAAAGTAAAAAAAGTAAAAAACAAACAAAAAACCATGGAGATTTNGAGAGACGATATGTGGAGGGTGGTGGGAGGGGGGTTTAGAGTTGGAAACTCATGTACACCTGTGGTGGATTCATGTCAATGTATGGTAAAACCAATACAGTATTGTAAAGTAAAAAAAGTAAAAAACAAACAAAAAACCATGGAGATTTTAGTATATGGAGACTACTACCTTGGTTAACACTGGTGGTGGTGGTGTTCAGTCGCTCAGTCATGTTCGACTCTTTGTGGCCCCTGGAGCAGCAACTGTTCTCAGGCTGGAATGTGATGAGACGGTTTAAGCCACATTTCTCAGTCTTGATAAAGCTTGTAGTGCTGCAGCCACTACAGAGTGGTTTTGATGTGCAGGAAGGATGTTGGAGTGAATAAACTATCACCCAGCTGAGCCCCTAGACTCCTCCTCCTTCATGCTCTTGGTCCATGGTCTTTGACACCTACCTCCAAGTCTGTTACAAGCACGAAAGGTCTCTGTTTTCTTTCCTAAAAACACTTGAAAATTTATTTTTGCATATTACTCCATTAAATGTCTGTCTGTTTTTAATACAAAAATATGTCTATTTATGTACCAAGGCGTGAAACTCCAGGAGGTTGTACAGGGTCATAAGTGACACTGTTTACCCTCAAGGACACCCAATGCTCTCTCTAAAGGCAGGAGGAGCCGACATGAGAAACATGTGATTTTGTTGCTTGTTTAGGTCTAAACTTCACTCCTAAATTGTAAACATTTTATTGTCTTAATAATGTGTTTTACAATGTTTTAAAATTATTTTTTACAGTATTTTTACAATATTTTACACAATATTTTCAATTTTTTTTCAATATTTTAAAAATAGCAATGGTACCCAGTAAACAGCTAATGAACTTGGAAGGAGGGCATTTGAAAGAAATAAGGAGTATGAGAAATCAGAATAGACTCACCAAAACCCAGTCACATTTGGGTGTCACATTAGAAAGATCCCCTGTCACCTGTGACAATTAAGTGATCTCTTCAACAGAGGATGCTTTGGTCTTCCTCTACTCTCTTAAAGATGATGGTTTTCAGAAGGTGAAGATGGACGTCAAGCAGATTTTGGATTTGCTTTCTCATGTGAGAGAAAAATGAAGCAGTTTGTGAGATCAAATCAGATCTTTCAAGATTGAAAATGTTCAGACTAATTCTCACAATGTATGATGGTATCAGGATGCAGAACATTCCTACCTTTGTGATATTTTGCTCAACCTTGTTTCTCTTAAGTTACTTAAACTGTTGACAGCCTGCTTCAGCTTTGTGTTATTAAAATTTAAGTGTCTGTGTTCTGGTCTATTTTGAGACTATTTATAAGGCAAAAATATTGTACCAAAGGTTTTTCAGTAGCATTTATTAAGAAAATAAAATTTTAAAAGCAATTGCCTTACCTATTATAATATCAGTTTACTACAGTGTTTTTCTGTAGATATTAACTTTCAAACCCACTTGATTCAATGAATATATATTTCTTCTTCAGTACATACCAAGTAATGAATTAGATGCTATATATGAATCCACTTTTGTGGTTTGTGGCTTGAGAACTTTATCAGCTCCTTCTTAGAAACTTGGTCTTTTTGACCTCTGCGGCCTTCACCAGTTTGACAATCCTAACCATAATCCTCTGTGGGGATTTACAGGTGTCTATTATGGCCCGTAATCTGTGATATGGCTTGCAGCATTCTTCTTGGAGAAAGGTTAAGCCCGCCCGTCTTTATTTCTGGGTAAAAAAAGTCCACACGCAGACTTGTCAGTGAGCAGATGGAAACAGGCAACAGCTTCAATCAGGCCTTAAGCCCGCATCAATGGCAGGGAGGAATCTCTGTGACGAGTAAGGGCTTCCATTAGAAACTGCAGTTTTTAACTCGAGTTACAAAAATAAAATTCTTTATCCTGTATCCCATGCTCAGAGTTGGGACTCATGTTCCCCCAAATACACAGGTACTGTTACATAACATTTTAGTTGGGACAGTCCCAGGATATGGGACAGTCCTGGGATAATGTTCAAGCTATCTTGTTACCATGTATAAACCTTACACTGAGGCCCCTGCCAATCAGTAGGGCAGGTTACAAAGTGAAATTGCATTGCCATTTGAAGAAATCCCTGCCCTTTGTTTCCAAAGGAACAATGGACATCTGGAAACACTCTGTCTTGTGAGTTTTTCCCATCCGAGGACATAGAGCCTATCCCCTTAGCTGTGGTCATCAAGTGTTTTCAGTATTGGTGGCACTGATACTTATCTTTCAGATTTCTGGGAAAAGATAGCCACTATCTTGGATTGTGTGTGCATGTGTGCGAAGTCACTTTAGTTGTGTCTGACTCTTTGCAACCCCATGGGCTGTATCCCACCAGCTTCCTCTGTCCATGGGATTCTTCCAGCAAGAATGGGAGTGGGTTGCCATGCCCCCCTCCTGAGGATCTTCCCAACCCAGGGATCAAACCCATGTCTCTCATGTCTCCAGCACAGTCAGACAGGTATTTTACCACTAGCGCCATCTGGGAAGCCACTACTTCTGATTTCTCTCTGTTCTCCCTAATGTCAGTAACAAAGCTATACGGCCTGAAGAGGGAACCTCAGCATGACTACATAAGCTACTCAGAGTAGCCCAGGTTTCATCACATAAGTCATAAAGGAGGGGCCTTTCCCCTTTATTAGAGCCGAGGAAGAATCCAGAAGTTCCAAGACCAAGAAGTTCCAAGAAGGGACTGGGAGTGGGGAATCCCTGCAACCAAAAATTGCCCCTCTGATATAAAGTGATCAATCACCAGCCTCCCAAAAACTGTCCTGCTTGGCTCCCAATGAGTTGTATTGAAAGAGGAGAAAAAGAAGCCATCTCCTGAGGGTGATCGGCTAGCCTAGCAGCTAAAGCATGCTGCTCATGGTCTGTTTCTCTGAGAGCTGAGCCGTGGACCGCGCTACTGGTGTCTTTACCCTTTGAAAACCTTGCATAGGCAAAGCCATATGTGTGTGTGTGTACGTGCGTGTGCATGCTCCTTCGCTCAGCAGGTACAATTCTTTGTGAATCTGTAGGCAGTAGTCTACCAGGCTCCTCTGTCCATGAAATTTTCCAGGCAAGAATACAGGAATGGATTTCCATTTCTTTCTCCAGGGGATCTTTCTGACCAGGCATCGAAACCACATCTCTCGTGTCTCCTGCACTGGCAGGCGGATTCTTTACCAGTGTGCCATTTGACCATACTGATGTCCATTTCAGAATCACAGTGGAAACAGGTCAGGAGTGCCATCCCAGAATAATGCAGCAGTTTCTGCTCCCCTGGCTTTTGTGTCATTTTTTGTTTGTTTGTTTTTTCCACTGTCATCAATGAAACAAACAAGAATGAGCCAGAGGCAAATGGTTGCTAGGCCATTCTTTCTCAGTGTTTTTCACGATCCATGTAAGTGTTAACCCAAATGCTTCGCATAGCCACTTGTAAGCACATGCCTGCATGGCATGTAAATTTACAGGTTTGTAGCAAACCTCCCATGAGGATTTTCAATATTTCCAACTGTCATTCACAATAGTTTGCCAACAGGTTAAGCTTGAAAAAGTAAGTTCACAATGGTAGGAAGCACAAGTATTACATTATATACTGCTCATATAGAATTTCCTTTTTTTTTTTTTTTTTAACTCTAAATGGTCTAGCAGATCTTAGGTAAAAGGATGTTCTTTTTAAGTGTCCGGTTCCATCACTTCATGGCAAGTAGATGGGGAAACAGTGGAAACAGTGGCTGACTTTATTTTTGGGGGACTCCAAAATCACTTCAGATGGTGATTGCAGCCATAACATTAAAAGATGCTTACTCCTTGGAAGGAAAGTTATGACCAACCTAGATAGCATATTCAAAAGCAGAGACAACAAAGGTCTTTGCATGGCATGTAAATTTACAGGTTTGTAGCAAATCTCCCATGAGGATTCTCAATATTTCCAACTGTCATTCACAATAGTTTGCCAACAGGTTAAGCTTGAAAAAGTAAGTTCACAATGGTAGGAAGCACAAGTATTACATTATATACTGCTCATATAGAATTTCCTTTTTTTTTTTTTTTTTAACTCTAAATGGTCTAGAGGATCTTAGGTAAAAGGATGTTCTTTTTAAGTGTCCGGTTCCATCACTTCATGGCAAGTAGATGGGGAAACAGTGGAAACAGTGGCTGACTTTATTTTTGGGGGACTCCAAAATCACTTCAGATGGTGATTGCAGCCATAACATTAAAAGACACTTACTCCTTGGAAGGAAAGTTATGACCAACCTAGATAGCATATTCAAAAGCAGAGACAACAAAGGTCTGTCTAGGCAAGGCTATGGTTTTTTCAGTGGTCATGTATGGATGTGAGAGTTGAACTGTGAAGAAAGCTGAGCGCCAAAGAATTGATGCTTTTGACGTGTGGTGTTGGAAAAGACTCTTGAGAGTCCCTTGGACTGTAAGGAGATCCAACCAGTC
This sequence comes from Oreotragus oreotragus, assembly GCA_006410675.1. NCBI lineage: Eukaryota > Metazoa > Chordata > Mammalia > Artiodactyla > Bovidae > Oreotragus > Oreotragus oreotragus. Next base: position 60,368 of record SJYX01013209.1, read on the forward strand.
CATCCTAAAGGAGATCAGTCCTGGGTGTTCATTAGAAGGACTCATGTTGAAGCTGAAACTCCAATACTTTGGCTACCTGATGAGAAGAGCTGACTCATTTGAAAAGACCCTGATGCTGGGAAAGATTGAGGGCAGGAGGAGAAGGGGACGACAGAGGTTGAGATGGTTGGATGGCATCACCGACTCAATGGACATGAGTTTGGGTAGGCTCTGGGAGTTGGTGATGGACAGGGAGGCCTGGTGTGCTGCAGTCCATGGGGTTGCAGAGTCGGACACGACTGAACTGAACTGAACTGAACTAACAGAAGGAAGACACTTCTATCCATAGAAACAGTAAGAACATATCTAAAATGTTATTTATTCCTCTAAGTTCTGAGAACACGTTAAAGAAGAGTAACAGCATTCCACTTTGGCTACAAAGTGCTAATTAATAACTACCTTCATTTCCCTCAGTAGTAAAATATTACATTATTTTTTAAATGAAGTTAAGCATCACAACTTCTTCTAATTGTTATACAAATATTGAATATTTAGCAGCAGTGTCTGTTTAATTATTTAGACATTTCTTAATGGTGTAAATATTATCAGCACAGCCATAAATATTTTCTGCTTTGTCCATAGACAACAGCTAAGGATCTGTTCCTTGTACGACTTCAATTAAGATCTATTTAAGACTGCCTGCTGGCCACAAAATAATTACTTACACTTGTAAATGCCTGAATCTGTTAGATTTAGCAGCTAGAAGTGTTCTTTGCTTTTGCAAGTAGAAAGAAGTTGTTTTTCTTATATAAATTGTATTGTTGATTGTATTAGAAAGGATTAGGGTGTGGTTGAAATAGTTGAAATTTTAATTAATGTAATCCCTTTAACAGCAATTGTTTTTGTGTTGATAATTCTCTGTAACAACAGTACTACAGATCACACCCTTGTGAAATATTTACACTAAATATTTTAGCACATAATCTCTCCTCCAGTTTTGTCTTTCTAGAATTGTAAGATTTTCAGCTTTGACTTTCTTCTTTGCCTCTCTCACCTAACATGCAGGGTTTCTTCTTAGGGAACCAGAATGACGTTCCCTCAGCTAACTTTCTGTCAATGTCATTATCTCTAGTAAGTTATGTTGTCGTTCAGTCACTTAGTCCGATGTCCGACTCTTTGTAACTACATGGACTACAGCATGCTTCCCTGTCCTTCTCTATCTCCTGGAGTTTGTTCAGATTCATGTCCGTTGAGTCAGTGATGCCATCCAACCATTTCATCCTCTCTTACCCCCTTCTCCTCCTGCCCTCAATCTTTCCCAGCATCAGAGTCTTTTCCAATGAGTCAGTTCTTCACATCAGGTGGCCAAAGCATTGGAGCTTCAGCATCCGTCCTTCCAATAAATATTCAGGATTGATTTCCTTTAGGATTGACTGGTTGATCTCCTTGCAGTCCAAGGGGCTCTCAAGAGTCTTCCCCAGCACCACAACTTGAAAGCATCAATTCTTAATGGTCATCAAATCGTTAATCTCCTAAAAGAGCATGGATGCTATGAAATATGAATAGTTCAATTTTTTATGTTTGGGTTTTGGTATCTGCATTCATTAGTGTAGTTTTTAATTTGAAATGATTTGTTTACTGAATGATTTTAGTAAATCGTTGTGCTGCTAAAATTATCACTAGGAGTAGAGTCATATGAAGTATGAAATTGTCATTTTGGTTAACCTCTGATTATCTCCTGTGTAAACTGGGAATTGCTCTTAATCTGCTCAAATGTTGTATTGTTCAGGTGAGATTTTCTCTCACCTCCCAGTAAAAAGTTACAATCAGTATCCTTTCTCCAACACCATTCTCCCCTCCAACTGGCTTTATTTTTCTGTATAGCAGTTATCATCATGTAACATTATAAAGCATTATATATCAGGGTTTGTTTGTTTGTTTTTTAGTACATCTCCCTTGACTAAGATGGAAGCTCTTCTAAAAGCAAGGACTTGGATTTGTTTACTGTTATATCCTGAGAGCCAAGACAAGTGCCTTAAATATAGTAAAACTGTAAGCAGTCAATAATTACAGCTTTTTTGATTTCCTTTAGGATTGACTGGTTGATCTCCTTGCAGTCCAAGGGGCTCTCAAGAGTCTTCCCCAGCACCACATCTTGAAAGCATCAATTCTTAATGGTCATCAAATCGTTAATCTCCTAAAAGAGCATGGATGCTATGAAATATGAATAGTTCAATTTTTTATGTTTGGGTTTTGGTATCTGCATTCATTAGTGTAGTTTTTAATTTGAAATGATTTGTTTACTGAATGATTTTAGTAAATCGTTGTGCTGCTAAAATTATCACTAGGAGTAGAGTCATATGAAGTATGAAATTGTCATTTTGGTTAACCTCTGATTATCTCCTGTGTAAACTGGGAATTGCTCTTAATCTGCTCAAATGTTGTATTGTTCAGGTGAGATTTTCTCTCACCTCCCAGTAAAAAGTTACAATCAGTATCCTTTCTCCAACACCATTCTCCCCTCCAACTGGCTTTATTTTTCTGTATAGCAGTTATCATCATGTAACATTATAAAGCATTATATATCAGGGTTTGTTTGTTTGTTTTTTAGTACATCTCCCTTGACTAAGATGGAAGCTCTTCTAAAAGCAAGGACTTGGATTTGTTTACTGTTATATCCTGAGAGCCAAGACAAGTGCCTTAAATATAGTAAAACTGTAAGCAGTCAATAATTACAGCTTTTCTCTCAATTTTTCTGGTGTCTAAGGCACCAAATCAGCGCAAAGAAATGAAAGTTTCCCCTCTTTCCAGCATGCATTTTGATAGCTGACAACTGGGTGTAAGAGTAAGCATTTATCCTGGGTTCGCTGTCTTCTCAGCCCAGGTGGAAGCATGTCCCTCTAGAACAGAAGCAAAGAGTGCAAGATTTGGCTACATCTTCATTAAAGAACTAAAGCTTTAGGTTGTGCCCTGTTGGTTGCCATCCCATCCACGTGTTTACAATTTTAAGAGTAATATAAGCAGAGAATCTCAAAAGATGCTCTCTAGAACTCTATTTATGTGGTATACAAGTAGGGATTACTAAAACAAAAAAGAGTTCCATGGTCAAATAAGTTTCTGAAACTGGGTAGTACATGAAGCTAAGGAAGGTTCTTAATATCAAGGCCTCTCAGAGGTATGATAATGCTCATTAGGGCTTTCCAAGGCAAGAAGACCTGAAGCTTCGTCATAGGTTCTTTGATTCTGCCAGCCTACTCTTGTTCCCATAACTAGGTTCCATATAGGGAGCTCCATTGACTTAGGAGTTGAAAGGGCCAGATCAGGTGCAGAGAAAGTGGGTTCCGGCTCCACCACTTACTCACTCTGTTATATGACCTTGGGCAAGTTGCTTAACACTTCTCTATGCCTCAGTTTTCTCTTCTGTAAGATAGAGATGAAAAGGATTACCCAGGATAATGCATGTAAAGCAACTGATCCATAAATGCTAAATAAATACAAGGTATTGTCAACACCTTTTATCAGAGGTAGAAATGAGTGATTTTTAAATATATATCTTCAAGCATATTTTTTAAGACAGACTTATTATTACTGAACCATACCCAGAATCAGCTAGGTGTGCCTTTTTTTTTTTTTTTGGTCTCAGCACCCTGTCCCCATCTCAGAAGCTCTGTGTATCTGAGTGGAAGTGGAAGAAATGCTGTCTTTCAACAAGACTTAATACAAATGTCTGATAACTCACTTTGGTGTGTCCCGCAGAGTTGATTTCCTGTGTTTCAGTATCCTTGACCTCAGATGAAGACACTTTTGTCAGGAGAAAGGTGGTAGCATCCATGTTAATGATTGTGCAGATGGCTACATGCTGGTAAATTTTGAAGTGACCATATTTTTTCAGTAAATTTCAAATGAAGGTGTGATTTGTGTAAATCTGACCCCTTCCAGTAAAATGTGCATTTCCATATATTTAGAATTTATAAATCCTGACAGATTCCACAATATTTATAGCCCTCCATAAAAAGTCTTTGCCAGTTTGCAGAGCTATGCATTTGGCTCTCTGGTATGCTTAAAAGAGTTTAAATAATAATAAATTTTGTGATTTATTCCACCTGGAACAGAAAGTTATTTCCCCCCCTTGGCTCATTTTGAAGGGGATACTATAAATAGTGCCACAGACGCTGGGATCAGGAATAGGATATTGAAATTCTAGAGAGAACAGAAACATTTCCACTATCACTGATGCCTTGAATATATTTTTAAAACAGTTCTGTTCCTCAAATAATGTACCTTCTCTCCTTTCTCCTGCCCCTTCTCAGTTATACTCAGACCCCCAAACTTGTTGCCACCTTTAGGATTCAGTTGCATTAATGGGAAAGAGAGAATGAAAGTTTTAGCTGACTAGGTAGGAGGAAGTTGCCTCTAGGGAGGCCGCAGCAAGTCTCCAATGTTCATCTCATATTTCAAAGGAGTCAGCCAGTAACTGAGCATCGATATCTAAAGTGTAAATTCATTATTTGAGACTCAGCTTATGCATCCTGTGGATATGATGGAAAGCTCCTAGTTCATGAAAAAGAAAAAAGAAAAAAAATAAGCCTAAGGGCAGTGTCAGGGGATCGAATCTTTTACCCATCCATGGTTAAAATTACCCAGTACAGGATAACAGAGAAATACCTGAATAGTTGACTCCAAATGATACCATTTTTAAAAAACACAAAATGAAACCCAAATTGGGAAGCCAACTGTTTGCTATAGTATCAGTCTACTGATGAAACCTGATAGCAGCCATTTAGTTTCACGTAAGTGGTGTTATCGGAGAAGGCGATGGCACCCGACTCCAGTACTCTTGCCTGGAAAACCCCATGGACGGAGGAGCCTGGTAGGCTGCAGTCCACGGGGTCACTGAGAGTCGGGCACGACTGAGCGACTTCACTTTCGCTTTTTACTTTCATGCATTGGAGAAGGAAATGGCAGCCCACTCCAGTGTTCTTGCCTGGAGAATCCCAGAGACAGTGGGCCCCCGTCTATGGGGTCACACAGTTGGACACAACTGAAGTGACTTAGCAGCAGCAAGTGGTGTTATAACTTGTGATATGACAAGGAGACTTATTTTCAGCTTCTTGTTGGAGTGGAATGTGAAGGAATTAGCCTTTGTGTGAAAGAAAATAATAATAATGGCTAACATCCATGGAGAGCTCACTGTGGGCCAGCACAGAGTAAACACATCAAGTGACTGTGACTCTTTGTAAAAACCTTCTAAAGTGCTGGCTTTTCCTGTCCTGATAAGTTGGAGCACACCCCCGTCCAAAGGCTTTCCTGAGCAATCCCCTTGCCTCTAGCTAATAGGATGGCAGGTGTTTGGACCAAGCCCCAGAGCCTGGAGTGTACCACATTTTAATGATTTGTGGTGAACAAAGTAAATACTTTAAAAGCAAGCTTTATGAAGCAGGCACCCTATTAAGAGTGATGGATTTGAAGTGACGCAAAAAGAAGCTGAATGTTGTATGGGGGTATTGTCTCCCAAACAAATCTATGGTTCATTGCAAATTCTAAAGCTTTACTTGAAAAATGACTTTTTAAAAAACTGTGCTCTTGAGGAACGCCCTTGAGGCACAGAGGAATCTCCTTGCTTTTCTATAGCATCTTTCTAAGGGGATGCGGAAGTATTGAGCTGTTAGTTGCTCAGTGTCTTTGTGCTTCTGGGATCACATTATGGGTCTAACACATATGGGATAAATAAACCGTTTCATTTCTTAAAGATCATGGAAGGAAACAAGACAAGAAAATTACCATATTGTCTCTCTCTCTCTCTTTTTTTAAGCTAATAAAGAGGAGAATCCAGTTATGGCAAATAAAAATGATTGCTGCAAACAGGTTCCCCCCCTTCCTTTTTCTCCCTCCTACTCAGTAATAGCAATATGGCAAGACTTGTGTCATAGCAGTGTTTTGATGCACCCTCTTTTGTTCTTCTCCCATAGGGCAACCCCTACATGTGCAATAATGAGTGTGATGCAAGTACCCCAGAACTGGCACACCCACCTGAACTGATGTTTGACTTTGAAGGAAGACATCCCTCCACCTTTTGGCAGTCTGCTACTTGGAAAGAGTATCCCAAGCCTCTCCAGGTTAACATCACTCTGTCTTGGAGCAAAACTATCGAGCTAACAGACAACATAGTTATTACCTTTGAATCAGGGCGTCCAGACCAAATGATCCTGGAGAAATCTCTTGACTATGGACGAACGTGGCAGCCGTATCAGTATTATGCCACAGACTGCTTAGACGCTTTTCATATGGATCCTAAATCCGTGAAGGATTTATCACAGCATACGGTCTTAGAAATCATTTGCACTGAAGAGTACTCTACAGGTTATATGACAAATAGCAAAATCATCCACTTTGAAATCAAAGACAGGTTCGCATTTTTTGCCGGACCTTGGTTACGCAATATGGCTTCCCTCTACGGACAACTGGATACAACTAAGAAACTCAGAGATTTCTTTACAGTCACAGACCTGAGGATAAGGCTTCTGAGACCCGCCGTCGGGGAAATATTTGTAGATGAGCTACACTTGGCACGCTACTTTTATGCAATCTCAGACATAAAGGTGCACGGAAGGTAAGAAAACAGTTGTTTGGCTTGAATGAGAATGGGTGTTTCCAAAGAAAAGGCCAGTTTGCTGGTTGTGCAGCTGTAGAGTGACATTTGTCACTTTCTATTGCGAGATTTTCTCAGGAACACCGGCCCAGAGGTAAGTTCTGAGGCATTTGAGACCCTTCTAACTCAGCAGTAATTTGTGATCCCAGACTTGCTGTCACTGATCCTGAACCTGGCGGGATTTCATAGCATTTAAACCAAAGGCAAAAAACAAGAAAAAGAAAAGCATCTTACTTGAGACCAAGGAACTCTCTAGGTCAGGGGGTGGTTTAAGTCCTTAAGGTAAGGAAGCCAGGGCAAAAAAGCCAGCGTCTCTGTAAAAGGAACTGAAAAACAGGAAATACATCTTACTATTCTGAATTCAAGAGAGGGCTTTAGCATGGCGCAACTCTGTTTATGTTTTGTTATATAGTATTTTTAAAGTTCTGAAAATGAAAATTATATCTCTTTACATTTATTAAATCAGAACCAAAAGCATTTAGGAAACATTGCATTTGTTAAAGTGGGGAAACCTTTATTTTTCAGGGTTTTGGATGTTATTATTTTAAAACAATAAGCTATCACTTAAAATATGAGTCAGGCTGTCTTCATTTTGTTGGACAATTACAGACTGACCAAAGTTCAAATGCATCAATGCTTACAGTCAGGTATGTCTTTGTTTTGATAATATACCAGAGACACAGTTGAGCAGGTTTCCAAGGACTTTGAAGACAATTAAATAAAAAACTTTAATAATGAGAACCAAGACCACCAACAGAGATTTTCAACCTAATTTTTGTGCGGCGTATTACCAGAATAACCAGCTGATGGGAGGGAGAGCGTGAGATGATGAGATAGGAAAACTAAATATAAGAGTGGCGTACAGAGCACAATGGGAGGGAAAATGGAAATGTGAAGCAGAGCAAGAATCATTCCAAAAATGCCAAGAGAGCTTTAAATCAAATATATGACAATAAAAATATAAACAGTACATATATCATGTAGCTTTAGTTAACTGTGTAGGTTTATTTAATCATGTGTATAAACAGTGCATATATTGTGTAGGGTTAGCTAAACAACAAGCCAGGATTCATTAAGTTTACTGGCTTCCAGCATCTCTTATGGGAGCTGAGTTCTCAGAGACTAGAGAGGTGTTGAGACTCCCTGGCTTTCAGAGAGTTCTCTCAAACACCTTTAGTGATAGTGCATTGGAGGAAGTGGCCACTGCTGCTGAGTGAGGGCCCTCGTGGGCACACAGAATGGGCTGGTGGGCGTGAGCTCAGTACAGTGGCAAAGGGATTTTACCTGACGGAATCTTACTTATGGAGAGTAGCAGGAACTGATGGCCACCTATTCTCAGCTTTGTTCTAGCTTCATGTTTCTCATGGAAGAGTCAAGGGTCTTTAGCTATGGAACCTCTTTAAAAACTTTTAACCGAGGCTTGGTGAAGTTATCTGTAGAGCAAAATCTGAAACATTCTGAAAGAAATAGGCACTGGTTCAATATTGAACTTGTGGGTTCTAGGGTTCATATATTACTAGGGTATAATGAGAGAGAGCAGTGTGGAGCTATGACCTTAAATATGAGCTTGTGATTTACAATAAAAAGCAGCTATTGTGAGTATTTTAGCACAATATCAGTTTCCAGTATCTTATTCTTGGGAACATGTGATATATACAAATAATTAACATTGATATTGTTAATAACAGCAAATCATAACAAAGTAACAGGTATTCTGTTTATCTACAAGAATAAGTGCTAAATTAATAAGCTGATATTTGAATTTGAATCCCAGTATGATCTATATGGTTAGGTAGAATCACCGAGGTCAGTTTACTTACAGTTTGAGAACTCCTTTATCTAAGCCAAAATCTTTATAGTCCAACTTCTCTAAAACTCCCATTTTACATTTATAAAAAAGGCAGTCATGTGATGTTCTTTGGCTGGGAAATAACCATTGCTGGGCCTTATTTCTGTCATTAGATATTTGTTTCCTCTGAGTGATCAAGAGACTGTAAAGTATATTTTAAAGCCAAAGGCATTTTTGTGCATTCTCCGCTGGGGTCAGTCACTTAAAGGTGCCATGGTAGAAATGTAGAATCCCATCAGATTTATCAGTTATCTTTTAGCCCTCATCCTGGTACTCTCCTTCAGCTACATTTCAGTGGTTCTGAGGAGTCTGGAGGAGCCCTCCTCCCTTCTCTGGAACTCACCTCTGTCTTTTTCTGTTCACCAGTCAGCTGTAAGCTGGTGGGGAAGCAGCTGGGCAAAAGAGAAAGGTGCAATAGAGGCGAGCCCCTTCCTTAAGGTCCCACTCTGTCCCTTCCAAACTCTGTCCAAATTCCTCAGGGCAAAACTGACGCTGGCACGTACTGTGCTAGGCACCAGATGGCTGAGGTATTTTTAGCCTTAGAGGAGGGACTAAAGAACTCAGCCTGATGGCTCAGGCGTGTCTCCAGCTTCTAAGTTACGTAAGGAAGATGGAGCCACCAAAGGGGACTATTAAGCTGTTGCCTGGTTCACAGCCCTTTCAGCAAAGGAACTGATATAGAGTAGAAAATTCCCATTGGGTTAAAATCCTGTTTTCTTCTTCTGGCATAGTAAATAAACTATAGAGGGATTGAACATTAATTGATCATCTCTAAAATAAAGTTCTAAAAGTTTCTTTTCAAGAATATTATAAATACAAGCTTTATATTATCCAAAATATAACTGAAGTCTTTGTTTCCCTCAGCCCACTCTTCTCCAGCCTTGATGAGATTGCAACGTGTAACTTACTTTTACATGTCTGTGTCTGATCATGATAATAGATATTTTTCTATCTGTCATGCCCCCTCCACCCCTACCATAATGTGAGAATTGGCATGGGTTATTTGGGGAAAATGGGTAAATTTCCTTACAATAGTGGACCTATAATACTACAGGTTTTTTCCGCTTGAAATATTAAGCTATGAAACACAAACAGTGGTGTGTCTTTGTTCGAATTGACTGAAGACAATATACACCAATTCTCTACTTCCTGTGCACATGTGTATATAGCCTTTATGTTTTATACTTGCTAGTATAATTTGCTGTAAAAAATGATGTTTTGATTGTTACTAAACCAGCGTAGCATTTATGTTCTTTTTTACCATGTGGCACATCTGATGCCAGTTTTACTGGTGACAACTGTAATCACATCATAAAAATTTTATTCCTCTTTTGCCCACACTTTTTTGGCTTCCATTTACTCCATCTTATTGTGTAATTTATTAAGATAATGGAGGAAAAGGAAGACACATGGCTGTTGGCATTCTTAGTGATTCTGTGTTACTTCCATTGTTCAATAAACCTAATAATCTTCATGGACTAATTCTGACTTATGGATGTCCTACTTCAGTAAATCAGGGTGATTTTCTCTAGTGAATAATAGAGGAGTGTGCCAGTACCTTAATTAAAGAGTGGCTCTCTTAGTCTTGATCTCATTTTAATTTACAGGGTAATACTACAATAATATTACTAATGGAAAGTACATTAAAGGGCATCAAGTAGCATTAACTGTATTAAATTATGGTACTTGTGTTAATTAACTGGTGAAGCAAGATGGTTCTAATGGCCAAAAAGGTCATCTAATGCATAAATAAAATCTACCCAGATGAGAGGTGAGAGGAAAAGTGAAGTGTAGATGTTTGTTCTGAACATCTTTTTTATACAGACAGAGAGTTAAATGCCCAGGCTGATTAAACACAGATAATGTCCAAAATGTATTCTTAGTTACACAATTGCAAGTTTTGCTTTTTAAGTTTCTGTCTAAACTTTACAGATTTAAATTAACCAAAAAGTAAACATTATATTTCTCAGATAGATAGACTTTATAGAATATAAATTCAACATTTTTGTTTATTTGAGGTGAAGAGCTTCAAGGAAGTAATGTGATTTACTGTAATAATTGTCCAGTCTGAAAGACCGATGATCACTGGACAATCTGTTCATCGTTTTGTAAGATATACTGTCAGCAATGTATTGTATATAGGATAATAGTAAAAATTTTTTCAACCTCTAGAGATTTAGCATAGAATTGTAAGAACTTTTCTCAGTGGTGGAAAACACTAATGAACATCTCCATTACTTGCCTTGTTATACAATATTCCTAAACATGATTATCAATATTTTTTTCTCAGTGGTGTTTACTCATTTCTTAACCCCTTCAGGGCCTACCCAAGCTCTCTATAGGCAGTTGGCTGTCAGTTGCTATTTACAGAATTGACGTTGCCCTCTATGCCTCCATCTATCTTTCAGAAAGGAGCCAGGCGCACTTGCACAGAAGCTCCACTTATACACAGTTTTGGGTGCTTTCTTACCCTTACTGATGCCCCAGCTTAGATCCACAGCTTCCCTGCCTAATCTCAGGAGCTGGGAAAGTCCAGGGGCAAAAGCATTCTCTTTAGGTGTCAGGAGGGAGAAAGGCCCCCCTCTCCTCTTACCTCAGAAAGAATAAGATATACTCATAAGCCCTCACTATAAAATATGACTGCTGTTGTATTTGCTCTAATTGGGACAAAGTGTGGTTGAAATTCACTTTCTTGAAGAAAGGTTTTCAAATGGTTAGCACACAAACTTGTGATATAAGGTAAGTAGAAACACCTGTGGAAACTTAAAAGTATAAAAGCACCTGAGCATTCTACAGTTGTTTTCAAATAATTTGGAAAACACATGTAATACAAAAGTGCTCTGCCAATTATAAAAGACTTACATTTATCCTACAAATTCTTCTACTCTTTTTCCTAGCTGCAATTTGAATAAGTCCACTAAAATATTTACTCTTCACTTCTCCTGTGAGAAGCATCCTGAAGGGTGCTTTTGACATGTTTGACCTGGCATTTGTTCATTCTTCCCAGTTAGTCCTGATTATTATTGGGCTTTGCTACTGCTTAACAGACTCTGCTTTTATAATACCTTTCTTCTTTCTGTTACCCAAAAAGACTTTACCTCTGCCCTGGGACCGATGCTGGGCTAGACCGTGGCTATACAGAGATGCAGAAGGCACAGTCAATGCCTTCAAGGAACTGATACCCAGAAGGGGACCAGACATGAAACAAAATATGATGACAGTTTGGGTTAAATGCTTTTACTGTGTAAGTGTGTAAAATGCCCTGGAAACAGAGCAAGAAATACTTAGTCTGGGCAGCCTAGCAAAAGCTTTGATGAAGATAATACTTGCGTGATATCTTGAATATGTGCCTTAGAATGCCAAGCAGCCAGTGCAGAATGAATATCCTAGGTTACAAATTATGCTTTACAACAACAAAGCATGTTAAGGAACTCCATTTAGTGAGGAATTGGTGGAGTGGACAAATCCTGGGGGACATTCTTCTGTCTTCTTCCTGTGGACCTTTAGCATCTCCAAAAGCCTTGAAGGATTCCTGCAGCTTGGTATCTGAGTTCCCCATGTCACAGGAAATCTAAGATTATATAGATTCTAATATGTCAACTAAGTATAGGTGAGAAGCATTCAAGGCAATGGTGTTAAAAGATGATCCAGTGTGGCTATATTAACAAGGAAATACAGAGTGAGACAAGGAGAGCTGTAACATTGCTTAATTGTGGAGCAACTGTAACTGCAAGTCTTGATGCTCAAATGGAGTCTGTGAAAGTTCTCCAAATTCCATAAAAAGCCATCAGAGCATAAGGGCTTAATATTTGCTTACAAAGTCAATAGGACTTGGCAACCAATCGGATTTCAAAGAAGGAAAGACTTTAGTAGAGATCGAAGTGGAGAGTTCAGTAAAGGATTTGCAAATATTGCCCTGGTGTCCTAGAGAGAGATTTGTATTAGAAATGTAGGTTTGAAAATTATCACTTTACATGTGATGGTTGAAGTTTAGGGAAAGGATGACACTGATATGATAAGTGTTTTCCCTTATAACTATAAATGACTTTTATAAGGGCTTCCCAGGTGGATCAGTGGTAAAGAGTTCACCTGCCAACGCAGGAGACACAGGTTTGATCCCTGAATCAGGAAGATTCCCTGGAGAAGGAAATGGCCGCCCACTCCAATATTCTTGCCTGGGAAATCCCATGGACAGAGGAGCCTGGTGGGCTACAGTGCATGGGGTTGCAAGAGTCAGACACGCCTTAGTCACTAAACCAACACCATCATCATTTATAGAACATTTACAGAACTCCTTGGAGTACTATCATTTAGGAGGCAATTTTAAATATATATATTTATTTGTTTATTTATTTGCTTATATGGCTGCACCAGGTCCTAGTTTTAGCATGCACATTTTTAACTGCGGCATGTGGGATCTAGTTCCCTGATCAAGGATTCAACCCGGGCCTCCTGCATTGGGAGCTCGAAGTCTTAGCCACTGTACCACCAGGGAAGCCCCAAGATATAATTTTTAAAAGAAATTAAGAAAAACTCTGAGAAACAGAAGGAAATCAGAAAAGAGGGGAATTAGTTAAGTTAATATTTAAGTAGTATGCCTTTACATTTGTACAGCATGCAGGTTCTAAGATTCTTGTCAGACCCCTCCTTTCCTTTAATCCTTACAAGTAGCCTGTGAGGCAGGTGCCATTAATTCTATCTTATAGATGAGAAAACTGAGGACCCGACAAGTTCCATAACTTTCTTTTAAACATCCTATACAATCAGACTGCTATTGAAAACTTCATATTTTCTGTTATGCTCTTGTAGCCACGCTAGCCTGAAGCAAGCTCAATAGACATAGAAGGCCCAGGATATCTGTGCCCCGCACCTGCCCTGCCACCAAAACCCATCTTTTTTTTTTTTTTTCACATCACAAACTTCAAATATTTATTTATATACATTGATATCATTCAAAGTGTCTAAGAAGGAGAAATCATGATTTCACTAATAACGATTTGCAGAATTTCAGAAAGTTACTAATGTAGTAGTGATTCTGTATTTTAATTGCCTATATGCAAACTGTCAAAGTTGTATAATTTTTGAAATTATTTAGTTAATGTATTAACTTATTTTATTTTTCTTATATTACATTTATTAAAATGCAGTTTTATGTTTATGCCACAAAAATTTGCTTGTATTTCACATGTCTTTTGATGTTTTTCATTTACTTATTATTCATCATTTTTATTTTACTTTATAAAAGTATCAGATAGTGAAAAAAAATGATTCTTTGCCAAAAATAGTTTGAGAAGCACTGGTCTGGACTGAATCTTTTCTGTAATGGGATTATGAACATATTCTTATCAGACAAATGCACAGCTTGGTTCAACTCCTGATTTTATGCTTTTTGTGTCTCCTTGAGTCAGCATCCATGGCAATAATGAACCAATAAGTCTTGTGGCTGTGTCCTTCTTAGAATCTTCTGGAAGCGACCTCTCCAAGACTTGTGACCCAGTACAGTTATCCCCACTTTGCTTTTTACAGAAGATCTATGTTAATATCTTTTTGCTAACTAAAAGGAGTCTCAAGAGGATTTTTACCTTTATTAAAAATGAGAAGAGCAAAAATAGCGTTTAGGGATTGTTCCACCGCAAGCCCTTTTTGAGGCAGCATGCACCATGAGCGGCCTGGTGAGAGCTGCATCACCAGGCCCCTTCCCTGGGAACTACACTCATCATCTCAGCATCAAGGCTCCACAGTTTTGATCTGGGTCTGTGAGTTTCTGTGCTCCATCTCAGTTTATTCCATGCATCTGTTAGCAAGATGTGTCCTAAGGTAATTGCTTCTTCATTTTAGACCTTTTAGCTTATGAAAGATTTCACAAGAACGCCCTGTTTTCAGATAGTGAGGGAAACTTGAATTTCATTACACCAGACTGCAGTGCGTTTATCTGAACTACTTATTTCATTTTACCAAGTTTATAATGTGTGATTGGGCTAATTTGTCACATTGTATTAGATCTAAGTGTTTTACAGCTAAAACAAAATTATGATAGTTGCTCATTTTCTGAGGGAGAAAATAAATGAACTTAATTTTCTCAATATTAATTTTTCTCATATTTTTCCATAGACCTTTAATACCTGCAACTACTCAAACACTGAAACAATACACAAATATTAATGGATAAACTTGGAAATAGCCAACTACCTTAGTTTATTTAAGAAAGTTTATCTTTCAGTTGAGAGCAGTCAAATGTATTATATTAGTCCACATTCTGTCTGCTGGAACTGTAGTGAAAGTGTGCTGCCTCTTTCATATAGTAAGCTTTCATACATTTGCAATGATTCTGTCCCTTGAATTCTTTTTTCAAAGTAAATTTAACCATTATATCATCCCAAAACTTTCATTTTAATTTCCTCTTCTTTTCAAAAGAAAATGAAATTCAATAAATGAGAGCATTCAGATGAAAAACTTAATAACCATACTGAAAAATAAAAAACAATACAAAGCATTGCTACTTAACTGCAGTGGAAATGCTTAAAATAAAGATTTATGATGTGAATCCATGATAAGTGGACAACAGAATGCCATTCTGATTCAGAGTATATTTTTTAAATCCTTGAGGATTTCTTGAATTATAAAGAGAATATATCTATTAGCAGCTCATTTTCCTTTGAGATTTGTACTATTATAAGGAGAGAATATATCTAATAATTTCTCCAATTAAATTATGAACTTCGTTAGTGTGCAGAAAAACAACCCTGTTTAGGAGCTTGTCTCTTTATCCTAACTCCTCAGTGCTAGAGATTTTTTTAAAACTAGTGAATTGTTAAAGGGAAGATACCTCCTTTATAAGAAACAAGAGGATATTTTTCCTCCCTCACTTAATTGAGCATTTTTAGAGGAAGTTATGTTCTGGCTACATGTATATGACCAATCAGTGGGAAACAGGCATACACTTAGCTTTTCTGTCCAGCTTCAGAACCCATGTTTTTTATTCCAATTCAGTGGTTGTCATCTTTGGAAGGTCGTCTTGATTTTTTTGTTCCTAGGATCAAAGGTATTTCATAATACATTAGGAGTTCATGGCCATTGGTTGATATTTAGTGTAAGAGATTTTGTGGATCTGTGTGACAAATGATTCAGTAGAGACATTCTTTCCATTCATTCTCCAAATATAAGAACACAAGTGTTAAGGTCCTGGCTTTTATCATAGTAATTTGACTATGTGGGTAGGTATATTGATTTTGTAGCCTTATAAGTATAAACTCCAATTCATGAAGCCACTTTTAAATAAAAAATGTTAGCATAATCAGAATTAACTGTGCTGTATATAAATTCATGATTGCTATTTCTGCCTATTTTATAGGTAAGAAAACTAGAAAACTATATCTAAACAAGATCAACAATTAGTGGCAAAGGGATTTTTTCTTTGCTTTTTTATTTAAAAATTTTTATACAATTTTAAAGATTACTTTCCATTTGTACTTATTGCAAAATATTGGTATATTCCTCACGTTATATAATGCATTCTTGACACTATCTTATACCCAATAGTTTGTATTTCCTACTCCCTAACCCATATGTTGCCCCCACCCCACTGGTAACTACTAGTTTGCTCTCTATATCTGTGAGTCTACTTTTTTGTTTTATTCACTAGTTTGTTGTAATTTTTAATTCCACATTTAATGACATCATATAACATTTGTCTTTGTCTTATTTACTACACTAGCATAATGCCCTCCAGCTTCATCCATGTTACTACAAATGGCAAGATTTCATTCTTTTTTATGACTGAGTGTATTCAATTATACATGTATACCACATTCTCTTCACCCATTCATCTGTGGGTGGACACTTAGATTGTTTCCATATCTTGGCAATTCTAAATAATGCTGTTAGGTATCTTTTCAAATTAATGTTTTTGCTTTTTGCAAGTTCATACTTGGGAGTAGAACTGCCAAAATCACTGCAGATGGTGACTGCAGCCATGAAATTAAAAGACACTTACTCCTTGGAAGAAAAGTTATGACCAAAATAGATAGCATATTCAAAAGCAGAGACATTACTTTGCCGACTAAGGTCCGTCTAGTCAAGGCTATGGTTTTTCCTGTGGTCATGTATGGATGTGAGAGTTGGACTGTGAAGAAGGCTGAGCACCGAAGAATTGATGCTTTTGAACTGTGGTGTTGGAGAAGACTCTTGAGAGTCCCTTGGACTACAAGAAGATCCAACCAGTCCATTCGGAAGGAGATCAGCCCTGGGATTTCTTTGGAAGGAATGATGCTAAAGCTGAAACTCCAGTACTCTGGCCACCTCATGCGAAGTGTTGACTCATTGGAAAAGACTCTGATGCTGGGAGGGATGGTGGGCAGGAGGAGAAGGGGACAACAGAGGATGAGATGGTTGGATGGCATCACCGATTCGATGGACGTGAGTTTGAGTGAACTCCGGGAGATGGTGATGGACAGGGAGGCCTGGCGTACTGCAATTCATGGCATCGCAGAGAGTCAGACACGACTGAGCGACTGAACTGAACTGAACTGAAGGTAGTGCTATTCTTAGTATTTGGAGAAACCTCCATACTGTTTTCCACAGTGACTGCATCAGTTTACACTCACACCATCAATGTACAAGAGTTCCCATTTTTTCACATCTGCACCAACATTTGTTATTTTTGTTCTTTTTGATAAGAGCTATTCTGGCAGGTGTGAGGTGATATCTCATTGTGGTTTTGATTTGCATTTCGTTGTTGATTAGTGTATTGGGCATCTTTTCATGCACCTGTTTAAGCATCTGCATTTCCTCTTTGAAAAAATGTCTATTTAGTTCTTCTGGCCATTTTTAAAAATTGGGTTGTTATTTTTGATGTTGAGTGTATAAACTATATATACTGGATATCAACCCCAAATAAGTCCTATCATTTGCTAATATTTTCTTCTGCTCAGTAGGTTGTCTTTTTGTCAATGGTTTTCTTTGCTGTGCAAAAGCCTTTTAGTTTAATTAGATCCCATTTGCTTTGTTTTTCTCTTATTTTCTTTACTTTATGAGAAGGATCCAAAAAGATATTGCTGTGATTTATGTCAAAGAATGTTCTGCCTGTGTTTTCTTTTAGGAATTTTATAGTATCCATTCTTACATTTAGATCTTTAATCAATTTTTAGTTTATTTTGAATATAATATTAGAGAATACCTAGAGACAAATGAAAATATGATGATTCAAAACCTGTGGGATGCAGAAAAAGCAGTTTTAAGAGGGAATTTTATAGCAACACAAACTTACTTCAGGAAACAAGAAGTATATCAAATGAAGAACCTAACTTTACACCTAAAGGAACTAGAGAAAGAAAAACAAATGAAGCCTAGAGTTAGTAGAAGGAAAGAAATAAAGATCAGAGCATATATAAATGAAATAGAGCCTACAAAAAAAAAGTAAAAAAGGTCAATGAGACTATTAATGAAAGCTGATTCTTTGAAAAATGTAAATAAAATTGATAAACTTTTAGACAGACTCATTGAGGGGAAAAAAAAGGAAAGTGAAAATGGCTCAGTCATGTCCAATTCTTTGTGACCCCAAAGGAATTATCCAGGCCAGAATACTGGAGTGGGTAGCCTTTCCCTTCTCCAGGGGATTTTCCCAACCCAGTGATCAAACCCAGGTCTCCAAAGGGAGCGGTCCCAAATCAATAAAAGCAGAAATGAAAAAGAAGTTAGAATTGACACTACAGAAATACAAAGACTCATAAGAGACTGCTATGAACAACTATATGCCAAAAAATGGACAGCCTAAGAGGAATGAAACTCTTAGAAAGGTACGATCTCCTGAAACTCAACCAGAAAAAAAAAGTAGAAAATAGGAATAGATCAATTTCCAGTAAGGCAATTGAATTAGTAATTAAAAATGCCCGGCAAACAAAAATCCAGGACCAGTGGCTTCACAGGTGAATTCTGCCAAACTCTTTAGAGGAGTTAACACCTAAACTTCCGAAACTTTTACAAAAAATTGTAGAAGGATCACTTCTGAACTCATTCTTTGAGGTCACCATTACCCTGAGACAAAAATATTACAAACCAAGAAAACTATAGGCCAATATCACTGATGAGCATAGATGCAAAAATCCTCAACAAAATACTAGCAAACTGAATCCAACAATTCATTAAAAGGGTTATACGCCAAGATCAAGTGGGATTTATCCCAAGGATGCAAGAATTTTTCAATATCCATAAATCAATCAATGTAATATACCACATTAACAAACTGAAGGATAAAAATCATATGATCTTTTCAATAGATGAAGAAAAGGCTGTTGATAAAATTCAACATCTATTTGTGATTAAAAAAAAAACTCTCCAGAAAGTAAGCAAAGAGGTCTCCCTCAATGTAATAAAGGTCATATATGAGAAACCCACAGCTAACATCATACTTACAGTGAAGAGCTGTCTATTTCTGTGGAAAGTTCTTTATTTTCCTCTAAAATTTGGAAAGAGACAAGCATACCCCTTCTCACCACTTCTAGGCAACATAGTTTTGGAAGTCCTAACCATAGTAATCAGAGAAGGAAAAGAAATCAAAGGAGACCAGGTTGGAAAGAAAGAAAGAAACTCACTATTTACAGATGACATTATACCTTCTTTATTTTCCTCTAAAATTTGGAAAGAGACAAGCATACCCCTTCTCACCACTTCTAGGCAACATAGTTTTGGAAGTCCTAACCATAGTAATCAGAGAAGGAAAAGAAATCAAAGGAGACCAGGTTGGAAAGAAAGAAAGAAACTCACTATTTACAGATGACATTATACTATACGTCCCTGTTTTTGTTTAGTCACTAAGTTGTGTCCGACTCTTTGCAATTCCACGAACTGCACCACACTAGGCTTCCTTGCCCTTCACTGTCTCCTGGAGTTTGCTCAAACTTATGTCCATTGAGTCAGTGATGCCAGTCATAAACTATACATAGAAAATCCTAAAATGCCGCCAGAAAACCACCAGAACTTTATCAATGAATTCAGTTAAGATGCAGGGCACAAAATTAATGTACAANCACGAACTGCACCACACTAGGCTTCCTTGCCCTTCACTGTCTCCTGGAGTTCGCTCAAACTTATGTCCATTGAGTCAGTGATGCCAGTCATAAACTATACATAGAAAATCCTAAAATGCCACTAGAAAACCACCAAAACTTTATCAATGAATTCAGTTAAGTTGCAGGGCACAAAATTAATGTACAGAAATCTGTCACATTTCTATACACTAACAGTGAAGTGAAAGAAAGTGAAAGAAGCAATCCCATTTATAATTGCATCAAACAATATAAAATATTTAGGAGTAAACCTACCTAAGAAGGCAAAGACCTTTACTCCAAAGACTATAAGGTGCTGATGAAAGAATTTGAAGACAACGCAAACAGGTGAAAATATGTGCTATGTTCTTGGATTGGAAGAATCAATATTATTAAAGTGACCATACTACCCAAGGCAATCTATACATTCAGTGTAATCCCTTTCAAAATACAAATGGCATTTTTCATGTAAAAATTTGAAATTACTTATGTTTTGGCCAATGAGTTCATTACTGAACCACTTAAAAAAAATTGAAAGAATGGATTGTTGTTCAGTCACTAACTTGTGTCTGACTCTTTGCTACCCCGTGCACTGCAGCACGCCAGGCTTCCCTGTCCTTCACTATCTCCCTGAGTTTGCTCAAACTTATGTCCACCGAGTCAATATGTCATCCAACCATCTCATCCTCTGTCACCCCTTTCTCCTCTTGCCTTCAGTCTTTACCAGCATCAGAGTCTTTTCCAAAGAGTTGGTTCTTTGCATCAGGTGACCAAAGTATGGGAGCTTCAGCTTCAACGTCAGTCCTTCCAATGAATATTCAGGGTTGAGTTTCCTTTAGGATTGACTGGTTTAATCTCCTTGCTATCCAAGAGTCTTCTCCCGCTCCACAGTTTGAAAGCATCAGTTGTTCAGCACTCAGCTCTCTTTATGCTCCACTTCTCACATCTGTACATGATTACTGGAAAAACTGCACCTTTGACTATACAGACCTTTCTTGGCAAAGTGATGTCTCTGCTTTTTAATATGCTGTCCAGATTTGTCATAACTTTTCTTCCAAGGAGCAAGTGTCTTTTAATTTTGTGTCTGCAGTCACAATTTGCAGTGATTTTGGATCCCAGAAAATAAAATTTGTCACTATTTCCATTGTCTCCCCATCTATTTGCCATGAAGTGATGGGAACGGATGCTGTGATCTTTGTTTTCTCAGTGTTGAACAACCTAGGTTTAAATGTGTGATATAAGAGACTCACATCATTGGCCCAAAGATCCCAATCCAGAATATTAGGATATGTAATTGGGATGGCTACTGTGTCAGTTCTTTTCTTGCCTAAGACTGGTGTCTAAAACAGCTGATAATGTGCTGGGGATGTATTGAGAGGACAGAGGACAAAACATCAGGATCTCAATATCATTATTTGTCTTATTTTAGGAGGAAACAGTGGCACTATTGGTAAAGAATGCAGGAGGTGTGAGAGATGCAGGTCTGATCCCTGCCTGAGTTAGGAAGATCTCTTGGAGTAGGAAATAGCAAAATGGGGTCGCACAGAGTCGGACACGACTGAAGCAGCTTAGCAGCAGCAGCAGCCAATTGCCTGAAAAATCACGTGGACAGAAGAATCTGCCAGGCTCCATTCTATGGGGTCACAAAAGCTGAGACACGACTGAGCAATTGAACGCAGAAGGAAACATTGACTAGTAGTCAGGAGAAATAGGTTTTAAGCAGGGTCTTCTCATCTTCGAAATGAGATTGTTATACTTGATTTGTGTTTCTCAAAATTTTCCTCAAAGAATGTGATAGTCAAAGACTTTGGAAATGTTATTTGCAATATTTCCTTCTAGGAGAATTACAGTATGTTATATTAATATGTGAGCATATTAAAGGCCCTGACATATCCTACAGTAAAGGAACATTTCCATTTTATTTCACCAGAGCCTCCCAAAATAGTCAAAAAACTCTCTGTTGGTACCCCATCTGTTTGCCATGGAGTGATGGGACCAGATGCCCTGATCTTAGTTTTTTGAAAGCTGATTTTTAAGGCAGCATATTCACTCTCCCCTTTCACCTTCATCAAGAGGCTTCTAAGTTCCTCTTCAATTTCTGCCATAAGGGTGGTGTCATCTGCATATCTGAGGTTATTGATATTTCTCCTGGCAATCTTGATTCAAGCTGGTGCTTCATCCACCCTGGCATTTTGCATAATGTACTCTGCATATAAGTTAAATAAGCAGGGTGATAATATACAGCCTTGATGTACTCCTTTCCCAATTTGAAACCAGTCTGTTGTTCCATGTCCAGTTCTAACTATTGCTTCTTGACCTGCATACAGATTTCTCAGGAGGCAGGTCAGGTGGTCTGGTATTCCCATCTCTTCAAGAATTTTCCACAGTTTGTTACGATCTACACAGGTAAAGGCTTGGCGTAATCAATAAAGCAGAAGACGTTTTTCTGGAACTCTTGCTTTTTCAGTGATGCAACAGATGTAGGCAATTCGATGTCTGGTTTCTCTGCTTTTTCTAAATCCAGCTTGAATACCTGGAAGTTCTCAGTTCACATACTGTTGAAGCCTGGCTTTGAGAATTTTGAGCATTACTTTGCTAGCACGTGAGATGAGTTCAATTGTGCAGTAGTTTGAACATACTTTGGCATTGCCTTTCTTTGGCATTGGAATGAAAACTGACCTTTTCCAGTCCTATGACCACTGCTGAGTTTTCCAAATTTGCTAGCATATTGAGTTCAGCACTTTCACAGCACCATCTTTTAGGATTTGAAAACTGGAATTCCATCATCTCCACTAGCTTTGTTCATAGTGTTGTTTCCTAAAGCCCACTTGACTTTGCATTCCAGGATGTCTGGCTCAAGGTAAATGATCACACCACTGTGCTTATCTGGGTCATGAAGGTCTTTTTAATGTAGCCCTTCTATGTATCCTTACCACCTCTTCCTAATATCTTCTGCTTCTGTTAGGTCCATACCACTTCTGTCCTTTATTGTGCCCATCTTTGCATGAAACATTCCCTTGGTATCTCTAATTTTCTTGAAGAGATTTCTAGTCTTTCCCATTCTATTGTTTTCCTCTATTTCTTTGCATTGATCACTGAAGAAGACTTTCTTGTCTCTCCTTGCTTTTCTTTCAAACTTTGCTTCCAAATGGGTATATCTTTCCTTTTTTCCTTTGTGTTTAGCTTCCCTTCTTTTCTCAGCTATTTGTAAGGCCTCCTGAGACACCCATTTTGCCTTTTTGCATTTCTTTTTCTTTGGGATGGTCTTGATCACTGCCTCCTGTACAGTGTCACAAACCTCCGTCCATAGTTCTTCAGGCACTTTGTCTATCAGATCTAATCCCTTTAATCTGTTTGTCACTTCTACTGTATAATCGTGAGGGATTTGATTTAGGTCATACCTAGATGGTCTAGTAGTTTTCGCTACTTTTTCAATTTAAGTCTGAATTTAACAATAAGGAGGTCATGATCTGAGCCACAGTCAGCTCCTGGTCTTGTTTTTGGTGACTGTATGCAGCTTCTCCATTTTTGGCTGCAAAGATATAATCAATCTGATTTCGCTATCGACCATCCAGTGATGTCCATGTGTAGAGTTGTCTCTTGAAATTAAATTAAAAGATGCTTGCTCCTTGGAAGAAAAGCTGCAACAAACCTAGACAGCATATTAAAAAGCAGAGATATTACTTTGCCAGCAGAGGTCTATGTAGTCAAAGCTATGGTTTTTCCAGTAATCATGTATGGATGTGAGAGTTGGACTATAAAGAAAGCTGAGCACCAAAGAACTGATCCTTTTGAACTGTTGTTTTGAAGAAGACTCTTGCGAATTTCTTGGACTGCAAGGAGATCAAACCAGTCAATCCCAAAGGAAATCAGTCCTGAATATTCATTGGAAAGACTGATGCTGAAGCTGAAACTCCAATACTTTGACCACCTGATGTGAAGAACTGACTCATTGGAAAAGACTCTAGTGCTGGAAAAGACTGAAGGCAGGAGGAGAAGGGGACGACAGAGGATAAGATGGTTGGATGGCATCACTGACTCGATCGACATGAGATTGAGCAAGCTCTGGGAGTTAGTGATGGACAGGGAAGCCTGGCATTCTGTAGTCCATGGAGTCGCAAAGAGTCAGACACGACTCTCTGACTGAACTGACTGATTGGCTGTCCAAAGAATTAGTGTTAATGGAACTCATGTTAGGGTAACAAGGCCTCTTCAGTCTCCAATATCACCAGGTTCTTCCTAGGCTATAAGGAAATGAAAACAATGTGTATGTTTCAACTATTTGCATTGCTAAGAACAGATTGATATTTCATAGCAAGGTGTAGTTTTAGCTATCATTCTTCCTATATCATTGCTACATTGAGACAAAAAAATGATACCATCTTAATGAAAGGTTAGCTTTGATGGGAATACCTTTCTTTTGTTACTGTTACTCTTATTTTTTGAACCTTGGAAAGTTCTGTGTATTGTTAGGAATTATAGGAAATTCACTATTCTATTAGAATAGATAGGGATATTTTTGTTTTGTTTTTAAGCTAGAGAAATTGTGATGGAAGGTTCAGCAAAGATATAAAAAATGAAATGCCAAGAGGTACAATCTGGTGCATTTTAGAGATAAATAGAGATGCTGGAGTATATCTCTTCCTCTCAGATGTAACTCCTCAAACTCTAATTAGAGCAACAAACTAAAGTCATATATGTAAAGGAAAATAAGATTAGTTAATATTCAAAGTGTTATTTTTATTTTTTCCTTTGCTCTGGAAGATATTCTTGAAACCACAGGCTGATTTTAGTTAAATGTGAGTTGCCTTCCTTCTACTTCTGAGGAGTGTTAATGAATAACAAAGGAGAGCCCAGTGAAAAAATGTATCCAGCTAAGGGATATCGTCTTGTCTAGGAATTGTGTCGGGGAAGGCAATGGCACCCCACCCCAGTACTCTTGCCTGGAAAATCCAATGGACGGAGGAGCCTGGTGGGCTGCAGTCCATGGGGTCGCTAACAGTCGGACAGACTGAGCGACTTCACTTTCACTTTTCTCTTCCATGCATTGGAGAAGGAAACGGCAACCCACTCCAGTGTTCTTGCCTGGAGAATCCCAGGGACGGGGGAGCCTGGTGGGCTGCCGTCTATGGGGTCACACAGAGTCGGACACGACTGAAGCGACTTAGCAGCAGCAGCAGGAATTGTGTGGCCGCCCTGGCTGCTCTTACTCATTTGGTCCTGCTAGAACATCAGGGAAGCAAAGCTGTTACAACATATTGGTGACATCCATGTGTAATTATAGATCCTCCAGGGCTGCTGAGAACAAGGAACAGATTGGGGTAGGGTGGGCCAAGAGATGATGGGATGGGGGAGTCTAAGAGGTCAGCAATTTGGCAGGTTGGGAGGAGACAGCCTCATGAACTCATATATTGGAATTAAACGGACAGTGCATAAGCCAAATATAGAGTCATAGCATTGCAAAAGCGTTTCCTTTAGAACTGAAAGAAACCATAAAAATAATGTAATCTAACTCCCTCTTTTTCAGATGTGGAACGGAATACTTAAATGAATTAACCAAGTATAGTACTACTGCATAACCAAAATTTAGATCCAGATGGAACTTGTGTTTTACTCACTGATCTGCCCTCTGTGCCCATGACTGGACCTGGCACATAGTAGGCATTCCGTAAATACTTAGTGAGGGAGTAACTGAATGGGTATGGAATACCCTTTTGAGCATCAAGCAAACCAACCATTCTAAGAATCTGTATTCTTCCCCTTAGGCTTCCTATGGCCACCTTTGTGTATTTCTTACACAAAACTATAAGGGAGCTAAGCACAATATTTTTGGTAATGCTACTTTATCCAATATACTAAAATTGCAAAGCTTCAATTTTCAACCAGTTGTTCGAAGTTAGAGAATAAAATTAGTCTACCTCAGGTTTCAGAGTCATGTGTATATTCAAGATAATACCACCCTACCCAAGCACACACTGTTTCTTCTATTATTTGTCTGATTGGTGTTTTTAAGACCAGAAAGACTCTTAGTTCCTTTCCTGGTTAAGGACAAGTCTGTGAAAAGAATTGGGCTCTTCTACTACCCACCATCAAGAAATATTTAGTAGTATCAAAATATCACTGAATCATTACCTCTAGTGGTTCAGATGGTAAAGAATCTGCCTGCAATTGGGAGACTTGGGTTTGATCCCTGGGTTGGAACGATCTCCTGGATAAGGGAATGGCAATCCACTGCATTATGACTGAGTGACTACACTTTTAATATCACCATACGTCCCAAAGTCACCTTCAGCTGATATTTGTCACTTGGATTCAATAATCAAGGAGTTTAAAATGTATAAAAACCATCTTACAGTTTGTAAATGAGGCCTTGTAGAGGAAATTAGGAAAACAATCTCATTTACAGTACTGTCAAAAGGGGTAAAATACTTAGACACAAACAACCAAAAAGGTAAAAGACATACACAAGAAATACTACAAAACATTGCTGGAAGAAATTGAAGAAGCCATGTATAAATGAAAAGAAATCTCATATTCATGGCTTGAAAGCTGTTAAAATGTCAATATTACCTAAAGCCATGTATAAATAGTCAATGTAATTTATGTCAAAATCTTGATGACAGTTTCGGCAGAAACATCAAAATCCATCCTAAAATTCATGTGGAATCTCAAGAGACACAAAATAGCCAAAGCAGTATTAAAGAAGAATAAAGCTGAAAGTCTTCCACTTTTTGATTCCAGAACTTATTACAAAGGCGGTATAGTACTGGCGTAAAGACAAACATATAGAGCGGTAGAATGGAGTCCAATAGATGATGTTTCTCAGGAAATCCTGAGATTTCTGAAAAGAGAAGTCTTTAATTTCATGCTGTATTTTTCTGCACTCCTACCCTAGATGATCAGATCATTTGAGAAATCTCATTCACTTTTAAAGCATGTTTTTATTGCCCAACCTCATGCTAACTGTAGATCAGAAAAAAGGGTGGAGCATGTGCCCTTCTCGGTTTGAGGGAGATCTCCAGATCACTGGTACCACTCAAATGCTTTTTGATTATTTATTTTTGAAATCTTCATTGGGTTGTAGTTGATTTACAATGTTGTGTTAGCTTTAGGTGTACAGAAAAGTGAATCAGTGGTACATGTACGTATATCCACTCTTTTTATTTTTTATTTTATTTTTTTCCTCCATAGGCCATTACAGAGTGTTGAGTAGAGTTCCCTGTGCTATAGAGTAGGTTCTGACAGATTTACTTGTCTAGCCTTTGAGTTTTGAAAGTCAGAAGACCACAGTCTACAATGCAGTCTTTCCTGTGTTCTAGAGCGACCCATTTAGAAGAGGTGAAACCGGCTGAAAATGAGAAATATGTAGTGCTAATATCAAAAGAGACCATGGCAAGCACCTGCTTAACCTTAGCAGCACAAAGAATGCAAAACGTACCAAAATCCCATAATGTATAAACAGAAATTTATACGAAAAACAGGCAGGCAGGGTCAGAAATCAGCTATAATGCAAAAAGGGGAGCAGTCCATTTGGAAACAGCAGTAACCATCTTATTAAACTTGTTAACGAAATGCAGACATTTTACACTTTTTAGCATAGTTTATGCTTCTGGCTTAAGGAAGAGAATAATCAGTCATGTTTAATTAAATATAAGTGGACTTATAAGCTTTGTGA
Source organism: Oreotragus oreotragus (assembly GCA_006410675.1). Classification (NCBI taxonomy): domain Eukaryota; kingdom Metazoa; phylum Chordata; class Mammalia; order Artiodactyla; family Bovidae; genus Oreotragus; species Oreotragus oreotragus. The sequence goes on from SJYX01013209.1 coordinate 87,562, forward strand.
GAACAATAATTGGTAGTAATAAAAAGTAGTAAAAAATTATTTAACTGGGAATCCAATCTGAATTCTAATTCAAGAACTTTAATATGGGAAGTGTTAACACCTACCTTATCTCCTTTCCAAGAATTTTGAAAAATGAAAAATATACTACAAAGAAATGTCAGCACTTAAATATTTACTGCTTGCTAGTTGCTAGCAGTGTGCCAGTTGCTGGAGATAGAAATATGAAAAAGCCACAGTCCTTGTCCTCAAGTTGCTATCATCTGGATGGGTTGATAGCCACTTCACAAGAAAAATTATAAAGCGATGTGGTCTTTTCAGTGGTAGAGTTGTATAGAAGGTTGCTATGGTAACAGCAGGACGGAGGAGGAAGACCTTTGGGATGGAGGAAGCTTTCTGGAAGACTTCCAATATTCTCTTCTTCATCAAGGTTATTTCTAAACAATTACCTTCATATGTTAGGTCAAACCATCTGAAATTGTTCCTATTAATCAGTTAAAGATGGTTGAATATTATCTAATGATTGAAAATATCTAGTGCCCTATTTTAGTATCAGTATACGCTTACCCAAGTTTTCCTTCTCCTTTCTCTAATATATCCAGAAAATTTATTTACAGTAGATAAATTTATTTATTTAGTTCCAGACACACAGAAATATTAAGTAAAATGTGGATTTGTAAGACTGCACGTTGTTTAATCAGACTGGATGACAGGCTCAATTTTCAATACAAACTTAATCCTGTTTTCATTAAATATAAATGTTATTTATGGAAAACAAGAGTCTCACAGAAGCCAGAGGATATCTCTCAGGGTTACACATTGTATACTTGCTTAGCATTGACAAGTTTAAACCAATCGGCTTCTTTGCAATTTGAATATGTGTTCCTTTCCTTAATATTGATTGTTCTATTAGAGTTTGCTGTTAACAGAAGCATATGTAAAGATTCCAGCATTATTTCACTACCAAAATAAGATGCCAGAGGAAATTACTACCACAGTTGAGTTTTTGACACGAACTAAAATAAGAAAATAGTAAGTTGAAGCATATGCTTGTTAACCAACTATGGTTTACATGGAGAGGCAGCAGAGGGTAGCTGGAAGCAAGACAGACCTGAGTTCAAATCCCAACTCCTTCACTTGCTCCTTGATAGATTTCAGAAAAAATTGCATAATTTAAATATCTCAGACTCTCAGTCCCCCTCATCTGTAAAGTGAAACAAATGCCCTCCATGTTAGTGAGCTGTTTTAAAGATTATTAGTGTATGTAAAATGGACGTGCACGTTAAACAAATGGTTATTATCATGGGTCCAGGAATGGTAGTGGAAATTGAATATTATGACTTCAAAAGCAGTGTTTTTTTTTAAATTATTTTTATTAGTCTTACTACAATATATTGAACCTATCAACATTAACTATTAATAATTTTCTTCTTTTACTAACTCTATCTTCCTATATTGTTGGACTGTATTTCCTGTATTGCTGAGTTTATACTAATATATAATTCATATTCTACTGTACCTTCATTAATGCACTTATCTGTCTTAATTGTTTACTTTCCCTTTAACGACTTCAGCAAGTTAAATTTATTGCCACCATATTTCTAGAGTTCTCTGTGTGTAGAAATCCCCATGAAAATTAAAACCGGGGATTGCAAAATGAACAAAGTAAATTCAGGTTTTCTAAGTTTGGCTTCTTGAGCCCTGGGTAAATGCAGCTATATTATACCCCATTTCCTCTGGGTCACAGATAGGCATTTATCCTGACTGATGATGAATGACCTACTTTGACACTTTGCATGGATGACTCTTGAGAATGAAGACTGTAGTTATAAAAGATTCACTGGTTCATCCTACAGTCCTAACATTGTCACCTTGACACACAGTGACAGTATTACAATGTCCATTGACCTTGCTGGTCAGCAAAAAGGAGAAGAAGATGTCTCAGGATCATCTAAGACAGAAAAAAAAGAGTTTAGGACTTCTTTTCTGTAGGGTGCAATAGCCGATGCAACTTTAGTTTTCTTTTTCCTTTGGCTTCCGGGAATCTGCTTTTGAAAGGCAGCAAAAGCCCTGTGTGCTGGTGAGGTTCAAGGGTCACCAACTTAAGAAGTACATCCAGTTCAGAGTCAAATCCATGGGTCATGAGGGAATTTGAGCAGAGATTTAGCAGGTAAAGAAAAAACTTATGTCAGCTCAGAAGAGTGGACAGTTAAGAAGACATGATATAAAAAGAATTATATATTATATAAATGATATTCAAACCCAATTAAAATTAGTCACTCTTTGTTAATCACCTTTTTTGATTAGTAATCTTATTTCATCTCTATTATATATTGAGTATGTTCTATTAGTGGACTTTTTTAAAATAAATATTTTGCTGAATTGGGGAGTAGATTAAAAACATTCTAACATTTAAAAATAAAATAGGACTGACTTACAAGTACCTCAGGGAACTCTGACATATAAATGATAACCTAAATTTTTAAAAAAATGTATGACTGAAGCATTAATACAACCATAAAGTACCATACCATATAATTGCCATAACTGTAAGATGGATGTCAAAGTTCAGACTTAAGTGCTTTATACAAATGAAACAGTAAACTATAATAATGTAAAACATAGAGGAGGGCTCTGAACATTTAGATATGCGTCTTTACACTCAACTAATTAGTCGCTACTGAATGTTTTTGCTTTGCTCAATGGCATGTGGTACATAAATCACTGCAATATGTTAAATGCAAATGGTTGTTAATAGAGGAACCATCTGCTCTGTGCTGAAGAGTTTGTTAAAAAGAATGTGGTGAACCCACTTTGGATAATGTTGAAAAACCCAAATACCAAATTTCTAAAATGAGCTGCCTCTGTTAACCCCAACATTACTAATACTCTCCTGGCCTTTTGAATTCTACAAGTTCATCCTAAACCATAGTCTGTGGTGTTTGCTTGCAACCCTAGGACGCTTACAAAGGCAGAATAGCCTACAGTCTTCACATTGCATTGGAACCTGCCATGTCCTGAAATTGTGTTCGGACATTTAGAATAACCAATAAATAATCCAGATGATCCTCTCTAGAACATCTTTGCTAACATGAGTAAGACAGACCCTCCATCCTTGTCCCTCCTGGAAGCTGTTCCTTTATAGCTGTAGATCACTGGCAAGTCTCAGGCTGATGATGAATTGCTGTGGGTATCATCAGTGTTTGCAACCTCCATCTCCTGTAATCCACAATACTGTATTTCTCCAAAAGATCATCAGTGCAAAGGGGAGCCATGATTTCTCTCCCAACATACTTTATTAGATGCTGTCACATAGCTTCCTAATAATGTCTGCCAGACTCACCAGTGACAGTGTAAAACATGGGAAAATTAGTAATAGGGCAAGAATCAGAGCCCTCAGGTTTCCAATGTCATTCTCCACTTTCTGGCAAAAAGGGAATGCTCCTTAATCCTATCCTTTTTAATCAGTTCCTGGTCAAGGTTGCTATCAGTATATTTAAGAGCCAGCTGCCATGATGATCTATTACATTAATATCTATTGGAGGTGTGCTCAAATGGTGTCATACTCAAAATAGAACTTTGGCCATGAAGGAACAAGCTTAGAAATTAACTGTGTGGATGAAAATCTTTAAGCATACAACTTCACTCAAGCCAGATGCAAGGTTTGATTATTGGCCTACTGCTAACTTGGCTTTCTCGACCCTACATTTTTTTTTTTTTCTTTCCTTTACCCTACCCGTCTCTCTTTTGGCTTTTACACTGTCTGATTTAAGACTATGCTTTTTGGGTTTAGCCTGCGGGAGAAGAGGCTGCAGGAGAGCTCATTAGCCCAGCAGACTCTCTATCCCTGTATGAATTATACAATGAAAAACTTGCTTCTGAGGGCCACCAAAAAGAGCCAGGGCTTTGTGGAGGTGGGCAGCCCTGCAGTGCAATACAAGCTTTTTATTTGTTAAAAAGGGATTTTGTACTAAAACCATTTCCCTTTGTTTGTTCTCATGAAAAGAGGAGCCTCCTGAAGGCTGCATGCATTTGATGACTCCATTTCAAAATGAACACTTGTCAGTTTCCAAACAGGGCCGCTATACTTGAAAGTCACACAAAACCATTCAGAGATGGAGAGACTGGCACGATAATCAGACAAGCGATACCTTTAAGGCAGAGTGTGCTGGCTGTGAATTTGAGAAGCTCGAATATTGAACTGGAGGCTGACAATGATCTCGAACCTTTATAAAGCTCATGCTTTAGATCTGGAGACTAGAAACAAAAAATTTCTTAAGTTATCTAATTACATTAGTTTATTGAGCTGTAGTACCACTTTGGTTCCCCAAACACCACTTTAATTTAATTTAGATTTTGTTACTTCTTCTCCTCCAAAAGGAAAACTTCACCATGGAGGCATATTTATTGTTTTAATGCTTATGCTTGAAAACATTCACTAATTCATTTTCCCACTTAATTACAGGAAACAGGAGGATTGATTCTTTAAACCTACAGATGATATTTACCAGAGTTTTTATGGAAATATAAATGGAAAATTTCTTTGACTCAAAATTATGGTCTGATTTTCCTGGGGGTTTTTTTGGGAGAGGAAAGGGCACCTAGGGAAATATAAAGAGCCAACAAAAGCCAGCTGCGGAGACATGGCATTCATCAACCTTGAGTCTTTCGTATGGGGAAGTGCATTTGGGTCACTGCAGCTTTCCTTCTTGGCAGGATCCTGTGGGGCCTCCTCTGTTTACTCTGCTGATATTTGGTGACACACACACCAGCAGGGAGAGAATTCAGACACATTCCATCTGTTGGTGTTTTCATTTTTTTCAATTCCACTTGATGAGGTGTTTGTCAGCAGACTTGTCATTCTGTTGATTTTAAGGCTGGAGCCCTCTTCTTAGGCCCAGAGATATCTCAGAGATGCAAAGTAGAATACTATAATCCTCCCTTAGTACTTACTCTATGCTGGAAGTGCCCTCAGTGCCAAGACACTTCTCTCAGTTTTATTCTGAAAACTCCTTGGGGTCATAAAGTTCAGATTATCTAGTGAAGTGAAGCATGCATTTATTTATTCTCAGTGATAAGGATAATTTTTTTTTAAACTTTGCCTTGTCCTTTGCAGTGTGATATTCTGCTGTAAAATAGCAGAAATTCTTGATTTGTGAATAAAATATCTAGTTTTCTTTAAGACTGATCAAAACAATATGTTTTACTGTCAGGAAGAGTAGTCTCACACCATTCAAATACTGATATTCATGGAGTAGTTCCAAAATGTCACTTCTAGTATTTTTGTCTTTCTAAGAAGGATCGGATTCAGTAATTCCAAGAGAGAATAGGGATTGCATTGTATTGTAGATCTGATCATGAAAATATCTCCAAATGTTTGAATTCATCCCATTTATCGGGGAGTTAAAATCTAGCGCTCCAAAGCTGAATGGAAGATCTGGATAGTACGAGGTGTTTTATCTCCACATTGCTTGATGCCAAAATTATTTGTCAAAATAAAGGGAGCTAACATTTTAAAGCAGGTTATAAGCAGGAACTGCAACTTGTTATATAGTGTTCAGAATAATCAACCCTTATTGTTCTTTGTGTGAACCCAAAGAGCCCAGAGGGTGAGCTTCCAAGTGCCATAGATCATGCTGGAAGGCAGAGTGGTCAGCAGGTCAGTGGATGGTGTGTGCGGCCGTGACGTAGAGTCACAAACGCAGCTGCATAAGGACGCGAGTTGCTCGGCTCTTCTCCTTTGAAATGGCATTTTTCTGTGATGGGAATGTCAGATGGCATTTCAAATTATTCCTGATGGCAACCCCTCAGCCCAGAACCATTGTTCTAGAAAACCTATCTGCACTCTGATAGTTGTCCTCACCTCCAGTAGTCAGAATGCAGCCTTTTAAGCACCTTAAAGATTATTCCCTCTACTCAATCCCCAAATGAAAAGTGTGCCGCCTGCCCTGCTGCTGCTGCTGCTAAGTCACTTCAGTCATGTCCGACTCTCTGTGACCCCATAGACGGCAGCCCACCAGGCTCCCCCATCCCTGGGATTCTCCAGGCAAGAATACTGGAGTGGGTTGCCATTTCCTTCTCCAATGCATGAAAGAGAAAAGTGAAAGTGAAGTCGCTCAGTCTGTCCGACTGTTAGTGACCCCATGGACTGCAGCCCACCAGGTTCCTCCGTCCATTGGATTTTCCAGGCAAGAGTACTGGGGTGGGGTGCCATTGCCTTCCCCGGCCACCTGCCCTAGTTTTGTGCTATTCTTTCTCTTTTAGAAAACTTTCTGAATTGAAAGCTTTTCATTCCTAGATCATGTGTCTGACATGGTGAGCAATACCCTCTTCTCATTTCCAGATTGAGGGTACTCTCATTTCTCCATCTTCTCAGAATTGAGAATGTTCATTAGCTCATCTGGCAGGGATTGTGTAGTTTTCTTATCTGTTTCCTGAGAAGGGATTTTGTGTGATTCTCACACCCCAGCATATCAGAAAAAACACAGTGTACCAACCAGCAACAAACCAAAAGACATACCCAAGAAGCCTGGATTTCATCTGGGATCTGGGGTCTCCCTGCCACTGTGGCTGGTGTGCTGCAGTCTGACTTGCCCAGGCATTGTAATTTCCATAAATTTCAAAAAGAAGTGCATGGAACTGAGAAATGCTGAACTACAGCCAACCCGAAGTGGCTGAAGGTTTTCTCCATGATAAGCTCTGAGAGAAGATTGCTCCCTCGACACCAGCTCTATGAGGAAACTGCGTTTCTTTGGCTTCGACTGTGAATTTTGTATAGTTTTCTGGCCAGGGACTCAAGACTCGAGTCAGTCATTTTGGCTCCCTTGGGCTTTGCAGGCTGTAGAAGAAGACCAGTTATTTGAGAGCAGCCCAGATGCCTGGTGAGAGTTTACCCTTAAAGTGTGTTCCGGGCAGCAGAATAGATACTACCTGTGGCCCCTTCCTTGATGACAGCTTGACTACTTAGGCTGGAATAGCTGTTCTGAATCCAGAATACATTTCTCTCAAGGTGCACTCACAAATCTCTTATATATTTAGATTTTTTTGGCAAGATTTAAAAAAATCTTTGGGGATGTCAAAACAAGTAAAAAATTTATATCCAAGATAAAATGTTCAGTGCCTGGTTTAAAAAGAAGCTTTGATCAAGCGTAGGGGACCAGAATAGCATTTGGAAGTTATTGCAAGGCAATCTTTATTTAACATATTCCTTCAAAATTGCTTAACTATGTCTTCAGTCTTGCCCCTGTAACAGCCAGGACTTTCTTATCTTGTATGTGCATTTGTAACGACCCCACGTGTACTAGGAATTCACCAATTCCATCTTACTCTTCGTCCATCCCTGCCATCATCTCTTTCCTATCCTGGAAAAATAAAGTTTCCTTTCATTAGGGGTGTGTGGACCCTGCACTGATCCTTCAAAAGATAATTGCTAGAACTTGTCTCAGAATCAAATTTCAATTTCTTTCCTTTTTGTTTAATGGATTTTTAAAATTTATTTATTTGTTAGTATTGAAATATAATTGACATACAACCTTAATTAGTTTCAGGGAGGCAATACAATGGTTTGGTAGTTCTGTGTATTGCAAAATGATCACTACAGTAAGTCAAGTTAATGTCTCTCACTGTATATAGTTAAACAGATTTTTTTCTTGTGATGAGAACTGTTAAGATGTACTCGTAACAACTTTCAAATATGCCATAAAGTATTATTGACTACAGTGGTTAATCTTTGCATTACGTCCCCATGACTTACTTATTTTATAACTGTAAGCTTGTACCTTTTGGCTGCCTTCACCCATTTTGCCCATCCCATACTTGCTGGCTCTGGAAATTACCAGTCTGTTCTCTGTATCTATTTGAGCTTGGTTTGGGGTTTTTTTTTTTTTTTTAAGATTCTATATATAAGTGAGATATACAGTAGTTATCTTTCTATGACTTATTTTGCTTGGGATAATTGGACCACCAGGTCCAATCATGTTGTTGAAAATAGATTTTCTTCTTTTCCACAGCTGAATAATATTCCTCTGTGTGGTGTGTGTGTGCGTGTGTGTGTGTGTGTGTGTGTGTGTGATGTTTTACCCATTCATTCATCAATGGACAGTTAGGTTGTTTCCATATGTTTGCTATTGTAAATATGCTGCAATGAACATGAGAGTACATGTATCTTTTCAAGTTAATGTTGTCATTTTTTTCCCAAATAACCTGAAGTGGGATTACTGTCATATGATGGCTTTATTTCTGAGATTTTTGTGCAACCTCTATTTTTCCCATAGTGTCTGAACCAATTTACACTCCTAATGATAGTGCCCCATGGTTCCCTTTTCTCCATATTTTCACCAGCACTTGTTATTTTGTGTCTTTTTTATAATAGCCATTCTAATTGGTATGAGATGATATCTCATTGTGATTTTGATTTGTACTTCACTGATGATTAGTGATTGTTGAGCATCCTTCACATAGCTGTTGGTCATCTGTATGTCTTTGTTGAAAAAATGTCTATTCAGAACCTCTGCCCATCTGTTAATTGGATTGTTTGGTTTTTTACTGTCAAGTTATATAAACTCTTTATATGTTTTGGATAATAACCCTTTATCAGATAAATGATTTTAAAATATTTTCTCCCATTCAGTAGATTGCCTTTTCATTTTGCTAATGATTTCCTTTGCTGAGTAGAAGCTTTTTTTAGTTTGATGTAGTCCCATGTTTTTGCTTTTGGTGTCTTTGCTTTTGGTGTCAAATCCAAAAATTATTGCCAACACGAATATCAAGATTACTGCCTATGTTTTCTTCTGGGAGTGCTATGGTTTCAGGTCTTTAGTCGACTTTGAATTAATTTTTACTTATGGTGTAAGTTTGCATGTGGTATCCAGTTTTCCTAACATCATTTATTGAAGAGACTGTGTTTTCCTTATTGTAAATTTTTGGCTCCTTTGTTGTATGTTAATTGGCCACATATGTCTGGATTTGTTTCTTGTCTATCCTGTTCCATTGATCTATGTGTCTGTTTTTATGCCAATATCATACCGTTTTGATCACTATAGCTTTGTAACATAGTTGGAAATTAAGAATCCTGGTGCCTCCAGCTTTGTCTTCTTTCTCAAGATTGGTTTGGCTATTTAGGGTCTTTTGTGTTTCCATACAAATTTTAACATTCTCTGTTCTGTTTTTGTGAAAAAATGCCATTAGGATTTTGAGTGGGTTACGTTGAATCTGTATATGGCTTTGGGTAGTATGGACATTTTAGCACTATTGTTTTCTTCCAGTCCATAAGCATGGAATGTGTGTTTATCCGTTTTCAGTTTCTTTCATCAATGTCTTATCGTTACAATTTCTGAAGTCTTTGTGGGTCTGGATCTATTTGCTTTTTCTGCCAACTCTCACGTATGATTGTTTCTTTAAAGCTTTGTGATTTTTTTTAAAATTCTTAGCTTATTATTGATAGTATCCTATAGCAATTTTTAAAATGATAAAATAGATTTATGTTTTCTTCTTTCTAGAAGCAACATAGATCCAAGTCTATTTAAAATTGTAATTCAAATCTTGCAGTTCTGAGGGCCCCTAAGGACTAAGCATTGACCACAAACAGTCATGGATATTTATTAACTTTAATCATTACTTAGAGCCAAGCCAAGAAAAGTAACTTTTCTTACTGTCTCTGTAGCATTTTTAAGAAGTATAGATGTGTGTATGAATGTGTATATATGTATGTGCACACACACATTAATTTACCCTTTTCCATAAGAATAACCCTTCCTGGATTCCATCTTTATTTAGGGTGGTCTTTGATCCGCTGAGCTCAAGTTCTTGCTAAGTACCAATCTAACTTCACCATTACCCCTACCCTCAAGTTCTAGGCCACAGATTTCTCATAAACCAGTGGCTTCAATATTCACCTGCTTTTCCGGCTTAATGGTTTATTCTTGACTTCAGTGGATTTTCTACACTCTTTTGGAGTCCCAAAAGTGTTTATCTTAAATATTTAGATCTTGTGTTGTAAGAAGGTTCTAGAGTGTTCTAGACTGCCATAATGGCAGAAACAAAAGTCTTTATGAATATTTTGGAATGTTTCCTTCTTTCTTTAAAATATAAGGGGCTTCCCTGGTGGCTCAGACAGTAAAAAATTTGCCTGCAATGCAGGAGACCCAGGTTCAATATCTGGATTGGGAAGATCCCCTGGAGAAGGGAATGGCTACCCGCTCCAGTATTTTTGCCTGAAGAATCCCATGGACAGAGGAGTCTGGCAGGCTATGGTCCATGGGGTTGCAAAGAGTCAGACACGACTGAGCAATTAACACTTTCACCATGAGAGTAGGGTTCTCGTCTGTCCTGCTCCTCTTTGTAACCTCAGTGCCCAGAGAGTATTCCTTATTCTGATTATACTTAGGATCATACTCAGTGCTTATGTATTTGGTGTGGGGCCTGACATAGGTATTTTGTGAAAACCTTTTAGGAAATTTAAATGAGCATACAGGATTGAGAAACATCTACCTGGAATATACCTGGCAAGGAGTATATTCTCAACAATATTTATTAAATGAATTGATGAGTGTTGAGAAACCCCTCAAGGAAAAGTTGGCCTATTTTCTAAAGGGAATCAAGTAATTGGGAGATATGCATTGGGTCCTTTGAGAATAGATAGAAAAGTATGATGACTCTGGAGAGAATTTTACCTACCCTGTTTCCATCTAGGTCTATAGTATCAGCAATTTCTAACCAAACAACACTTTCCAAATCAACACTAGGGTTTGTAAATATCTTCTCTGGCAAGCCCCATTTAATCAGAATTGAACTTGACAACTGTGTGTGTGTGCTTCTTTCCCAGTTTACAGAGCACCAGCCTATAGTATATGAGTGCTAGGTGACCAAGGAGATGAACAGATATGCACTGAGCACAGGAAAGGAAAGACAGGCTAAAAGATAACTCATGGTTATAACATCTTTGCTAGATACCTTAACATCTAAATATTAAGATATTTATTTAAATCTTTATTTAAAGATTAAATCTTGGGCCCCAGACTCTCCACATGTGTATATAAGCTTCAGTTCAGTTGCTCAGTCGTGTCTGACTCTTTGCAACCCCATGAATCGCAGCACGCCAGGCTCCCTGTCCATCACCAACTGCCAGAGTTCACCCAAACTCATGTGCATCAAGTCAGTGATGCCATCCAGCTATCTCATCCTCTGTTGTCCCCTTCTCCTGCCCCCAATCTCTCTCAGCATCAGGGTCTTTTCCAATGAGTCAACTCTTTGCATGAGGTGGCCAAAGTATTGGCTTAGACAGGCTTTAACTATTTCATTTCTTTCATAGACATTTCATAGTTCTTTAAAAACTTGAAGTAATTTCATCTTTCATTTGACTTATCTGATAGAAATCATTGAGAAATGACCTGAAATTCTGGATCACAAAATTAATATTGAAACAAAGAGGATGAGCTAGCTTCAAAAGTTAACAAAAAAAGGAAAGAAACTGGAAAAAAGTACATTTTTAACGTAAAAATATAAACATAATATTTTTGTTAGTGGTATTTAACAGTTTGTTTTTCACAGTGACAACAACAAAAATAATTATTTGTAATAGGTTTTCTCATCCTTAGCTTTTCAATTATATGTAGTTATAATGGTAAGTTGATACAAAATGAAGGAAAATATTGATTGGAAACATTTGAAGTATAGATAAAGTCATTTAGTTAGAATATTGAAGTTATATTTTGTTTGATATATCTAAGGAGCAATTAGAAATTCTAGCAGTAGAGGTAATATTTTACTCTACTATGGAAGTCAAATTACTTGTTTTAAATTTCTGACTGCTCTTCAATAATGGATGACTCCATTCAAATATATGATTAAGATTTTTAAATATATTGAATTTAAAATGATTATTCTGAACTCCATTTTAAACACTGAGAAATGTTTACATGTCCTAGGAGTGCAGAAGAGAGTTATTTTAGATACAATATGCAAAATCTAAAACTAAAATTTAGATATATGGGGCTTTTTTATCTTTGTGAAGGAAAAAGTAATTGGAAGAAAATATTACTCTCTTTACTAAGACAGCACCTCAATTTGAGTTATTTTCAAAGTTTAGTTCATCAAGCCTTCTTGGTGAAGTTGATAGTCCAGAGCTAAGCACTGGAAAATAGATGGGTGTGAAGAGATAGTATGTAATTTGTTTTCCTTGACATCAGTGATTTCCTATTTGAAGAAGCTAGAATTTATCAACAACCAGTGGCCACTTGCACATAGGTTTGGCCATGAGTGGAGGCTTTCTTTTCTTTTGTTCTGTATGACTCTGTCACAAGTAACATTTTTCTTCGTCGCCAGTTAACTAGCTCCCTGAAAATTTTGGTCTTCTTTTTCCAAAGTAATTTTCTATGAAAAAAGTCTAAATTAGAATCTGCCTTGAAAGTAGTGAATTCTAAAGAGCATCTTAAGATGACAATCAAATCATTCCAGGAAAAAAAAGGCAGAGAGTTTAACATTATTCACAAGCTGAAGTTGCTTGAAAACACACAATTTGAACTAAAATTTGAGCATATTTCTACCCTTTAGACATTATAAACTTGCCTTAAGACCCTGCTGTGAGGACAGCTTTGGTGCCCCAGAAGTAAAAGAGTTTAGCTGTGATTAAAGGATTGAAGTCTGTGCCTTGAACTAGCAGTTTAGTTTTTGGTAGGTTTTCCCTGTTAATTCTTGGTTTAAAAACCTCACCATAAATTTATCCAAATGATCGCAAACTCCTACAAAGCCCATCATTGTCTTGAGAAAAAAAATCACAAAGCACTATTGAAAATGCTGACATCTCTATCACAAAATGCTATTCCAGTTTGGCAGGAACCTAAAGAAAGCAGCTGAAAACACAGCACAGCCTCGGTGCTGGTGGAGCAGTAGAGATATGGTATATGCCTGACTTCTGTGGTCACTGCTGTGAGCCTCCGTGTTTGTGTTTTAGTTGATTATGGCAATGTAATTACATCCCGCCTGCCCAATTTTTCTCATAACTGAAGTTGATAAGTATGAACCACAGTTTATGATTGTAAATCACAGCCTGAAGCAACATGGCATGGACATAGATTGCAGAGAAATATAAATAGCAGATGATAACAAATTGATTGACTCAATCCAAACCCTATCACAGACCAGTTAGGACATCAGAGAATCAGAGAACTGCCAAAGAACAATCTTAACTTCCCAGGAAGAGACCATGGATACAGAGTGGACAGGTACAATCATTGTATAAAAACTTTATAGCCTCATTAGCCTTATTCATACTTTTAAGATGATCCTTCCCTGGAAATTAGCCCTCTCCGCATCCTTGAAAGTAGGTACCAGAAGTTAGGAGTGGCATTTTCTCTTTTCCATCTTGTAAGCCCCTGCCTTTCCCATTTCCATAGCTGGTGTATGTTCTTTAATTGAAGCTTCCTGTTTCTCTGACTAGAAAGCCTAGAGTGTTTTCATTTACAGTCACTGCCCATATTATTCAGTTCAGTTCAGTTCTGTCGTGTCTGACTCTTTGCGACCCCATGAATCGCAGCACACCAGGCTTCCCTGTTCATCACCATCTCCTGGAGTTCACTCAAACTCACATCTGTCAAGTCCATGATGCCATCCAGCCATCTCATCCTCTGTCGTCACCTTCTCCTACTGCCCACAATCCCTCCCAGCATCAGAGTCTTTTCCAGTGAGTCAACTCTTCACATGAGGTGGCCAAAGTACTGGAGTTTCAGCTTTAGCATCATGCTTTCCAAAGAAATCTCAGGGTTGATCTCCTTCAGAATGGACTGGTTGGATCTCCTTGCAGT
>SJYX01013209.1:103410-136210 GCA_006410675.1 Oreotragus oreotragus
TTTCTCCCGGCAATCTTGATTCCAGCTTGTGTTTCTTCCAGTCCAGCATTTCTAATGATGTACTCTGCATATAAGTTAAATAAGCAGGGAGACAATATACAGCCTTGACGTACTCCTTTTCCTATTGTTCCATGTCCAGTTCTAACTGTTGCTTCCTGACCTGCATACAGATTTCTCAAGAGGCAGGTTAGGTGGTCTGGCATTCCCATCTCTTTCAGAATTTTCCACAGTTTATTGTGATCCACACAGTCAAAGGCTTTGGCATAGTCAAGAAAGCAGAAATAGATGTTTTTCTGGAACTCTCTTGCTTTTTCCATGATCCAGCGGATGTTGGCAATTTTATCTCTGGCCCGTATTATTAGGTTACTGAATAGTCAAGAATTGAACACATACACTGTGCTAATTTACCTTCAGGTCTTAAGGAAAAATGGTAAGGAAAAGAAGGTGAAAGAAAGAGAAGGAGAGAAGTGGGAATGAATATTTATTGAGAACAATAATTTTCTCCAAAACCAGCTACCTTTAGGTGACTGTTGCTATCTGTAAATGCATACATTATGTAAACCTGAAGGGGCCAGGCCCAATGTGGTCCTCAAATGTATTTTATTTGGTGAGCACAGTATATCAGTTACTTTTTAAAATTTGAGTACCTTTGGAATGGAGCCTAAACTTTTCAGGTAGTTGCAGCTCCTGAAAGGTTGTTGCTGAATCATGAAAGACGCTGAGATTCTTGGCTTCTGGAGGAGAAGAATTCAATCTGGCCCAGAGATCAGGCTTGATCACTTAGAGCTTTTGTGTAATAAAGTTTTATTAAAATGTACAAGAGATAGAGAAAGCTTCTGACATAGACATCAGAAGGGGGCAGAAAGAGTACCCACCTGCTAGTCTTTAGCTGGATGTTATATAGTTACTAGCAGTCTGTTAATGAAAGAAAGGAATGTCCCAAAACTCAGAGAATGGCACCGGGCCCCTCACCCACAAGATGAATTTTGAGATAATCTTGGCACCAAGCGGGTCATCCTGAGCCATAAAACGATTGACTTGTATCTTGCATAAAGGCAGATTACCATACAAACAGTTTCGTTTACATAGATTAGGAGAGCAAGGTACGAGGATGGTCTGTCAAGTCAGTTCTGAGCCTTTAGGCAGAACCGACTTGAAAAGGAGTCTAGGGTAAATGCACAGTACATTAACATAGCTTAAGACAAACATTTCCATAAGAAAAGTGGATTGGTTAGCTCAAAATTTGAGAAAAGTTAAGTTCAGGTGGAACTCATGGCAACACAGTATTTTAAGAGAAACCTCTTTTTAAATTTGTATAGAGAAAGGGGGAAAAATATAACACTAGTTTCCTCCTGCCTCTTAAGAGAGAGATTAAAAAAATGTCTGACACTTGCAGCCTATTTCCTCCATTTGGAGACCCCTGGCCTTCCTGCCTGTTACCTCTCACTCCCACCACACCTTGTCTTTATCCAGTGTCTGCTTACTTGCCTGACAGCTGAAGACAGTGGAGTTGTGACCTCTTCGTCCATACCATCCAACAGGTTGATTTGGACACATTGTCTCTTTTAGAGAATGCTTACCGAGTGCATATTACACGCCCAAATACTGAACTTGACAGGGGGCAACACAATCAATTTTGTAATTTCAGGCAGTGGTACAGACCCTGAAGAAAAATAACTTGGGTAAGGGAGAGAGAATGAGAAGATTATCACTTTAGGAGTGACCTAAGAAGACTTTTCTAAGGATAGGCTATCAGAGCAAGAGTTCCATGAAGGAGTGAGCCTTGTAAAGATGTGGGAGAAGAATATTCTGAAAGGAGGAAGAGCAAGTGTAAAGACCCTGAGGAGAAACAGGAAGTAGACTGGTGTGGAGTACTTGTGGTGGGAAGTGATAGAAGGTGAGGTAGGGGACTGGAGCAAATGCTAGATTCTTTAGGTCTTATAGGCTACTTCAAAGACAATGGGAAACCTCTAGAAGATTTTTAGCAAGGAAATTGAGTACTTAGCTTTATATGATAATAAATAGATAACTTCTAGTTCACAGGTAGCACATACTTTAACTTACTTTAAATTCTCAAAATATTTGCAAAATTAAACAACGTTCCCCCCAAATTATTTCTGTATTCTTAATGTGCTCAGCTAATCAGTATGTTGTTGTTGTTGAATCACTAAGTCATGTTCTTTTCAATGCCATGAACTGCAGCTCACCAGGTTTCTCTGTCCATCACTATTTCTGGTTTCTCAAACTCATGTCCATTGAGTTAGTGATGCCATCCAACCATCTCATCCTCTGTCACCCCCTTCTCTTCTTGTCCTCAATTTTTCCCACCTTCAGATTCTTTTCCAGTGAGTCAGCTCTTTGCATCAGGTGGCCGAAGTATTGGAACTTCAGCTTCAGCATCAGTTCCTTCCAATTAATATTCAGGACTGATTTCCTTTAATATTTACTGGTTTGATCTTGCTGTCCAAAGGACTCTCAAGAGTCTTTTCCAGCACCACAGTTCAAAAGTGTCAATTCTTCAGTGCTCAGCATTCTTTATAGTCCACTTCTCACATCCACACATGACTACTGGAAAAACCAAAGGTTTGACTATACGGACCTTTGTTGGCAAAGTGATGTCTCTGCTTTTTAAAACACTGTCTAGGTTTGACATAGTATCCTTCCAAGGAGTGAATTGAAGTGAAGTGAAAGCCTCTTAGTCATGTCCGACTCTCCGTGACCCCATGGACTATACCGTGCATGGAATTCTCTTGGCCAGAATACTGGAGTGGGTAACCTTTCCCTTCTCCAGGGGATTTTCCCAACCCAGGAATTGAACCCAGGTCTCCCACATTGCAGGGGGATTCTTTACCAGCTGAGCCACAAGGGAAGCCCAAGATGAATGGAGTGGGTAGCCTATTCCTTCTCCAGTGGATCTTCCTGAGCTAAGAATGGAACTGATGTCTCCTGAATTGCAGGCTGAATTTTTACCAAGTGAGCTCTCAGGGAGGCCCCTTCCAAAGAGTAAGCATCTTTTATTTTGTGGCTGCAGTCACTGTCCACATGGATTTTGGAGCCCAAGAAAATGAAACCTTTTATTGTTTCCACATTTTCCCCATCTATTTGCTATGAAGTGATGGGACCAGATGCCATGATCTTAGTTTTTTTAAATATTGAGTTTTAAGTCAACTTTTTCACTTCCCTCTTTCACCTTCATCAAGAGGCTCTTTAGTTCCTGTTCACTTTCTGCCATTAAAGTGTTATCATCTGCATGTGTGAGGTTGATGATATTTCTCCCAGCATCTTGATTCCAGCTTGTGATTCATCTAGCCCGGCTTTTCACATGATGTACTCTGCATATAAGTTAAATAAGCAGGGTGACAGTATATAGCTTTGATGTATGCCTTTCCCAATTTGTAACCAGTCCATTGTTATATGTCCAGTTCTAACTGTGCTTCTTGACCCTCATACAGGTTTCTCAGGAGGCAAGTAAGTTGATCTGGTATTCCAATCTCTTTTAGAATGTTCCACAGTTTGTTGTGATCCACCTAGTAAAAGGCTTTAGCATAGTCGATGAAGCAGATGTTTAATTTTGGAATTCCCTTTCTTTTTCTATGATCCAGTGTATGTTGGCAATCTGATCTGTGGCCCCTCTGCCTTTTCGAAATCCAGCTCGGACATCTGAAAGTTCTTGGTTCATGTGTTACGAAAGCCTAACTTCAAGGATTTTGAGCAAAATCTTCTTGGCATGTGAAATGAGTGTAATTGCATGGTAACATTTGAACATTCTTTGGCATTTCTTTTCTTTGGGATTGGAATGAAAACTGATCTTTTCCAGCCCTATGACCACTGCTGAGTTTTCCAAATATGCTGGCATAATGAGTGCAACACTTTAATAGAATCATCTTTTAAGATTTGAAACAGCCCACTGGAATTACATCATCTCCACTAGTTTTGTTTGTAGTAATGCTTCCTAAGACCCACTTGACTTCATATTCCAGGATGTCTGGATCTAGGTGAATGATACCTGGGTAATTAAGAGCTTTTTTGTACAGTTCTGTGTATTCTTGCCACCTTTTCTTAATCTCTTCTGCTTCCCTTAGGTCCTTGCTGTTTTTGTCCTTTATTGTGCCTATCTTTGTATGAAATATTCCCTTGGTAACTCCAGTTTTCTTAGAGAGATCTCTAGTCTTTCCTATTCTATTGTTTTCCTCTATTTCTTTGCATTGATCACTTAAGAAGGCTTTCTATCTGTCCTTGCTCTTCTCTGGAACTCTGCATTCAGTTGAGTGTATCTTTCCCTTTCTCCTCTGCCTTCGATTTTCTTTGCTCAGCTATTTGTAAGGCCTCCTCAGATAGCCATTTTGCTTTTTTGCATTTCTTTTTCTTGGGGATGGTTTTAGNTTGATCACTTAAGAAGGCTTTCTATCTGTCCTTGCTCTTCTCTGGAACTCTGCATTCAGTTGAGTGTATCTTTCCCTTTCTCCTCTGCCTTCGATTTTCTTTGCTCAGCTATTTGTAAGGCCTCCTCAGATAGCCATTTTGCTTTTTTGCATTTCTTTTTCTTGGGGATGGTTTTAGTCATCATCTCTTGTACAATGTTACAAACCTCAGTATGTTAGAAAATATTTATTGAGCACCAACTATGTGCGAGGTTCTATGCTGAGTTGTGTTTACAGTGTAAAGGTTACTTAATACATGTTCACTGGCTCAGAAAACTTAGACACTATTTTGTAACGTATATTCACTAGTCACTGAGTATTTTCTATGCCTCAAAAATGCATTTTTTATGTTTTTCTTCCTATTATTACTAAAAAACAAACTTCAGAACCTTAAATTTATTAATCAATGTATGTGTTGATTACCCTGACACAGAATTCCTGTGTCACTCCTTTAATACTTTTATTAATTGCATCACTTCAGAGAAAAGCATATTTCAATATGAATGTTCATAGATCCAGAAGAAAGGGCAAAAGACCTATGAAATGGGTTTGAAGGAAACAAATCTTTTAATCACTGTCAGCATCTCTTCATCCTGCTGAAAGCCAATGTCATTTGATACTCGGGAAATGATTTGTGTGGAATATATGATAAATCATTTTGTATCCTACTACATTAACCACATGAAAGATAGTGTTTGCTATTTCACTTCTGGGGATCACTTCATAATTGTTGAGTCATACCAAATTAGCCACTGAGCTTCTGTTATCCTATTTTCTGGAATCTTACAGTGTGACTGACAGGGTCTATAGGGCACTTATCAAGGACAGCCTAGTTTATATATGACAGAGACAAGCATAGGGACAGAGAGAGTCCTGAACAAAGTTGAAGAAAGGGTCATCTCTCACCCACCCCTCACTTATGCAGTGCTCATGTACAACCATCAGGAATTTCCTGGACACCCCACAAAGCACCCACCTCTGAAATCCATCTATTAGAATCACTCTGACCTCTGTCCCCTCTCTTTAGAGTCCTCTCTCTGATAGTGTTCCAAGTCTATGTGCCATGATATTTCCATCTCAATAACATAATTGCTCTTTTAAAGAGGTCGTGAACTCTTACCCAAAGGAGAATTTGAATGAAAATTCTAGGCACATTAGTAGGCAGCATAGGAGAGATATAGAAAAGAGCCTTTTGTCTCCCTTGAAATGTCACCATTTGCTGTCTAATATGAGGCTTCCCAGGTGGGCACTAGTGATAAAGAACCTCCTGCCAATGCAGAAGATGTAAGAGACACACACTGAGTCCCTGGGTTGGAAAGACTCCCATGGAGAAGGCAACCCGCTCCAGTATTCTGACCTGGGAAATCCCATGGACAGATGAGCCTTGTGGGCTACAGTCCGTGATATTTCAAAGAGTCAGACACGACTGAACAACACACACACACACACCCCCACACACACACACACCCGTGTGCCCGTACACACGCACGCGCACACGAGGCAGACCAGATACGTGTGATTTTTTTGATACATATTACTGCCTACATCTCTAGCTAGATGTGGTAAGTGCTGGGCCAGGTGTTCAATAGTCAATGCTCATTTTAGCCATACTATAGTACAATAGGATCTAAGCAGGAAAATGAAATTGTCTGTGTATAATCCTAGCACATGTAAAGCCAAAGCTGATAGGCATGTGATGTGATATGGTGGAAAGAACTCTGGAGTCTGAAGACCTAGGTGTGTGCTCCATCTCTACTGCTAACAGGAGAGGTGTGAGGCAGGCCCCTCAGCCTCTGAAACTCTTACATCATCTATAAAAATCCCACAGACTTATATACAGAATATATGTTAAAACACTTTATAAACTGTAAAGCACAAGGCAAATGATGCTATTTTCATTTAAGCAAAAATAGGATAAGGGCATATGAAGATTTCAAGATCTTCTTTTAGGGATTTTTTTAAAATTTCTCTACCTTTCTTCACAATCTGTTTTCATTATGTCTTGATTATTTGAGGATGTGCTCAGGAAACCTTTCTGAGCAAATGTATGAGGTTTATCTCAGTGCCTCATCCTTTCACTCTATTTCTTGTTTCCCCCCACCCCACCCCACCCCCAGGCTTTCTTTTAGGTTTTTTTTTTTCCTTTATTTTGTAAATATGAGTTTAGCTAATTATACTTTAAAAAATAAAGTATATATCATCTAAATGTTATAAATGTATAATAGAATAAATGCAGGGCTTTTATTTTGGATTGTTTTCTGGGGAACATAATAGATAAAAAGCCCTGTTTGAAGTAAAAATACAGATGAACAGCATCCTGATCTAATCCTGTAAGGGAAGTAAAAGCTATTCACTCATTATTAAACTTTGAGCTTTTCCAGTATGCCCAACAGGATACAGAGTATTTTGGATATGTAGAGACTATCCTAATGAGATTGCTAAAACTGTACCCCTTTGTTTACACTCCAGAAAACATCACCATTATCTTTTTCCTGTCATTTATTGAGCAATTACTCTGTGCCAGACTATGTTCTAAGTGCTTTGAATGCTTAGCTCATGCGAATTGGGTGTTAGTGTGTCCCTTTGCAGTTCAGAGCCTTTTAGACTGCTGAATTACATACTGTTGGTGTTCAGTCTCTAAGCCGCGTCCAGTTCTCTGAGATGCCATGAACTGCAGCGCGCCAGGCTCCTCTGTCCTCCGCTACTGACCTTTGGCGCCACAGTTACTTCTCAGAGGTCAGTCACATAGTCACATGCACAGCCTGGAGTCCCCATCTAGATCTGACACGTGCCTAATTTCTTGCTACTTTTTTGTCACCATGTCCTGCATTATTTAAAAGGTAGTTTTACATTTAGTACCAAAATCACCGATGAGAAACAAATAAATTTTACACAATGCACAGTTATACATTCACTTGGATCAGCACTAGAAAAATATTGAAACCATATTGCATTAAATGTTTTATTAAAATTAATCTCACTTATTACTTTTTTGCATGTAAATAATTTTAAAAATTTAAATTATATATGTGTTTCATCTGTGGCTTGCATTATGTTTCTGGTACAGAAATGCCTGACCTAAAAACAGTAGAAATCCAATATGTCCTATGGGGCATATTTCTTCTGATAGACTTCATTAACAATGATCAAAGTCAACTCTAGGATCTGGTCTTCACTCACACTATAACCCATAGCTTCAGACTGTAATAGGAACTGTAAAAAAACAAAGCCCTGATGATCCTACAGATAAGAGAGCCAAAGGGTCACCAGTGTGGTGAGTGATTTATTGATGGTACAGATTAATCCTTCTTGGCACTTCAGGGCTCATAAAAAACAACTGGCTCACAGCCCCATTTTTGAGAAGTTAAATGATAATTTTTAAAAATTATACACATGAATGAATATATTTATTCATTTGCATATAGGTAAACCAATATAATTTTATATGCATATTTTACAGTCACTTACCATATGTGATGTAATGATGTCTATAAGTATAAAAATTCAAATTCAGCTATAATACAGAACATACAGAATTTTCAATGAAACATAATCATATTTTTGCATATTTTTTCTATATGCCACTTGGCACAAGATATGATTTGTAAGAACTACTTAACATAATCCCTCAGGATCTGAATTCATAAGAATTTAAAGCCTGTTTTAAAGGTCTAAAACTACACTGAGTTTGTTTTGCTTGGGGGAGGGCAGATTTTAAGCATGCCACTGTTATGCTCAAGCATTATTTTATTTTACATTCTTCCAAAGCTATATTAAACAGTATGAAATTATCCTCTCTTGTTTCTCCTGCAGCAATAAACAATTCAACAGAAACTCAATTTTCTTTCAAATCATAAATGTACTATATTCCCCACTGTGTCAAAGTACCTTCTCTACTTTGCTTCTCCAGTAAGCTGATGACAGATAAAGATTCTGCTACCCCTGTCTGTTCCAGGTAACAATAGCAGTTGACATAGATCTGTAACAACTCACCTGGGTAGCTCTGTTCGTGTGGGGGAAATAAAAACATAGCAGTGCATTAAGTAATATTTTTGAATGGTATTGTAACCATGTCCACTCAGATGGTAATTTAATCTTCACAATTTTAGACCTCCCACACAACAAATTGTTCCCTTTCAGTGGCACAGTAGGGAGAAAAGTGCAGGATACCAGCTGGCAGTGGCTGCTATGGAATGCTACCTACAAATATAGATCGGAAGTTGTGGGTCATCACTCACATCTCAGAATAACTTTTTTTAGGATGGCTACTGAGCAGATGTAAGGGCACTTTTAATTAAATATAGACCCAAAAATCTGTCTCAGAGTCAAAGTTTATTGTGACACGTCCTCTCCAGAGACCTGGAAATTCATGGTTAAATTTAACTTTAGAACAAAAGTGTTTAAAGTCAAGGATGAGGCTCCAAAGGGCCACAAAAATGCCAAACTGATGAGGTTATAAATCTGTCTATACATAGAAGATCCTATAAGGCTGTGTGTGTGTGTGTGTGTGTGTGTGTGTGTGTGTGTGTGTTTATATCTAAAAACACCCAAGATAAAAGGATATAGTCTGACTTCAACTCTTTTCCAAGTTATTAACATAAAAGCTACTGGGATAATATAAGTCTTCCATACTTCATTTCTAGATTGAAATGATGCAAAATTAATTCATTTTGTCTCCTGGGATTTAAGATTTTTTTCTGTTTTTTATTTTTTCTGGGAATGTAAGAAAAATTATATGGAATCATTTTGAAATATGTTTTCAGTTCATTTTGTCCACAAAAGTTGTACACCATTAAGGTTTTAGTCACATAGAATTCTACTTTAGCAATCTAAAAAGTCTAAATTTCTCTATCAGATTTACTGTACGTCATCTTGATTAAATATTTATAAATTTCTTAGAATGTATATTGTTTGCTTGATCTATTGAATAGGCATATGTTCATTAGTCTTCTTTTACGAAGGGATTCTGAGCAGAAACAGTGTCTTTTATCTGTTTCTGTGTGTCTAGCACACTATGGGTGCCTAATAAATGTTTAATGACAATAGCCATATGATAAATCACTACTGTCCTACAGATATAATTGGAAAAGGTCTGCATCCTGAATGTAGACTTGGGCATTCTAAACCCGTGCCTGCCAAAAACAGTAAGTATAGATCTTAATACTTGCCCAGAATTGATTTTTTTTTTTCCATACAGGACCCTAAATAATGAAGGTAAGAAGTAGAAACATGCAGATTTGAGACTCCTTGAAGAAGAACACTGAATTTTCTGAATATTGAACACCAGCATGCCTAGTTCGTATCAGATACTCAGTAAATAATTGTTTAGTGGATGATTATCCTTAGGGCCTAACTAACTTCATTTGCAATGGTGATTAAATTTATCCTCAGAGAGCATTTCCCTGGATAATTCTTAAACTCTAGAATATTCCTGTTGCATCACAATCAAGCCTGGAATGGCAATGGTATTCCCATAGAATGACCCATTTTTCTCATTTGCAAAACAGACAATTCTGCCACAAAATAAAAATATACATTATCAATATATGAGCCATCTCCCTCAGACAGGTCCTGAGGCTTGTGGAGTTAACCTATGAGTGAAGTGAAAGTTGTTCAGTCGTGTCCTACTCTTTGTGACCCCATGGACTGTAGCCCACCAGGTTCCTCTATCTGTGGAATTTCCCAGACAAGAATACTAGTATGGATTGCTATTCCCTTCTAGAGGGGATCTTCCAAACCCAGGGATCGAACTCAGGTCTCCTGCATTGCAGGCATATTCTTTTCTGTCTGAGCCACCAGGGAAACCCTGTAAGATCTTAAAAAAAAAAAAAAATAGCTAAAACATCCACCCAGCATAGAGTAAGATACCCTTATCTCCATATCCCCATTATTTATGGGGTTCTTGGAGGGTTTATCTGTCTGCTTATTACAGTTTTGTTCCATATTCCTGCTGCTACCATCTTCATCCTGTCTCTGCCCTGCTTCTTCCCATTCCCTCCTTCGTTCTTTACCACATGAATGTACAGTGTGTTCAAAAGGATGAATATAATCTCAAGAGTGCAAAATACATTTCTTTATTTCCTTTGCAAAGAAAAAAAAAAACTGTTGGTAGAGTTCTTTAGTACATTTAGTACTTCTTTATCTCATTTCACCTTCCTTCATAACAACTCTGTGTGGTAAATACTGGTTTTTATCCCCTTTTTAAAGATGGGGAAATTGGAGCTGAGAAAAGTTAGGTGACTTACCTAAACTTTTATAGTCAAATAAATAAAATGTTCTAAGTCTGATGATTCACTGCCTGCTCTTTAGCGGCATCATAAGTGATTTACACAGTGAGCACTATCTGTTGTACATAGCAGCATTCTTCTAGGTCCTTCAAAGTTCAGTTCAGTTCTGTCACCCAGTCGTGTCTGACTCTTTGTGACGCCATGGACTGCAGCAGGCCAGGCTTCCCTGTCCATCACCAACTCTCGGAGCTTGCTCAAACCCATGACCATCGAGTCAGTGATATCATCCAACTGTCTCATCCTCTGTCGTCCCCTTCTCCTCCTGCCTTCAGTCTTTCACAGCATCAGCGTCTTTTCTGGTGAGTCAGTTCTTTGCATCAGGTGGCCAAAGTATTGAAGTTTCAGCTTCAGCATCAGTTCTTCCAATGAATATTCAGGACTGATTTTATTTAGGATTGACTGGTTTGATCTTGCAGTCCACAGAACTCTTCTTCAATGGTCCTTCACAGGTATTATTTTATATGATGTTAACCTATCATTCCAGCTTTCTTTTGTTTGGTGTGAACCTGATATGTTTTTCCATTCTTTTACAGATAGCATATAGTTGCCCTTGCTTTTTCATCTATATTTTATTTGGGTGTTAGTTTTAGATTTAACATGATTCCTGAGGTTACTGATATTTCTCTTGCAATCTTTATTCCAGCTTGTGCCTCATCCAGCCCAGTATTTCACATGATGTATTCTACATATAAGTTAAGTAAGCAAGGTGTCCGACTTCCCTAGTGGGAACAATAGACTGGCTCAAAACTGGGAAAGGAATATGTCAAGGCTGTATATTGCCACCCTGCTTACTTATATGCAGAATACATCATGTGAAATACTGGGCTGGATGAGGCAGTGCCAAGTGGTTTACAGTCCTCGATCTCAAAGATGCATTTTTTTGCATACCACTGGCTAAAGAATCCTAATATGTTTTTGCCTTTGAGTGGGAGGCCTCAGGAGAAAAACAGCAACAGATGACCTAGACAGTATTACCTCAGGGGTTCAGAGATAGTCCCCACTTGTTTGGACAGGCCCTTAGCTGGGATCACCTAGATCTGGACCTGGGACCTAATGGGAAAATATTACAATGTGTAGATGACCTACAACCCACTCCAGTACTCTTGCCTGGAAAATCCCATGGACGGAGGAGCCTGGTAGGCTGTAGTCCATGGGGTCGCTAAGAGTCGGACACACTGAGCGACTTCACTTTCACTTTCACGCGTTGGAGAAGGAAATGGCAACCCACTTCAGTGTTCTTGCCTAGAGAATCCCAGGGACGGGGGATCCTGGTGGGCTGCCATCTATGGGGTCGCAGAGAGTCGGACACGACTGAAGTGACTTAGCAGCAGCAGCAGCATCATTGTTCCCTGTCCGGTACTAACTCTTGCTTCTTGAGCAGCGCACAGGTTTCTTGAGAGGAAGATATGGTGATCTGGTATTACCATCTCTTTAAGAATTTCCCACAATTTGTTATGATCTACACAGTCAAAGGCTTTAGTGTAGTCAGTGAAGCAAAAGTAGATGTTTTTTGGAATTCCCTTGTTTTATCTATGAACCAATGTATGTTGACAGTTTGATCTCTGGTTCCTCTGCCTTTTCTAAATCCAGCCTGTACCTCTGGAAGTTCTCAGTTCACATATTTTTGAAGCCTAGCTTGAAGGATTTTGAACATTTCTTTGCTATCATGTAAAACGAGTGCAATTGTGCAGAGTTTGAATATTATTTGGAGTTGCCCTTTTTTGGCACTGGAAGGAAAACTGACTTTTTCATGTTCTGTGGCCATTGCTGGGTTTTCCAAATTAGCTGACAAATTTATTGCAGCACTTTGACAGCATCATCTTTTAGGAGTTGAAATAGCTCAGCTGAAATTTCATCACCTCTACTAGCTTTGTTTGTAGTAATGCTTCCTAAAGCCCACTTGACTTCACACTCCAGGATGTCTGGCTCTAGGTGACTGATCACACCATCATGGTTATCCAGGTCATTAAGATGTTTTTTGTATAGTTCTTCTGTGTATTCTTGCCTCCTCTTCCTCATATCTCCTGTTTCTGTTAGGTCCATACCGTTTCTATACTTTATTGGGCCTATCTTATGGCAGAAAGTGAAGAAGAATTAAAGAGCCTATTGGTGAAAGAGGAGAGTGAAAAAGCTGACTTAAAATTCAGCATTCAAAAAACGAACATCATGGCATCCGGTCCCATCATTTCATGCCAAGTAGATGGGGAAACAATGGAAACAGTGACAGACTTTATTTTCTTGGACCTAAAATAACTGTGGATGGTGACTGTAGCCATGAAATTAAAAGGCGCTTGCTCCTTGGAAAAAATGCTAGGACAAACCTAGACGGTGTATTAAAAAGCAGAAGCATTACTTTGCTTACAAAGGTCCGTATAGTCAAAGTTACGGTTTTTCCAGTAGTCATGTATGGATGTAAGAGCTGGACAATATAAAAGGCTGAACACTGAAGAACTGATGTCTTCGAACTGTGGTACTAGAAAACACTCTTGAGCATCCCTTGGACAGCAAGGAGATCAAGCCAGTCAATCCTAAAGGAAATCAACCCTGAATATTCATTGAAAGGACTGATGCTGAAGTTCCAAATCTTTGGCTACCTGATGCCAAGAGCCAACTTATTACTCATTAGAAAAGATTCTGATGGTGGGAAAGATAGAAGGCAGAAGAAGGGGACCACAAAGAATGAGATGATTGGATGACATTACCAACTCAAAGGACATGAGTTTGAGCAAACTCCAGGAGATGGTGAAGGACAGGGAAGCCTGGCATGCTACAGTCCATGGGGTCACAAAGAGCTGGACACACTGAGCAACTGAACAATCATTACTGCTATGGGTAGATTTAAGTCTAACATCTTGCTATTTATTTTCTCTTTGTCCCATTCTTCTGGTTCCTTTTTTTTTTCTTGTTCTGCCTTTGTTTGGATTAATTTAATTTTTAATGGGGACTTCCTGGGTAGCTCAGCCATAAAGAATCTGCTTACCATGTAGGAGAGACAAGAGACTCAGCTTTGATCCCTGGGTCAGGAAGATCTCCTGGAGAAGCGCATGGCAACCCACTCCAGTATTCTTGCCTGGAGAATCCCATGGACAGAGGAGCCTGGTGTCCTTCACGGTCCATGGGGTCACAAAGAGCTGGATATGACTGAAGCAACTGAGCACAGCACAATTTTCAATGACTCCTTTATATCTCCTGTGTTGCTTTATTAACTGCATATCTTTGTTTTGTCTTACAATTACTTTAGGGTTTATAAGGCTTCCCTGGTGGCTCAGATGGTAAAAGATCTGCCTGCAGTGAAGGAGATCTGGATTCGATCCCTGGGTTGGGATGGTCCTCTGGAGATGGGAATGGTTACACATTTCAGTATTTTTGCCTGGAAAATTCCATGGACAGAGGAGCATGGGGTGGCAGAGTCAGACACACAACTGAGTGACTAACACTTTCACTTCACTTCTTTAGGGTTTATAATATGTAGCTGTAAGTTATTACAGTCTAACTTTAAATGATATTATACCACTTCAAATATAGCGAAAGGAGTATAATATACTTTAGTTTCTTCCCTCCTAGTCTTTAATGCTTTTGTTTTTATACATTTTTCTTGTATGTATCTTATAAGCCTCACAATATATTATTATTTATGTATTAACAATTATCTTTTAAATAATAATAAGAAAAAATCTTATGTATTTACTTGCATAGCTATTATTTCCAGTTATCTTCATTGCTTTGTGTATAAATCTAGATTTCCATCTGTCATTTTTCTTCCACTGAAGTTCTTTGAACATTTCTTATGGTTTGGGTCTCCTGGTAATGAATCTTTCAGCTTTTTTAGGCTGGAAAATGACATTATTTTTCTTCATTTTTGAAAGATATTTTGCTGGGTGTGAAGCTGTAAATTGACAGGTTTTTTTTTTTCTTTCCTCTTTCATTATTTTAAAGATTTTGCTCCACTATCTTACTTGTATTGTTTCCAAAGAGAAATCAGTATGTAACATGTCTTTTATTATTGCTTCTAAGAGAGTCTGGCTATATGCATTTTGGCTATGATATGCCTTGGGGTAGGTTTCTTTTTGTTTCTTAGAGTTCATTGCACTTCTTGAATTTTTTAAATATTAGAAAATTTGGGGAGATTATGTCTTCAAATATTTATTCTGTCCACCCCTTTTTTCTTTAGGAATTCTAATTACACATGTTTTTGGTCGCTTGACATTGTCGTGTAACTCACTGATGCTCCTTTCATTTTTAGGTTTTTTTTTTTCTCTGCATATGTTTTGTTTTAAGCTGCGTCTTTGTCAGTGTCTTTAAAGGTATTATCTTTTCTTCTGTGTTGTCTAACCTGCCTCTAATCCCAATTGAATGTGTTTTTTCATTGCTGAAATTGTATTTCTTTGTCTCAAGAATTTTGATTTGAAATCTTTTTTGTAACGTCCATTCCTCTAGTTAACTTTTAAACACTTGGAATTCAATCATGATAACCGTACACAACTATTTCAATGTCCAGTCTGCCAATGTGTCAGTTTTGAGTTGGTTTCTGTTCATTATTTGCATCATTTTCCTGCTTCTTTGCACAACTGGTAATCATTGATTGTATGGTTGATATTGTAAATTATACCTTATTCACTACTGGGCATTTTTGTATTCCTATGAATATTCTTGAGGTTTTTCTGGAATTTGATTAAGTTATTTGGAAACATGTTGATCCTTTGGTGTGTTACTTTTGTGACTTATTAATTAGGCTTGTCTGAAGCAGTCCTTAGTCTAAGGCTCAATATTACACATTACTGAAGCAAGACTTTCCTATTTTATCCAGTGCCTCATGAATTAAGAGTTTTTCTCATCTAGCTTGTGTGAACAGAAACTATTCATCGTCCTGTGTGAGTTGCAGGCACTCTTCTCCAGTCTTTTTGAAAGTTCTTCTCCCTGGCCTCCTGTAGTTTCTGCATCGTCATACGCAGATAAACCCTGTGCCGAGTAGCTGAGGGGTTCGTGTGCAGAGCCAGTGTTCTTTGTGCTGTTCTTTCCCCTCTAGGACTTTATCTTGACTCTAGTTGTCAGAGTCTCCTGAACTCTTACCTCCTTCTCCTTTGATCAGAAAGTCCACTGGCCTCACTCTGGGTTCCCCTTTCTATACTATGGTCACAAAACTCTCTCAAAACAGCAAGCCAAGGCAGTGTGTGGGCTCAGTTTAATTATTATTTTTTCCTTTCTCTTCGAAGTCTCTGTCCTTCCTTTCCTGGTGTCTGGTGTGTTGACACATTTCATATATGTCACCTTTGTGGGAATTATTTCCGGCGGACGAGGAAGCGTTGACCTTGTCACTCCCTTTTGGATGGAAGTGGAAGTCCTCCTGGAGTCCGTGTTTCTAGTATGCTTTTCAGTGATTTCTGGAATGCTCTAAAGGGTACAGTTGATCAGGCCTTTGTATACAGTAGTTTGGCCAAAATGCCCCAGTTGGATGTGAGAGAATTTTAAAATTACTGTTATATTTTAAGCCAAATGTGTTGACATATTTTTATTCTGAGCCACAAAGGAATCATTGCCCACAGCCTAACCCATTTAGTGCTTCTACCATCAGATTGGCCATCTGCCTGGTAACTGATAATGGGCAGGATCTTTAGCTACGCCAAGAAGTGAATGTTAAATTC
Source organism: Oreotragus oreotragus (assembly GCA_006410675.1). NCBI lineage: Eukaryota > Metazoa > Chordata > Mammalia > Artiodactyla > Bovidae > Oreotragus > Oreotragus oreotragus. Next base: position 119,761 of record SJYX01013209.1, read on the forward strand.
ACTGTTTTAAGTGTCAGACAAGCTCAAATCTCACTCTTTTGGGTAATCATTCTTTTTTTCTTTCAACTGTGTTTCATGCTCTTTAAGTTCATGTATCCAAACCCCTTCTTCCTTCCTGTTCACACTGCCTCCCTTTAAAGGGTGGAAAGCAGAGAGTAGGTGTCTAGTCAGGACATTCTGTCATTATTCAGTTGCTCCTAGCTCATCTCTGCCTAGAAAATAATAATAGCAGTGACTGTTATATTTAAAATGTATTGGGTATTTATGTTGTGTAGGAACTCTTCTAAACACTTTTATTAACTCATTTAATCATCACAACATCCTTATAATAATATTGCTGTTACTATCCCTAATTTATAAACCCGAAAGCTGAGCCTCTGAGAAGATAAGAAAGTTTCCCAAGGTCTTGTAGCTAGTTGAAAGAGGAAAGAGCAGATTACAACCAGGAAACCCTGCCCAAGAGCCCAAAATCCTACCCACTCTGCAGTGTTGCCTACCTTCTGCCCAGATTCCCTTAATTTTGGAGTTTACATCTGCCCTATATTCTGTTTTCTTTTTTTTCCATTATATCTGGCTTAATTCATTTAATTTTTTTTGTTAATTTTAATTTTTACTTTATTTTACTTTACAGTACTGTATTGGTGTTGGCATACATTGACATGAATCCGTCATGGGTGTACATGAACTCCCAAACATGAACCCCCCCCGCCCCCGCCACCTCCCACCCCACATCATCCCTCTGGATCATCCCCATACACCAGCCCCAAACATACTGCATCGAACATAGACTGACGATTCGTTTCTTACATGATAGTATACATATTTCAATGCTGTTTTCCTGAGTTTCTGACATACTTTGCTCCAACTCTCAATTTGTATGATATGGAGATTTCTAGCTAGTTGTTAACGTATTACCTAGAGTGAACTTTACTGGATAAACCTCTAGTCTAGCTGTTTCCCAGTCACCAGTGTACACCTAAGTGCCTACCCTTTGTATTCTTTTCCTGCTCTTCATATTCACAGTTCACTCAGAACTATGTGAGTATTACCTCTTCTTAAATTATCACAGCCTTTGCCTACATATTCACTGGTTCCACAGCAGAGCCCCATTGAGAAATAACAGTGAGTCAGGAGGATCAAGGAGATGCTGCTTTGCTAGGGGGAGACCAAAGTGCCTTGAGCCTTAATTATGTGGCTCTAGGACGCCTCCGGCCTCGCTTGCTGCTTAAAGGGGCTGATCAGATTCCTTGCCACATACCTGTTTTCGCCAGTCCTAGACACCTACTTCCTTAAAACAAGATTGTTAAATTTAACAACACTTTATGGAAGGTTTGAGGAGCACCGAAGTACCATGTCAAGAGTGAAATTCTCACCACATTCAGTTTTGAATGACTCCCAACTCCCAGAAGGTGTCACACAGTGGTGATGTGATGGCTGGGCCAAGGAGGAACATCTTCATGAGCTCTAGCTGGAATCCCCAGCCACCTCCATGCCTCATAGTCCAGGTTCCCCACTTTCTGGCTCCAGAGAGGGAAGAAAGACCTCCTTTTCCCCTTCAAAGGCCATGTAATTTTTTGCACAGGAAGATTGTCTGAGAATATTCTGTTCCTTCAAGAGAAATTCCCACCCTTGTCAAGAGAAGTATTGAAAAGTGAAAAGAGACCCATGTGAAAACAGCTGTGCTGTTAATAATGCATTTCTTCGAGTCTGTCAGATCCTCCACAACATCATCTTTGAGGCATCAATATCCAGTCAATGTTGTGAGTATCAATGTCAGTCTGGTTCCTCTTCATAGTGTTTTCTCCAAAAGGAGAATAAGACATTAGAATACCACATTCCTCCTTGTTTTGTAAACTCCCCTAAAACCCTATGAGCAGATGCTTTGGCAAAAAGATGCATGCATCTCCCAAGGGGCAAGTGAATTTTTTGGACAGCATTAATTGTGAATTAGTGGTGAGTCTCCTCAGAGACTTGGATCTGCAAATGACACACTGCATTTACTTCACTAACCAGAAAGCTTATTATCTCAAGCTGAAGCATCTGCATTTGAGTTATTTCACAGGATAAAGACTTTGTAAAGAAGAGTGGGTGTGTATTTACATTCCATTGTATGAATGAAAAGCTCATCCAAGAGTGCTTCCCAGTACCAAGGAAGATTTTGCCAGATATAATCCACTGCAGATGTTTCTGGCAGAGCCCCCAAGTGACAGTTTTGCAACTTCAGTAAAGATTAAAACGCATTCTCTAATGAATACATAATATTTATATTTAATATAAAGGCTTCTTTAAAAAATAAATGAAAAAATGGAATTATTCTGAATGCTTCTGTGAAAACTGAAGCTCAGAGAAGTTAAAAAACATCCCTACGTCATACAGCTTCATAAGTGGTGGCCAATAAGTAGTGGCTTTTAGGGGCATCTCTCATAGCTCAGTTGGTAAAGGATCCACTTGCAATGCAGGTTCCATTCCTGGGATGGGAAGATCCACTGGAGAAGGGATAGGCTACCCACTCCATTCTTCTTGGGCTTCCCTTGTGGCTCAACTGGTAAAGAATCCCCCTGCAATGTGGGAGACCTGGGTTCGATCCCTGGGTTGGGAAGATCCCCTGGAGAAGGGAAAGGCTACCCACTCCAGCATTCTGGCCTGGAGAATTCCATGGACTGTGTAGTCCATGGAGTCACAAAGAGGTGGACACGACTGAGCAACGTTCACTTTCACTTTCACTCCCCAGGCGAAATAGTGCCAGGTTCACGGAGAGCGGCTGTGTCAGCAGCAGAAGCATGCCCCTTCTCCTAGTGTCAGCACTTTGTTTGTGACCTTTAAGGATATTTCTGATGAGGTGAAAAACTGAGGGCATAACTATGGGAGAGCAACAAAGATCCATCTAGTCAAAGCTATGGTTTTTCAGTAGTCATGTGTGGATGTGAGAACTGGACTATAAAGAACGCTAAGCACTGAAGAATTGACACTTTTGAACTGTGGTGTTGGAGAAGACGCTTGAGAGTCCCTTGGACTGCAAGGAGATCAAACCAGTCCATCCTGAAGGAAATCAGTCCTCACTATTCATTGGAAAGACCAATGCTGAAACTGAAACTCCAATACTTTGGCCACATGATGCGAAGAACTGACTCATTGGAAAATGCCCTGATACTGGGAAAGATTGAAGGTAGGAGGAGAAGGGGACGATAGAGGATGAGATGATTGGATGGCATCGCCGACTCAGTGGACATGAGTTTGAGTAGTTGGTGATGGACAGGGAGGCCTGGCACGCTGCAGTCCGTGGGGTCGCAGAGTCAGACATGACTGAGTGACTGAACTGAAGTGAACTGAACTGAACTAAGAGAGAAGATAAATCCGCAGACATAGCCAAGTGATTGCTTTAAGAGAAAGAGCCCTTCCTAAAGAACCAGTGTGTTGGAAGTGATCAAGGTGAAAAAATCAGGGTCCAACACCAAGTCTGGGCTTCCCAGGTGAGGCTAGTGGTAAAGAACCTGCCTGCCAATGAGTTCTTTGAGCTATTAATAATGGGTTCGATCCTTGGGTTGGGAAGATCCCCTAGAGGAGGGCCCTTCTACCCACTCCAGTATTCTTGCCTGGAGAATCCCATGGACAGAGGAGCCTGGTGGTGTACAGTTCATAGGATTACAAAGAATCGCACACGACTGAAGGTGACTTAGCACTCACACACAGGAGCACCAAGTCTAATCACCAACAAATACCAGATCTAGGATGGATCCACAACATTCCTACTGAAAAGTGAAGATCAGAATTTGAGGTACATAGAGCAGAGGACGGGGAAGGCAATGGCACCCCACCCCAGTACTCTTGCCTGGAAAATCCAATGGTCGGAGTAGCCTGGTGGGCTGCAGTCCATGGGGTCACTAACAGTCGGACAGACTGAGTGACTTCACTTTCACTTTTCTCTTTCATGCATTGGAGAAGGAATTGGCAACCCACTCCAGTATTCTTGCCTGGAGAATCCCAGGGATTGGGGAGCCTGGTGGGCTGCCGTCTATGGGGTCACACAAAGTCGGACACGACTGATGTGACTTAGCAGCAGCAGAGCAGAGGAACAGCCTTGGAAGAAAGAACCACAGCCTCAGAAATTGAGAATAAGGTTGTTAAAGGAAATGCCCAGTGAAGAGAGCAGAACTGGGTGCCCTGCCAATGTCAGGATCACAAGCAGAATGCGGGGGAAGGAGACAAGCCCAAGGCTCACAGATCAGAACAGTCTGGAAACGGAGAGGCTATCTGGCACCACTGAGAGTATCTTGACAGTCTTAAATCCCTAGAGCCACTGCAGAAGCACCTGTACCACCTGGCGCTGTCTGGCGGGTTGTGGGGTCAGCCTGCTTGCTTCCCAGTAGGGTCCTGACACCAATCAATGGTGACCGCATGGCCCCACACAGACACCTCCATCGAGCAGAGGGCATGCTGTCGGGCAGATTCACTGACAGCTTCCTAGCTTACTCTTTGTCATAAAGCTCTTGTGTTTACCAGTGCATTAAATATAACCCTGTAATAGAAAACCCTCATTTTCATGCTTGAAATATATTATCTAATGGCATATCTATTTGACTTTTACTACATGCCTTTCATTCCTCTAAGTGAGGTAATTGACCTTTACTTTGCTACCCTGTGGATTGAAAGGCTGCACCACACTCTGCATTTGATATTTCCAGTCCTGCAGGAGAGGCAATTTTCATATGCTTTTGTTGCAGTCCTGCACTTCGGGCGGACCCTCAAATGAAGGGAAACCTCAAGGCCCAAGACTACTTTCTGGCAGTTATTGTCACCATCATGTGGGTTTTATTAGAAAAAGCACAGGTCACTTCATTTCTAAGACCATTTCTATGGAGTCTAAAGAGTGTGGGCCTATAAGGCTTCCAGAACCTTCCACCTCAGTTTCAGATGACGTATCCTCATTGTCTGCCTTCAGTGGTGTTCTTTAGGGATCTGCAGCATTTTTCAAGTTTGGTTCAAGCACCTTAAAGTTTAAAATTGTATCCAAACTATGTAATTTGTAAGAGAGGAAAAAAAAAAAAAACTTGTGTTACTGGTAGAAGCTTAGCCTTTTTATCAGCCAGGGGTACCCAGAAACCCTTTGTGTGATAACTTATGACTGGTGTTAAACAGTTCTAGAAGGCAGAGGAAGACTGAGCTTTCTCTGATGCCCCTTTAGCGCTGATGTCCTTTTCACAACCGAAAGGACAACAACAAAAATGATGATAGTGGTGGGAATAATGATGAGGCTAATAAACATTTACTCTGGGCCAGGCACTGTTTTTAAATGCTTTGAATATAATAATATATTGTTCTTCATAGCAAGTCTTCCCTGATGGCTCAGCAGTAAAGAATCTGCCTGCAATGCAGGAGATGCAGGAGACAGAAGTTCGATCCCTGGATCAGGAAGATCCCTGGAGGAGGAAATGGCAAACCATTTACAGTATTCTTGCCTGGGAAATTCCATGGAAAGAGGAGCCTTGCGATGGGGTCACGCAGAGTTGGACACAACTGAGTGACTGAGCACATTCATCTTAGCAACCTTATGAATTAAGTAGTGTCATTATCCAGTTTTACAGATGAGGAAATTGAGGCATATAAAAGTATGTAACCTGCCCAAGGTCACACTGCAAGCAAGTAGTTGAGCCAGAGTCCAAATTGAGGCATTTTGTACTTGAGAGACAGAAGACCTGGATACAAGTTTAGATCCTAATACACTTGGACCAGTTGTGTATATAATGAGGGTATTTCACTAACTAACATCTGGTTTCTAGAGAATCCTCAAGTTGGTTCAGTTAGCCTCAGGAGGTACAGGATCCCAGGAGAATTTCAGGAACCCTAGGGAAAGGCAGTCAATCAGTGAAGTCCTGTTATATGAAGAACAAAACTCCATCATTTCTGTGTGCTGACTAAAAGACTGAAGTTAGGGAATGGCTGTTGGGAGCTCTTTATTCCTGGGAAGCACGTGATTAATCGCTCAGGGCTTTGACCTAACCATATAATGGTGTCCCTTCCTGTGGTCCATCTTGCAGTCTAGAAACTCTTCCCTGGATCCTTCCCTCTGTCTTCCTAGTTCTGAGTATCCCCTGAGACAAGGATTTGGATGAAAATAGTATAATTGGGGGTAGGGCTTCCCAGTTGGTGCTAGTGGTAAAGAACCCACCTGCCAATGCAGGAGACATAAGAGGTCTGGGTTTGATCCCTGCATCTGGAAGATCCCCTGGAGGAGGGAATGGCAACCCACTCCAGAATTCTTGCCTAGGGAATCCCAGGGACGGAGGAGCCTGGCGGGCTACAGTCTATCGGGTCACTAAGAGTTGCACATGATGGATGTGACTTAGCACATCACAGTAGAGTACATTTGGGAAATAATTCCAGAAAACTGTGAGGGGGAATAAGAAGTAAATAGAGCAGAAAGGAAAGTCAATAAAGTTGATGTTTTCAGTCTTTCTCCTTGAGAGGCAAGGAAACTGGAGCATTTAACCTCAAGCATCCAGCCCTCCTTGGCTGAAGAAAGTAAAAGTTGCTCAGTTGTGTCCAACTCTTTGCGACCCCATGTGAAATTGTATTTCTTTGTCTCAAGAATTTTGATTTGAAATCTTTTTTGTAACGTCCATTCCTCTAGTTAACTTTTAAACACTTGGAATTCAATCATGATAACCGTACACAACTATTTCAATGTCCAGTCTGCCAATGTGTCAGTTTTGAGTTGGTTTCTGTTCATTATTTGCATCATTTTCCTGCTTCTTTGCAAAACTGGTAATCATTGATTGTATGGTTGATATTGTAAATTATACCTTATTCGCTACTGGGCATTTTTGTATTCCTATGAATATTCTTGAGGTTTTTCTGGAATTTGATTAAGTTACTTGGAAACATGTTGATCCTTTGGTGTGTTACTTTTGTGACTTATTAATTAGGCTTGTCTGAAGCAGTCCTTAGTCTAAGGCTCAATATTACACATTACTGAAGCAAGACTTTCCTATTTTATCCAGTGCCTCATGAATTAAGAGTTTTTCTCATCTAGCTTGTGTGAACAGAAACTATTCATCGTCCTGTGTGAGTTGCAGGCACTCTTCTCCAGTCTTTTTGAAAGTTCTTCTCCCTGGCCTCCTGTAGTTTCTGCATCGTCATACGCAGATAAACCCTGTGCCGAGTAGCTGAGGGGTTCGTGTGCAGAGCCAGTGTTCTTTGTGCTGTTCTTTCCCCTCTAGGACTTTATCTTGACTCTAGTTGTCAGAGTCTCCTGAACTCTTACCTCCTTCTCCTTTGATCAGAAAGTCCACTGGCCTCACTCTGGGTTCCCCTTTCTATACTATGGTCACAAAACTCTCTCAAAACAGCAAGCCAAGGCAGTGTGTGGGCTCAGTTTAATTATTATTTTTTCCTTTCTCTTCGAAGTCTCTGTCCTTCCTTTCCTGGTGTCTGGTGTGTTGACACATTTCATATATGTCACCTTTGTGGGAATTATTTCCGGCGGACGAGGAAGCGTTGACCTTGTCACTCCCTTTTGGATGGAAGTGGAAGTCCTCCTGGAGTCCGTGTTTCTAGTATGCTTTTCAGTGATTTCTGGAATGCTCTAAAGGGTACAGTTGATCAGGCCTTTGTATACAGTAGTTTGGCCAAAATGCCCCAGTTGGATGTGAGAGAATTTTAAAATTACTGTTATATTTTAAGCCAAATGTGTTGACATTTTTATTCCGAGCCACAAAGGGATCATTGCCCACAGCCTAACCCATTTAGTGCTTCTACCATCAGATTGGCCATCTGCCTGGTAACTGATAATGGGCAGGATCTTTAGCTACGCCAAGAAGTGAATGTTAAATTCACTGTTTTAGGTGTCAGACAAGCTCAAATCTCAGTCTTTTGGGTAATCATTCTTTTTTTCTTTCAACTGTGTTTCATGCTCTTTAAGTTCATGTATCCAAACCCCTTCTTCCTTCCTGTTCACACTGCCTCCTTTTAAAGGGTGGAAAGCAGAGAGTAGGTGTTTAGTCAGGACATTCTGCCATTATTCAGTTGCTCCTAGCTCATCTCTGCCTAGAAGATAATAATAGCAGTGACAGTTATATTTAAAATGTATTGAGTATTTATGTTGTGTAGGAACTCTTCTAAACACTTTTATTAACTCATTTAATCATCACAACATCCTTATAATAATATTGCTGTTACTATCCCTAATTTATAAACCAGAAAGCTGAGCCTCTGAGAAGATAAGAAAGTTTCCCAAGGTCTTGTAGCTAGTTGAAAGAGGAAAGAGCAGATTACAACCAGGAAACCCTGCCCAAGAGCCCAAAATCCTACCCACTCTGCAGTGTTGCCTACCTTCTGCCCAGATTCCCTTAATTTGGGAGTTTACATCTGCCCTATATTCTGTTTTCTTTTTTTTCCATTATATCTGGCTTAATTCATTTAATTTTTTTTGTTAATTTTTATTTTTACTTTATTTTACTTTACAGTACTGTATTGGTTTTGGCATACATTGACATGAATCCGTCATGGGTGTACATGAACTCCCAAACATGAACCCCACCCCCCGCCACCTCCCACCCCACATCATCCCTCTGGATCATCCCCATACACCAGCCCCAAACATCCTGCATCGAACATAGACTGACGATTCGTTTCTTACATGATAGTATACATATTTCAATGCTGTTTTCCTGAGTTTCTGACATACTTTGCTCCAACTCTCAATTTGTATGATATGGAGATTTCTAGCTAGTTGTTAACGTATTACCTAGAGTGAACTTTACTGGATAAACCTCTAGTCTAGCTGTTTCCCAGTCACCAGTGTACACCTAAGTGCCTACCCTTTGTATTCTTTTCCTGCTCTTCATATTCACAGTTCACTCAGAACTATGTGAGTATTACCTCTTCTTAAATTATCACAGCCTTTGCCTACATATTCACTGGTTCCACAGCAGAGCCCCATTGAGAAATAACAGTGAGTCAGGAGGATCAAGGAGATGCTGCTTTGCTAGGGGGAGACCAAAGTGCCTTGAGCCTTAATTATGTGGCTCTAGGACGCCTCCGGCCTCGCTTGCTGCTTAAAGGGGCTGATCAGATTCCTTGCCACATACCTGTTTTCGCCAGTCCTAGACACCTACTTCCTTAAAACAAGATTGTTAAATTTAACAACACTTTATGGAAGGTTTGAGGAGCACCGAAGTACCATGTCAAGAGTGAAATTCTCACCACATTCAGTTTTGAATGACTCCCAACTCCCAGAAGGTGTCACACAGTGGTGATGTGATGGCTGGGCCAAGGAGGAACATCTTCATGAGCTCTAGCTGGAATCCCCAGCCACCTCCATGCCTCATAGTCCAGGTTCCCCACTTTCTGGCTCCAGAGAGGGAAGAAAGACCTCCTTTTCCCCTTCAAAGGCCATGTAATTTTTTGCACAGGAAGATTGTCTGAGAATATTCTGTTCCTTCAAGAGAAATTCCCACCCTTGTCAAGAGAAGTATTGAAAAGTGAAAAGAGACCCATGTGAAAACAGCTGTGCTGTTAATAATGCATTTCTTCGAGTCTGTCAGATCCTCCACAACATCATCTTTGAGGCATCAATATCCAGTCAATGTTGTGAGTATCAATGTCAGTCTGGTTCCTCTTCATAGTGTTTTCTCCAAAAGGAGAATAAGACATTAGAATACCACATTCCTCCTTGTTTTGTAAACTCCCCTAAAACCCTATGAGCAGATGCTTTGGCAAAAAGATGCATGCATCTCCCAAGGGGCAAGTGAATTTTTTGGACAGCATTAATTGTGAATTAGTGGTGAGTCTCCTCAGAGACTTGGATCTGCAAATGACACACTGCATTTACTTCACTAACCAGAAAGCTTATTATCTCAAGCTGAAGCATCTGCATTTGAGTTATTTCACAGGATAAAGACTTTGTAAAGAAGAGTGGGTGTGTATTTACATTCCATTGTATGAATGAAAAGCTCATCCAAGAGTGCTTCCCAGTACCAAGGAAGATTTTGCCAGATATAATCCACTGCAGATGTTTCTGGCAGAGCCCCCAAGTGACAGTTTTGCAACTTCAGTAAAGATTAAAACGCATTCTCTAATGAATACATAATATTTATATTTAATATAAAGGCTTCTTTAAAAAATAAATGAAAAAATGGAATTATTCTGAATGCTTCTGTGAAAACTGAAGCTCAGAGAAGTTAAAAAACATCCCTACNACTGCAGATGTTTCTGGCAGAGCCCCCAAGTGACAGTTTTGCAACTTCAGTAAAGATTAAAACGCATTCTCTAATGAATACATAATATTTATATTTAATATAAAGGCTTCTTTAAAAAATAAATGAAAAAATGGAATTATTCTGAATGCTTCTGTGAAAACTGAAGCTCAGAGAAGTTAAAAAACATCCCTACGTCATACAGCTTCATAAGTGGTGGCCAATAAGTAGTGGCTTTTAGGGGCATCTCTCATAGCTCAGTTGGTAAAGGATCCACTTGCAATGCAGGTTCCATTCCTGGGATGGGAAGATCCACTGGAGAAGGAATAGGCTACCCACTCCATTCTTCTTGGGCTTCCCTTGTGGCTCAACTGGTAAAGAATCCCCCTGCAATGTGGGAGACCTGGGTTCGATCCCTGGGTTGGGAAGATCCCCTGGAGAGGGGAAAGGCTACCCACTCCAGCATTCTGGCCTGGAGAATTCCATGGACTGTGTAGTCCATGGAGTCACAAAGAGGTGGACACGACTGAGCAACGTTCACTTTCACTTTCACTCCCCAGGCGAAATAGTGCCAGGTTCACGGAGAGCGGCTGTGTCAGCAGCAGAAGCATGCCCCTTCTCCTAGTGTCAGCACTTTGTTTGTGACCTTTAAGGATATTTCTGATGAGGTGAAAAACTGAGGGCATAACTATGGGAGAGCAACAAAGATCCATCTAGTCAAAGCTATGGTTTTTCAGTAGTCATGTGTGGATGTGAGAACTGGACTATAAAGAATGCTAAGCACTGAAGAATTGACACTTTTGAACTGTGGTGTTGGAGAAGACGCTTGAGAGTCCCTTGGACTGCAAGGAGATCAAACCAGTCCATCCTGAAGGAAATCAGTCCTCACTATTCATTGGAAAGACCAATGCTGAAACTGAAACTCCAATACTTTGGCCACATGATGCGAAGAACTGACTCATTGGAAAATGCCCTGATACTGGGAAAGATTGAAGGTAGGAGGAGAAGGGAACGATAGAGGATGAGATGATTGGATGGCATCGCCGACTCAGAGGACATGAGTTTGAGTAGTTGGTGATGGACAGGGAGGCCTGGCACGCTGCAGTCCGTGGGGTCGCAGAGTCAGACATGACTGAGTGACTGAACTGAAGTGAACTGAACTGAACTAAGAATGAAGATAAATCCGCAGACATAGCCAAGTGATTGCTTTAAGAGAAAGAGCCCTTCCTAAAGAACCAGTGTGTTGGAAGTGATCAAGGTGAAAAAATCAGGGTCCAACACCAAGTCTGGGCTTCCCAGGTGAGGCTAGTGGTAAAGAACCTGCCTGCCAATGAGTTCTTTGAGCTATTAATAAGGGTTCGATCCTTGGGTTGGGAAGATCCCCTAGAGGAGGGCCCTTCTACCCACTCCAGTATTCTTGCCTGGAGAATCCCATGGACAGAGGAGCCTGGTGGTGTACAGTGCATAGGATTACAAAGAATCGCACACGACTGAAGGTGACTTAGCACTCACACACAGGAGCACCAAGTCTAATCACCAACAAATACCAGATCTAGGATGGATACACAACAATCCTACTGAAAAGTGAAGATCAGAATTTGAGGTACATAGAGCAGAGGACGGGGAAGGCAATGGCACCCCACCCCAGTACTCTTGCCTGGAAAATCCAATGGTCGGAGTAGCCTGGTGGGCTGCAGTCCATGGGGTCACTAACAGTCGGACAGACTGAGCGACTTCACTTTCACTTTTCTCTTTCATGCATTGGAGAAGGAAATGGCAACCCACTCCAGTATTCTTGCCTGGAGAATCCCAGGGATTGGGGAGCCTGGTGGGCTGCCGTCTATGGGGTCACACAAAGTCAGACACGACTGAAGTGACTTAGCAGCAGCAGAGCAGAGGAACAACCTTGGAAGAAAGAGCCACAGCCTCAGAAATTGAGAATAAGGTTGTTAAAGGAAATGCCCAGTGAAGAGAGCAGAACTGGGTGCCCTGCCAATGTCAGGATCACAAGCAGAATGCGGGGGAAGGAGACAAGCCCAAGGCTCACAGATCAGAACAGTCTGGAAACGGAGAGGCTATCTGGCACCACTGAGAGTATCTTGACAGTCTTAAATCCCTAGAGCCACTGCAGAAGCACCTGTACCACCTGGCGCTGTCTGGCGGGTTGTGGGGTCAGCCTGCTTGCTTCCCAGTAGGGTCCTGACACCAATCAATGGTGACCGCATGGCCCCACACAGACACCTCCATCGAGCAGAGGGCATGCTGTCGGGCAGATTCACTGACAGCTTCCTAGCTTACTCTTTGTCATAAAGCTCTTGTGTTTACCAGTGCATTAAATATAACCCTGCAATAGAAAACCCTCATTTTCATGCTTGAAATATATTATCTAATGGCATATCTATTTGACTTTTACTACATGCCTTTCATTCCTCTAAGTGAGGTAATTGACCTTTACTTTGCTACCCTGTGGATTGAAAGGCTGCACCACACTCTGCATTTGATATTTCCAGTCCTGCAGGAGAGGCAATTTTCATATGCTTTTGTTGCAGTCCTGCACTTCGGGCGGACCCTCAAATGAAGGGAAACCTCAAGGCCCAAGACTACTTTCTGGCAGTTATTGTCACCATCATGTGGGTTTTATTAGAAAAAGCACAGGTCACTTCATTTCTAAGACCATTTCTATGGAGTCTAAAGAGTGTGGGCCTATAAGGCTTCCAGAACCTTCCACCTCAGTTTCAGATGACGTATCCTCATTGTCTGCCTTCAGTGGTGTTCTTTAGGGATCCGCAGCATTTTTCAAGTTTGGTTCAAGCACCTTAAAGTTTAAAATTGTATCCAAACTATGTAATTTGTAAGAGAGGAAAAAAAAAAAAAAANAGTGTGGGCCTATAAGGCTTCCAGAACCTTCCACCTCAGTTTCAGATGACGTATCCTCATTGTCTGCCTTCAGTGGTGTTCTTTAGGGATCCGCAGCATTTTTCAAGTTTGGTTCAAGCACCTTAAAGTTTAAAATTGTATCCAAACTATGTAATTTGTAAGAGAGGAAAAAAAAAAAAAAAACTTGTGTTACTGGTAGAAGCTTAGCCTTTTTATCAGCCAGGGGTACCCAGAAACCCTTTGTGTGATAACTTATGACTGGTGTTAAACAGTTCTAGAAGGCAGAGGAAGACTGAGCTTTCTCTGATGCCCCTTTAGCGCTGATGTCCTTTTCACAACCGAAAGGACAACAACAAAAATGATGATAGTGGTGGGAATAATGATGAGGCTAATAAACATTTACTCTGGGCCAGGCACTGTTTTTAAATGCTTTGAATATAATAATATATTGTTCTTCATAGCAAGTCTTCCCTGATGGCTCAGCAGTAAAGAATCTGCCTGCAATGCAGGAGATGCAGGAGACAGAAGTTCGATCCCTGGATCAGGAAGATCCCTGGAGGAGGAAATGGCAAACCATTTACAGTATTCTTGCCTGGGAAATTCCATGGAAAGAGGAGCCTTGCGATGGGGTCACGCAGAGTTGGACACAACTGAGTGACTGAGCACATTCATCTTAGCAACCTTATGAATTAAGTAGTGTCATTATCCAGTTTTACAGATGAGGAAATTGAGGCATATAAAAGTATGTAACCTGCCCAAGGTCACACTGCAAGCAAGTAGTTGAGCCAGAGTCCAAATTGAGGCATTTTGTACTTGAGAGACAGAAGACCTGGATACAAGTTTAGATCCTAATACACTTGGACCAGTTGTGTATATAATGAGGGTATTTCACTAACTAACATCTGGTTTCTAGAGAATCCTCAAGTTGGTTCAGTTAGCCTCAGGAGGTACAGGATCCCAGGAGAATTTCAGGAACCCTAGGGAAAGGCAGTCAATCAGTGAAGTCCTGTTATATGAAGAACAAAACTCCATCATTTCTGTGTGCTGACTAAAAGACTGAAGTTAGGGAATGGCTGTTGGGAGCTCTTTATTCCTGGGAAGCACGTGATTAATCGCTCAGGGCTTTGACCTAACCATATAATGGTGTCCCTTCCTGTGGTCCATCTTGCAGTCTAGAAACTCTTCCCTGGATCCTTCCCTCTGTCTTCCTAGTTCTGAGTATCCCCTGAGACAAGGATTTGGATGAAAATAGTATAATTGGGGGTAGGGCTTCCCAGTTGGTGCTAGTGGTAAAGAACCCACCTGCCAATGCAGGAGACATAAGAGGTCTGGGTTTGATCCCTGCATCTGGAAGATCCCCTGGAGGAGGGAATGGCAACCCACTCCAGAATTCTTGCCTAGGGAATCCCAGGGACGGAGGAGCCTGGCGGGCTACAGTCTATCGGGTCACTAAGAGTTGCACATGATGGATGTGACTTAGCACATCACAGTAGAGTACATTTGGGAAATAATTCCAGAAAACTGTGAGGGGGAATAAGAAGTAAATAGAGCAGAAAGGAAAGTCAATAAAGTTGACGTTTTCAGTCTTTCTCCTTGAGAGGCAAGGAAACTGGAGCATTTAACCTCAAGCATCCAGCCCTCCTTGGCTGAAGAAAGTAAAAGTTGCTCAGTTGTGTCCAACTCTTTGCGACCCCATGGACTATATACAGTGCATGGAATCCTCCAGGCCAGCATACTGGAGTGGGTAGCCTTTCCCTTCTCCAGGGGATCTTCCCAACCCAGGGATCAAACCCAGGTCTCATACATTGCAGGCGGATTCTTTACCAGCTGAGCCAGCAAGGAAGCACTGGCTGAAGGATGCTCCTGAAAAGGTTATTCGCCTCTAGCTTGTTCAACTTGCTGGCTGCGCACCACACACACTGAGGCGAATGACCAGGAGCTGGTCTGGCTGTTGGGGAACTGTCTGCAGGACGTGATGGTGCTTTTACTACACACTTTTTTCTTACCGATAATCCTCTCTCCTCTTTTCCTTCGTATCAAATGATTTTGGTAACTTATTCAAAGAAGAGCTGAAGTCTTTAGCAACTAAAATCAGGGTAAAAAGCGTTCAGTGTTTAAGTACTTGAAAAAATATTGGCTTACTTTGTTTAAAGTGTTGCTAATGTGATTCAGGGAGAGGCAGGCAGGGAAAAAAAACTAAACAGTTATATTCCCATACTAAAACAAGTTTATATCCTACATATAAGCAACCTCCATATGAGTTTTATCTTTATCTGTAAAATGGAGAGAGCAAGACCTGCTGCTCTCTATCAAACTTGCTGTGTAAATGAAATAAAGCTCCATTAAGAAAATGCATCTTTTGAATGTACATTTAAACATGAGTAAGCTAAAAAAAATACCAGCTTATTTGTTATTGTTATTATTTTTTCTGATCCTGTGTTTCCACATTTCCACAATGAGGGTTTGAGATTGGATGGTTCTTCCAACAAGTATTTTGGAGAGTCTGCTCTACCCCAGGCACCCTGACAGTTCTGTTCAGGAACTGGGATTTAGCCCTACCCTCATGAAGCCCACAAGCCCGGTCCCTCTCCTCCACACTGTAGCACCTCATGGTGCTTTCTCTCATCCTTCTGTTAAATATAAAACAAGAATTAAAAGGCCTAGTGACTGTGTGGTACTTAACACAATAGGTCCCTTCTTTCTGTGGATATTGTTCAAGTCAAAGCTTTACTTTTTTGCTTGTTTTAATGTTTCAGTACTCATAAATAATATAATCTTCACCACAGAGTCTCATATATTGCAACTGTTTAGTAAATATTTCACAATGATTGATGACGACAGTCAGTTCAGTTCAGTTGCTCAGTCATGTCGGACTCTTTGAGACCCCATGAACCACAGCACGCCAGGCCTCCCTGTCCATCACCAACTCCCGGAGTCCACCCAAACCCATGTCCATTGACTCAGTGATGGCATCCAACCATCTATCTCATCCTCTGTCATCCCCTTCTCCTCCTGCCCCCAATCCCTCCCAGCATCAAGGTCTTTTCCAATGAGTCAGCCCTTCGCATCAGGTGGCCAAAGTATTGGAGTTTCAGCTTCAACATCAGTCCTTCCCATGAACACCCAGGACTGATCTCCTTTAGGATGGACTGGTTGGATCTCCTTGCAGTCCAAGGGACTCTCAAGAGTCTTCTCCAACACGGCAGTTCAAAAGCATTAATTCTTCAGTGCTCAGCTTTCTTTATAGTCCAACTCTCACATCCATACATGACCACTGGAAAAACCGTAGACTTGACTAGATGGACCTTTGTTGGCAAAGTAATGTCTCTGCTTTTGAATATGCTATCTAGGTTCGTCATAACTGTCCTTCCAAGGAGTAA
>SJYX01013209.1:142673-248880 GCA_006410675.1 Oreotragus oreotragus
ATCGAGTCCATGATGCCATCCAGCCATCTCATCCTCGGTCATCCCCTTCTCTTCCCGCCCCCAATCCCTCCCAGCATCAGAGTCTTTTCCAATGAGTCAACCCTTCACATGAGGTGGCCAAAGTACTGGAGTTTCAGCTTTAGCATCATTCCTTCCAAAGAAATCTCAGGGTTGATCTCCTTCAGAATGGACTGATTGGATCTCCTTGCAGTCCAAGGGACTCTCAAGAGTCTTCTCCAACACCACAGTTCAAAAGCATCGATTCTTCGGCTCTCAGCTTTCTTCACAGTCCAGCTTTCACATCCATACATGGGTTATCCATGTTGTAGCATGTTCCACTACTTTATCACTTTGTTTTTTTCTACTGTATTGTTATCTGCATCTTCTTTAGTCATTCATCAGTTGATAAGCATTTGGGTTGTTTCCACTTTTGGCTATTATGAACAATGCTGCTAGGAGCATTTTTTTACAAGTTTTTATATGGATATGTTTTCAGTTCTCTAGGTAAATTTCTAGGAACAGAATTGTTGGGTGATATAGTAACTTTACGTTTACTGTTTTGAAGAATTGCCAGATTGTTTTTCAAAGTGACTGCACAATTTTGCAGTCCTACTAGCAATACATGAGGGTTCTAATTTCTCCACATCATTGCCAACATCTGCTGCTATCCATCTTTTTGAATTGCCATCATCCTAGTGGATGTGAAGTGGTATCTCATTGTGATATAATTTGCATTTTTCTAATGACTAATGATGTTGTACATTTTTTATGTGTTTACTGGTACTTACTGGCCATTTGCATGTATCTTTTTGGAGAAATATCTATTTAGATCCTTCATCCATTTTCTGACCTATAAAAGTTTTATATTATATTTAATTTAATATATAACCCTTTTATGTTTAGCTTGTGACTACAGCTAGAACCTTTGTGCTAGTCAGATTTAGGCCAGACATTTCCAAACAATATGGTGGAAGACAGAAGGTGTGCATAAGGATCACCCCCACTATTTTAGTTTTCTTGTTTGGCAGGACTTTGACACAATGGTGAGCTCAGTAGTCCTTTTCAACTTTTACTGTGCAAATAAATCACCTAGAGATCTGGCTAAAATCCAAATTCTTATTCCGTAAGCCTGGGAGAGGCCTGAGATTTTAACAAGCCCTCAGGATGATCCCAGAGCTGCTGGTCCACAGACCACATCTTGAGTAGCAAGTGTTAGAAAATTAGTATCAGTATTGCTGCTTAGAACCTTGAGTCTAATTCTCCTCTGAACCAGCTTGCGTTGTTCTTCTTTGAATAAAGTTATATCCTTGAAAGAGCCCGGCTTTTGGAATTACCTCTTGGCACCACTTAACCAGCAGTGTGTTTCTTTGAGAAAGTTACTTTACTGTTCAGCTATGCTTTCTACATCTGAAAATCACAGATAGTTATGACTCCTGAAAGTGATGGGGATAATGTGAAATAACATACATAAGTCATCTATTTTATTTGTATAGTGGGCCTTGGTAAGTGTTGACACCTGCCTTCAAGATAGGTACTGTACCTCTGTTTGTTTAGCACAAATACTTCCTCATCAATGTGGAGACAATGCACTGTTACCACCCTTCTTCCCTATATTGCTGTGATTCGAGTGTTCAGTCTTTGTGGCCTGTCATTAGTCTCTGTATGTTTCATCTTCTTTAGTCAACAGGTTGCATGTTCTTGGAGATCAGGACTCTGAGTTGTCTTTTTTTTTAATCCATGAGACCTTTACAATGTTATCTAGAGAAATATGTTATTAGTTAAAGCTTATGGAGGGCTTCCCTGGTGGCTCAGAGATCGCCTGCAATGCAGGAGACATGCTTTTGATCCCTGTTTCAGGAAGATCCCTGGAGAAGGAATGGCAACCTATTCCAGTGTTCTTGCCTAGGAAATACCAGGGACAGAGGAACCTGGAAAGCTACAGTCCATGGGGTTGCAAAGAGTCTGATACAACTTAGCAGCTAAACCACCATCACCACCAAAACTTATGGAATGAATCAGCTCATCCAGTAGTAGTAGTAACAAGAGTAATAGTAGAAATTTTTTTAAAAAATGAAATTAACATTTGTAATATCTTTCTTAAAACTCTGCATGGGTTATCTCATTCAGTTTCCAAAACTGTTCTTTGAAGCACATTCATTTATTGTCCCTGTAACAGCTGAAGCCTGGCCATACTTAGGAAGACAGCATGCCTTCTCTAATACTTGCTAAGAGCTGAGTTCTGGAGGCTAGCTGCCCATGGTTCAAATTTCTGCTCTAGATCAAACTACCTGGAAGACTTGAATTTCCTCTCTCTCAATATTCAAATGCATCATCTATAATAGTGCCAATTCCATGGGATTATTTTGAAGTTTGTATGAAGAAATGTGTGAAATATGCAAAAAGTACTTAGCAGTGTCAGGTGCTTGGACGCATTTAGTCAAGGTTAGCTCTGTTTATGCCTTTCTTAAGTCACTCATGTGAGCCTCACAGCAAGTAAGTGGCAGAGACAGAATTTGAACCCAGGCCGTCTGATTCAAGTGTCATAACTCATAACCTCTAAGTCATTTTGCTGAGACTCTTCTATTTCAAATAATATATTGAAGTAGAAATAAAAAATTCATGTGTTGAAGTGAAAAGAGAAAGGTCAAGGGGCTGCAGAGGGAGAAAAAGTATGTGAGGCATTTTATAATTTATCACCTTCTGAAGAAGACATCTCTGACTCTGATATTAGTGCTAACTCATTTTCTACAAGTATTTGTGTAGCTAGTGCTTGTTGAAGGCAAAGCCAGGCAAACCAGATTCAAGTTTTGTATTGACAAAAGTTAATGCCCTTTGAGAGGGGTCTTATTAAGGAAAAACCTTCATTAATTAAAAAATATAATGATATCTTATTTATGAAAATAATATATAAGCATATGACCACATGGACACATTGTTAGGGTCCTTCTCAAGGTTGTGGAAGGGGCCCCTGATGCTTAAACTTCATTTATTCAGAATGAATCCTCCTGTGGCATTAAAGTAGGCAAACAGCAATTTTGTTTTTTGTTTCACAAAGTCTCAGTTTTAAACTTCTTTGTCTTGGTACCTTTATTTGAAACACTTCTAATAGATTATATGTGCAGACCTCTAACTCACAGGAAACTCTGGGGGATAGCATGCTTCCCAGAATAAATATATTAAGTTATAAAAAAGAAAACAAAACACAGGCAGACTCTATGAGCTTTTCATACCTACTGGCAGGTGGCACAGATCTAAATGTTGGAGCCTTTTTATAAGCAAGATTAAATTGACTCATGACAGCTGGTCACTAAAATACAGGAAATGCAGACCTGATTGAAAGCAAGAACACACTGGTTTTCATTAAGTTTGCATCACAGAATAGAGCTCACTTTTTTTGTTTTTGAAAATCTGTCTTTGCAATGCCCTTATTTGACAGTGTATGCAGTTTGTCACACACAAGCGGATCTTTGAGGTACAAGCAAGTCAGTTCGTTCTGTCTGCAGTGTCCTGGTATGCATTGTATACGTGTAAACAGAATCAGTGAATAGGCTCAGCTCTCCAGAACATCAGATACATGAATGCTAGCAAAGCCTGTTAGGTCTCCATTTGTACAATTCCTCCCCAACCTGAAGTGAAGGCAGACGTGACAGCTGGATGGCCATGGAAATGGATGATGAATCTGTCAGAGATGAGTGGATATCACGGAAGTCTGCCCTCCACCCTATCACAAGGCTGGAGGTCATAACACCAGGAATCGAGAGCAATCTCCTAGCATTGTGAAATGCATTTTTTTTTCTGTTGGAGGAAAAGCCACTCTAGCAAGGGCTCTAAATAAAGGAGTTTAGTGTCTGATTGGAATGGAATGATGAGAATAAACTGAGCTGTGGAAACCGAAAGGGAGCCATTTCCAAATATAGGCCAATGTCGTGACGCCTCAGCGTCCACTTCAACAAGCTCAGCCCCGGCACAACAGTTGACACAGTGACTGAAGGAGGACAGCCCAGGAACTTATCTCAGTCAGCAGATTTACTGAGCACCCAGGTAGTGCTCTGCCAGACTTCAACTGAACCCAGGTGGCCACCCTTACAGGAAGGAGTTGAAGCTAAAAGATGCCCATTCCAGAAAAACGGTGCTACACAAATGCTCCTCTAAGTTGTTTTTTCTCTTCTCTAAGTTGAATTCTTCTCATGGGTCCTTAGGCAATTTTTTTCCCTTGATAGTCTTGTGTTAGCTTTCAGACATGTGCCAAATCATCTGGAGTTCAAATTAAATTAAATTGAGCTTATAAGTTCTCACCAATTTTACAAAGTTCCTTTGCCCAATATGAGGTTAGTTGTGAAAACCAGTGTTGAAGGCAATTTTCAGCACACATCTTAGAGGGTTTGATTTAGTACAATGCTTATTAATTCTCTATTTTTAGTCCATTGCTGTATCCATCATAGTAGAACAGGCACATGAAGTTCCTGCCTTCAGAAGGTTTGGCTGTTGATAGTCACCTGGTGTTTATTTGTTTGTCAGATATTTTTTAAACACTTATTACATGCCAAGTAACTTGACTCATGCTAGGACTGTTGCAGTAAATAAGGCAAATATACTATTGTTCCCAGGAGCTTAAACTCCAATGAGAGTGACAGAGCAATAAATAGTTACAATACAGCCTAAGTCTAGATTCATCAAGTGACTAGCCTTGCCTTGTGTGTAGGAGCAAGGCTCAGAGAAGCCTTCTTTAACCAGCAGATGGTTTTTGAAATGCCACCGAGGGTCCAGAACTGAGATTTCCAAGTTGACATCTGAATAGTAAAAATTAGGCAGGTAAAAGAGGTAGAGGTATGTTCTAGCCAGATGGAACAGCTTAGAAGTTTAATTGAAGACAGAGTTTGAAGCACTAATTGTAGAAGTGGTAAGTGGTGCAGATAAGAATGGAGAAGGAACACAAGATAGATTTCAAAGGNGAATAGTAAAAATTAGGCAGGTAAAAGAGGTAGAGGTATGTTCTAGCCAGATGGAACAGCTTAGAAGTTTAATTGAAGACAGAGTTTGAAGCACTAATTGTAGAATTGGTAAGTGGTGCAGATAAGAATGGAGAAGGAACACAAGATAGATTTCAAAGGGACTGGTAGGCCATGCTGAAAAATCTTGGACTCTATTCTGAGAATAAAGGGAACTCTTTCAATGGTTCTAAGCCAAAGTGACCCAAATATTTTTGAGTAAATGAGTGTTTGACTATTGTGATGAGATTGGGCTGAGAGAGGAGTATGAGTAGAGGCAGTAAGTTCTCTATAGAAGCCATTGGGATAAACCAGATGAACGATGATGGTTCTGTCAACAGGGAAGTGACCGTGGCTAGAACTGTGTATATTTTGAGAGTTATCATAAAAGAGGAGGAATACCAGAACTGGGTGAGAGACGGAGTAAGGACAGATTCGATGCTATAGGAAAGGGAGTGGGAGCGGAGGCTCTTCACCCGCTGACAGGGGGCGATGCAGGGAGTGGAGGCTCTTCACCCCCTGACAGGAGGCAATGCAGGGAGCCGACGCTCTTCCCCTGCTGACAGGAGGCGATGCAGGGAGCCGAGGCTCTTCCCCCGCTGACAGGAGGCGATGCAGGGAGCCGAGGCTCTTCCCCCGCTGACAGGGGGCGATGCAGGGAGCCGAGGCTCTTCCCCCGCTGACAGGGGGCGATGCAGGGAGCCGAGGCTCTTCCCCCGCTGACAGGGGGCGATGCAGGGAGCCGAGGCTCTTCCCCCGCTGACAGGGGGCGATGCAGGGAGCCGAGGCTCTTCCCCCGCTGACAGGGGGCGATGCAGGGAGCCGAGGCTCTTCCCCCGCTGATAGGGGGCGATGCAGGGAGCCGAGGCTCTTCCCCCGCTGACAGGGGGCGATGCAGGGAGCCGAGGCTCTTCCCCCGCTGACAGGGGGCGATGCAGGGAGCCGAGGCTCTTCCCCCGCTGACAGGGGGCGATGCAGGGAGCCGAGGCTCTTCCCCCGCTGACAGGGGGCGATGCAGGGAGCCGAGGCTCTTCCCCCGCTGACAGGGGGCGATGCAGGGAGCCGAGGCTCTTCCCCCGCTGACAGGGGGCGATGCAGGGAGCCGAGGCTCTTCCCCCGCTGACAGGGGGCGATGCAGGGAGCCGAGGCTCTTCCCCCGCTGACAGGGGGCGATGCAGGGAGCCGAGGCTCTTCCCCCGCTGACAGGGGGCGATGCAGGGAGCCGAGGCTCTTCCCCCGCTGACAGGGGGCGATGCAGGGAGCCGAGGCTCTTCCCCCGCTGACAGGGGGCGATGCAGGGAGCCGAGGCTCTTCCCCCGCTGACAGGGGGCGATGCAGGGAGCCGAGGCTCTTCCCCCGCTGACAGGGGGCGATGCAGGGAGCCGAGGCTCTTCCCCCGCTGACAGGGGGCGATGCAGGGAGCCGAGGCTCTTCCCCCGCTGACAGGGGGCGATGCAGGGAGCCGAGGCTCTTCCCCCGCTGACAGGGGGCGATGCAGGGAGCCGAGGCTCTTCCCCCGCTGACAGGGGGCGATGCAGGGAGCCGAGGCTCTTCCCCCGCTGACAGGGGGCGATGCAGGGAGCCGAGGCTCTTCCCCCGCTGACAGGGGGCGATGCAGGGAGCCGAGGCTCTTCCCCCGCTGACAGGGGGCGATGCAGGGAGCCGAGGCTCTTCCCCCGCTGACAGGGGGCGATGCAGGGAGCCGAGGCTCTTCCCCCGCTGACAGGGGGCGATGCAGGGAGCCGAGGCTCTTCCCCCGCTGACAGGGGGCGATGCAGGGAGCCGAGGCTCTTCCCCCGCTGACAGGGGGCGATGCAGGGAGCCGAGGCTCTTCCCCCGCTGACAGGGGGCGATGCAGGGAGCCGAGGCTCTTCCCCCGCTGACAGGGGGCGATGCAGGGAGCCGAGGCTCTTCCCCCGCTGACAGGGGGCGATGCAGGGAGCCGAGGCTCTTCCCCCGCTGACAGGGGGCGATGCAGGGAGCCGAGGCTCTTCCCCCGCTGACAGGGGGCGATGCAGGGAGCCGAGGCTCTTCCCCCGCTGACAGGGGGCGATGCAGGGAGCCGAGGCTCTTCCCCCGCTGACAGGGGGCGATGCAGGGAGCCGAGGCTCTTCCCCCGCTGACAGGGGGCGATGCAGGGAGCCGAGGCTCTTCCCCCGCTGACAGGGGGCGATGCAGGGAGCCGAGGCTCTTCCCCCGCTGACAGGGGGCGATGCAGGGAGCCGAGGCTCTTCCCCCGCTGACAGGGGGCGATGCAGGGAGCCGAGGCTCTTCCCCCGCTGACAGGGGGCGATGCAGGGAGCCGAGGCTCTTCCCCCGCTGACAGGGGGCGATGCAGGGAGCCGAGGCTCTTCCCCCGCTGACAGGGGGCGATGCAGGGAGCCGAGGCTCTTCCCCCGCTGACAGGGGGCGATGCAGGGAGCCGAGGCTCTTCCCCCGCTGACAGGGGGCGATGCAGGGAGCCGAGGCTCTTCCCCCGCTGACAGGGGGCGATGCAGGGAGCCGAGGCTCTTCCCCCGCTGACAGGAGGCGATGCAGGGAGCCGAGGCTCTTCCCCCGCTGACAGGAGGCGATGCAGGACACTGAAACTGAAACCACACAAGAAGGAGTAGCTGGTGGTGGCGGTTCAGTCGCCCAGCCGTGTCTGGCTCTTTGTGACCCCGTGGACTGCAGCACACCCGGCTTCCCCGGCCTTCACTCTCTCCCGGAGTTGGCTCAGACTCACGTCCATTGGGTTGATGATGCCATCCAACCATCTCATCATCTGCCTCTCCCTACTCCTCGTGCCCTTAATCTTTCCCACCATCAGTCTTTTCCAATGAGTCACTTCTTTGCATCAGGTGGCCAAAGTATTGGAGTTTCAGCATCAGTCCTGCCAATGAATATTCAGGACTGATTACCTTTAGGATTAACTGGTTTGATCTCCTTGCAGTCCAAAGGACGCTCAAGAGTCTTCTCCAACACCACAGTTCGAAATAATCAATTCTTCGGTGCTCAGCCTTCTGTGTGATCCAACTCTCACATCTGTACATGACTACTGGAAACACCATAGCTTTGACTAGACAGACCTTTGTCAGCAAAGTGATGTCTCAGCTTTTCAATATGCTGTCTAGGTTTGTCATAGCTTTTCTTCCAAGGAGCAAGAGTCTTTTCGTTTCATGGCTGCAGTCACCATCCACGGCAATTTTGGAGCCCAAGAAAATAAAGTCTGTCAATGTTTCCATTTTTTCCTCATCTGTTTGCCATGAAGTTATGGGACCAGATGCTGTGATCTTAGTTTTTTGAATGTTGAAGTTTAAGCCAGCTTTTTCACTCTCATCTTTCACCTATGTTGGGGAGAAAAGCCAAATAATTCCATTTTGGATATGCTGAGTTTGATATGCCCAGGAGAGGGAGATGCATGATTGAGATTATAGTACCAGGGACTTATCAATATGTTAATCAGATAATCTTTACCTAGTGATAATGGAAGGAGAGAGTTCTGTGGATTCCTATGGGTAACAGAGGATTTGATTCTCCTAAAATGTTTCCAAATGTTTGAGTTTATTTTGCGTATGTTTACTTTTTTCTAGGGAAAAATGATAAAAATCTGCTTTAAAGTGCCTATAAATCAAAAGTAGTTAAGGACTACAGAGGAAATTGAAGGGACAACCTGGATAAGACTGCCCAAGGAGAGTCACATAGGCTGACTGTGCTGGTACAGACCCCAAAAACAGCACTTAAAGAGAACAACAGAAGAGGGTTCTGAAAATGACCGTGAGAATCCAGTGGAGAGAGTGTGTCAGGGGAAAAGGGAGTGGCCTCACAAAGTCAAGTCCTCATAAGAGGTTACATAAGGCAAGGAAAAATATACATTGGATTTTCACCTAGAGGTTATGGGTGATCTTGGCAAGAGAGGCTCTGATTGGTTGGAAACAGTTATTGAGTGGGAAAAGAGGAAAATGAGATGGCAAGTGTAGAAAACTCAAGAGGAAAGAGAGTGTTAAAGTCATAGCTAGAAAAGGCTAGAATACAAGGTGGATTTTTTTTTTTCCTTAAGATGGGAGAGATGCAATGAATAAAAATTCTAAAAGCAGAAAGAGCCTTAAATAACAACCAACCAAAGCAAACACACAGAAGCATTTAAGGGAATCAGAAGCTTAAAGATCCAGTGTCTACAGTGGGTAGGCTAGATATCAGGAAAGAGTTATGAATAGGGTTAAGCCTTGAATGATTAAAAAGTTTTTGGACAGGTGAAGATGAACCATTAATTGAAAGAAATCTGGAAAAAAATAAGACTAAATATTCATCTATTCTTCTTTCACCTTCTTTTGTTATTCAAATAGTATTTTCTCAGCAAATATAAAGTCTTTAGAGTGGAAATTGCTTCTGACTCAGAGAGTAACTACCAGTATAAAAGTATTAGCAGCTACAAGATATATAATCCAGTTTACAATTACTACTTGCATTGCTGGTCTTCACACATGAAACTAACATATTCTTTGGGGTCACATTGTTCATTACCTCATTTGGAATTTTTAACACCAGATAGGGTGCTAAATCAATGTAAGCTGGTGCTTCTATCACTTAGGTTTCTAACATATTCCATATTTATAAACAGAGCCATAAATAAAGGTGCTAATGGAGAAGAAGAAAGATTATTTAATAAGCAACTTAGCACAAGTAACTCCCTGCCTATAGGAGATTTTTATAAGACCTAGCTCATAATTAAATACTGTCTGTTTCACTTAACTGAATCTTTTCTCTTTTTGAAAGATTGGAAGAATGTTAATTTTAAAGATTTTACTTTGTGTTGATGATGAATCAGTTCAGTTCAGTTTAGTCGCTCAGTCGTGTCCGACTCTTTGCGACCCCATAAACCACAGCACGCCAGGCCTCCCTGTCCATCACCAACTCCCAGAGTCCACCCAAACCCATGTCCATCGAGTCCATGATGCCATCCAACCATCTCATACTCTGTCGTCCCCTGATGCTAAATAGCTATCATTTAAATAGTAGCGTTTCAGTTTATTATAA
Source organism: Oreotragus oreotragus (assembly GCA_006410675.1). NCBI lineage: Eukaryota > Metazoa > Chordata > Mammalia > Artiodactyla > Bovidae > Oreotragus > Oreotragus oreotragus. Next base: position 152,678 of record SJYX01013209.1, read on the forward strand.
TATATATAACATATATATTATAACTATACAGAGGGCAGAGTTAGTTACATGTACTACAAATTGAAGTAGATTCTGAGGAAGCCAAGGCTGGGTCTTATCCAGGGATGTTTGAATGGGTGGCCATTGCTTTAGGAGCCATACCTTTTAGTTAGAGGGGAGCTTGACAGCTCTCAGTAATAATCTTAGCTATTCCTTTGCTTCCTTGCCATAAATATGGATCGGTATTCCAAACAGACCGTCAGTGCACAAGAAAGAAGGTTAGATATTGCTGTACAGACATCATGGCTTCCCAGGTATCTCAGTGGTAAAGAATATGCCTGCTAATGCACGAGATGCAGTTGACATGGGTTTGATCCCTGGGTTGGGAAGATTCCCCTGGAGGAGGAAATGGCAACCCACTCCAGTATTCTTACCTGAGAAGTCCCATGGACAGAGCAGCCTGTTGGGCTAAAGCCCATGGGGTCCCAAAGAGTCAGACATGACTTAATGACTGACCACACACATACATGCATATGTACAGACATCATAGAGACCAGCAGAGATGATGCCATCCAACCATCTCATCATCTGCCTCTCCCTACTCCTCGTGCCCTTAATCTTTCCCACCATCAGTCTTTTCCAATGAGTCACTTCTTCGCATCAGGTGGCCAAAGTATTGGAGTTTCAGCATCAGTCCTGCCAATGAATATTCAGGACTGATTACCTTTAGGATTAACTGGTTTGATCTCCTTGCAGTCCAAAGGACGCTCAAGAGTCTTCTCCAACACCACAGTTCGAAATAATCAATTCTTCGGTGCTCAGCCTTCTGTGTGATCCAACTCTCACATCTGTACATGACTACTGGAAACACCATAGCTTTGACTAGACAGACCTTTGTCAGCAAAGTGATGTCTCAGCTTTTCAATATGCTGTCTAGGTTTGTCATAGCTTTTCTTCCAAGGAGCAAGAGTCTTTTCGTTTCATGGCTGCAGTCACCATCCACGGCAATTTTGGAGCCCAAGAAAATAAAGTCTGTCAATGTTTCCATTTTTTCCTCATCTGTTTGCCATGAAGTTATGGGACCAGATGCTGTGATCTTAGTTTTTTGAATGTTGAAGTTTAAGCCAGCTTTTTCACTCTCATCTTTCACCTATGTTGGGGAGAAAAGCCAAATAATTCCATTTTGGATATGCTGAGTTTGATATGCCCAGGAGAGGGAGATGCATGATTGAGATTATAGTACCAGGGACTTATCAATATGTTAATCAGATAATCTTTACCTAGTGATAATGGAAGGAGAGAGTTCTGTGGATTCCTATGGGTAACAGAGGATTTGATTCTCCTAAAATGTTTCCAAATGTTTGAGTTTATTTTGCGTATGTTTACTTTTTTCTAGGGAAAAATGATAAAAATCTGCTTTAAAGTGCCTATAAATCAAAAGTAGTTAAGGACTACAGAGGAAATTGAAGGGACAACCTGGATAAGACTGCCCAAGGAGAGTCACATAGGCTGACTGTGCTGGTACAGAACCCAAAAACAGCACTTAAAGAGAACAACAGAAGAGGGTTCTGAAAATGACCGTGAGAATCCAGTGGAGAGAGTGTGTCAGGGGAAAAGGGAGTGGCCTCACAAAGTCAAGTCCTCATAAGAGGTTACATAAGGCAAGGAAAAATATACATTGGATTTTCACCTAGAGGTTATGGGTGATCTTGGCAAGAGAGGCTCTGATTGGTTGGAAACAGTTATTGAGTGGGAAAAGAGGAAAATGAGATGGCAAGTGTAGAAAACTCAAGAGGAAAGAGAGTGTTAAAGTCATAGCTAGAAAAGGCTAGAATACAAGGTGGATTTTTTTTTTTCCTTAAGATGGGAGAGATGCAATGAATAAAAATTCTAAAAGCAGAAAGAGCCTTAAATAACAACCAACCAAAGCAAACACACAGAAGCATTTAAGGGAATCAGAAGCTTAAAGATCCAGTGTCTACAGTGGGTAGGCTAGATATCAGGAAAGAGTTATGAATAGGGTTAAGCCTTGAATGATTAAAAAGTTTTTGGACAGGTGAAGATGAACCATTAACTGAAAGAAATCTGGAAAAAAATAAGACTAAATATTCATCTATTCTTCTTTCACCTTCTTTTGTTATTCAAATAGTATTTTCTCAGCAAATATAAAGTCTTTAGAGTGGAAATTGCTTCTGACTCAGAGAGTAACTACCAGTATAAAAGTATTAGCAGCTACAAGATATATAATCCAGTTTACAATTACTACTTGCATTGCTGGTCTTCACACATGAAACTAACATATTCTTTGGGGTCACATTGTTCATTACCTCATTTGGAATTTTTAACACCAGATAGGGTGCTAAATCAATGTAAGCTGGTGCTTCTATCACTTAGGTTTCTAACATATTCCATATTTATAAACAGAGCCATAAATAAAGGTGCTAATGGAGAAGAAGAAAGATTATTTAATAAGCAACTTAGCACAAGTAACTCCCTGCCTATAGGAGATTTTTATAAGACCTAGCTCATAATTAAATACTGTCTGTTTCACTTAACTGAATCTTTTCTCTTTTTGAAAGATTGGAAGAATGTTAATTTTAAAGATTTTACTTTGTGTTGATGATGAATCAGTTCAGTTCAGTTTAGTCGCTCAGTCGTGTCCGACTCTTTGCGACCCCATAAACCACAGCACGCCAGGCCTCCCTGTCCATCACCAACTCCCAGAGTCCACCCAAACCCATGTCCATCGAGTCCATGATGCCATCCAACCATCTCATACTCTGTCGTCCCCTGATGCTAAATAGCTATCATTTAAATAGTAGCGTTTCAGTTTATTATAATATATATAACATATATATTATAACTATACAGAGGGCAGAGTTAGTTACATGTACTACAAATTGAAGTAGATTCTGAGGAAGCCAAGGCTGGGTCTTATCCAGGGATGTTTGAATGGGTGGCCATTGCTTTAGGAGCCATACCTTTTAGTTAGAGGGGAGCTTGACAGCTCTCAGTAATAATCTTAGCTATTCCTTTGCTTCCTTGCCATAAATATGGATCGGTATTCCAAACAGACCGTCAGTGCACAAGAAAGAAGGTTAGATATTGCTGTACAGACATCATGGCTTCCCAGGTATCTCAGTGGTAAAGAATATGCCTGCTAATGCACGAGATGCAGTTGACATGGGTTTGATCCCTGGGTTGGGAAGATTCCCCTGGAGGAGGAAATGGCAACCCACTCCAGTATTCTTACCTGAGAAGTCCCATGGACAGAGCAGCCTGTTGGGCTAAAGCCCATGGGGTCCCAAAGAGTCAGACATGACTTAATGACTGACCACACACATACATGCATATGTACAGACATCATAGAGACCAGCAGCACTTGTTAAAGTATCTTGTTTTCTTGCCTAAGAAGGAGTATTGTTACTTTCCCCAATTCATGACTTCGGCCAAAAAAGAAACCAAGTGTCTTTGTGAAATTTGACTTTTTATATTTTTGTCCTCATCCTTGGAAAAGATAAGACTAGTTTAAAGATGCACACACACACACGTATTTTCAGGTCCTGACCCTGACAAATCTTGGCCCTTTATTCCCCAGATCTGTGTGTCCACGTTCTTTCCTTTGTATGGACACTTCTCTTCCCATATACATTGTTCTGACCTCTGGTCATAGACATTCTATCAACCTGGGTTTAACTTCTCCAGAGGGTGCAGCTTGTGTTTTGTATGTTACAGTTTATAACCTGCTGCCTCAACAAATATCGAGTCTGACTTTGCAGTTTTATAGTCAGAGACTTTGGATGTGGGAATGTATTTTTGTGAAAATTGCATATTCCATTGTTGCCTCTCATATATCACAGTTTTATTCATGGCACCAAAGGGAAGACTTTGGCTAATGACCTCAAACCCCTGCCACACATAAGTTTTTCTAGTGTTCTAAGCACTTTTTTTTTTCTGAGTCATTTGACCCATTTATGCGAGACCTTTGTGATTATTGTACATGAGTAGGAAATCTGAGGGCTTCCCTGGTGGCTCAGATGGTAAAGAATCTACCTGCAATGCTGGAAACCTGGGTCCTATACCTGGGTTAGGAAGATCCCCCGAAGGAGGACATGGCAACCCATTCCAGTATTCTTGCCTGAAGAATCCCCATGAACAGAGGAGCCTGGTGGGCTACAGTCCATGGGGCCCCAAAGAGTTGGACATGACTGAGCAACTAAGCACAACACACAGGAAATCTGAGGCTTACTCAGGTTGGGTAGAGGCCTTGGCCGAAAAACTCTCTGCCTGAGAATGTCATTTTATAGCCCCAAGTGAAAACATCTGATTATAAACTATTGGGATTTATAAAATAAATCTGAATAGTAAATTGTCTCAGTGGTTATACTTCTTTTTAAACAAAGAAGAATTGTCCTTCTGGTTTAAGGAAAAACAGAAGATGACATTGTTCTTCAAACCCAAAGGTATTGTCGTAGATATGATAATAGCACAGAAAAGCCTCTCATTAGTGGCAATATTCTTCATATCTTTTGGGAAACCCTTGATATCCGAGTACAGTTGTCTTAGGGGAGCCTCAGACCCCACTGAAATGACTGGTATTAGGATTCCGCAAAGTGTGGTATGAGGTCAGGCTGTATCATAACCCCACATACCCTCAAAGACACTTGTTAAAAAGATTCTGAGGGTCGGGCCTACAAATCTACATTTTAGCAAGTCTTTAGGTAGTCCTCAAGCACTGCCAACTCTGAGAACCACAACTCTAGGAGGTAGTTGGGTAAAGCCTCAGTGATCTCCAAGATCAACTTGACTTAACAATGAACTCTTGTCTTTCCTCTGCCTAGGTGCAAATGTAATCTCCATGCCACTGTGTGTGTGTATGACAACAGCAAATTGACCTGTGAATGTGAGCACAACACTACAGGTCCAGACTGTGGGAAATGCAAGAAGAATTATCAGGGCCGACCTTGGAGTCCAGGCTCGTATCTCCCCATCCCCAAAGGCACTGCAAATACCTGTGAGTAACTTTTGCTTGGTAACCCCGTATTCTCTGCACGAAGAGCTGAGCGTTCCTCTCAGTTTCACTCGCAATTGTGCTTGCACTCCTTTCCTAGTAGTCTCACTCCTCTCCAAAATGCAGCCGAAACTTTACTCCCTGTTTTGCCACTTGTAAGCACATTTCAGCACTTGGATCATCTGTTAAATTCAGTCTTCCAACACTGACATCAGTGTGTTGGGAAATGATGTAAAACCACAGAAGAAATTTTGTCTAAATGGATGAAACAGGAGCTTTTTTTTCTCCTTCCCCAAATTAATTTCTAAACTATTAGTTATTTCTAAAATAACAAAGGCATTCAAAAATCTGAACTGTGGCTTAATTTTAACCATAAACAACTTCCAGAAATTCTCTACATGTTTATAATCCCATTTCCTATACTGGGCAACCTAAGAGATGCTTTGTCTAAAAGATGCTTCCTTCTCTATATTTAGCTACAGCCTAACTTTGTCCAGTGAAATGGTTGGCTTTTTCCAAATTCCGACAGTGAGGTCATGCCTGGCATGTGTCCTGTTAGGAGAGGCCACCTTTTGATAAAGACTATGACTGTACAGCTGCAGGGACCACAATAAGAAAAAGAATGTGTGTGTGCATGTGAAAAGAGCACAGGCATGATCTGTGTTCACAGGAACCATGAGAGATGCCCCGTTACCATTCATGTGGGTGCCCCTCTGAAATCCATGAACCTCCCGAGGAAGACATGTTCTGACACACTCAAGGAGAGAAGGGAATACTTCGAGAATGAACGGCCCGATTCCATGCATGGACCAATTAACCACTCACAAAAGCCCAAGGTTTGACCTCTTTTAAAAGTGGAGAAGGGTGAGGTTGAGAATACACCCATTCAAGTGAGAAGAAACAGAGGCAGCAGGACAGTGAGCAGAGGGAGAATAAGCCGAGAAGCCAGCTCTGTCTAAGGCTGCCGATGTCAGCAAGCACTTCAAAACGGCACCTGTGAGAAGCGAAAACCTAAAAACTGATATCATAGGAACCAGGACCTTATCAAGTTAAGTGTGAGAGTAATGGACCAAGTAACAAGCCATAAAGAATGGGGGCATAAAATTATGATAAAATTTTTATGAAGCAGAGAAGAAAATCCTTCAAAGGTTAAAAAAGCACCTCTTTGTGAGAGTATTCAGTTTCTTTCTGCATTAAAGAAAAAAACTGACAGTCTAGCTCCTAAAATTAATACATAAAGCTCTGTTGAGAAGAAATGTTGCTTTTTTTTTTCAAGGTGGCTTTATTAATGGAAACTCTGTGGGGTTTCCTCAAATGCTGAGAGCCATCAGTCCAGTTCAGTTCAGTCGCTCAGTCACGTCTGACTCTTTGAGACCCCATGGACTGCAGCACGTCAGGCTCCCCTGTCCATCACCAACTCCTGGAGCTTACTCAAACTCATGCCCATAGAGTTGGTGATGCCATCCAACCATCTCATCCTCTGTTGTCCCCTTCTCCTCCCTCCTTCAACCTTTCCCAGCATCAGGGTCTTTTCCAATGAGTGGCTCTTCACATCAAAAATATTGGAGCTTCAGCTGCAGCAGTGGTTCTTCCAATGAATATTCAAGGTTGATTTCCTTGAGGATTGACTAGTTTGATCTCCTTTCTGTCCAAGGGACTCTCAAGGGTCTTCTCCAGCACCATAGTTTGAAATTCTTTGGCAATTCTTTGGCACTCTACCTTCTTTACAGTCCAACTCTCACATCCATTCATGACTACTGGAAAAACCATAGCTTTGACTAAATAGACCTTGTCGGCAAAGTGATGTCTTTGCTTTTTAATACGCTGTCCTCTTTGGTGGGAGAGAAAGGGAAAGAACAGTGCTCAGAACACTTGCTATACCTTCTTTACAGTCCAACTCTCACATCCATTCATGACTACTGGAAAAACCATAGCTTTGACTAAATAGACCTTGTCGGCAAAGTGATGTCTTTGCTTTTTAATACGCTGTCCTCTTTGGTGGGAGAGAAAGGGAAAGAACAGTGCTCAGAACACTTGCTGGCACTCTGGGTCATCCTCAGGGATGAGCAGCTTGCCAAGGCTTCTGGAAAGGCAGCTGGGATAGACTGCTGTTGAAGGCACTGGCTTTTTTCTAACACAGCCCTGTTTTTTCCTACCCCTAACTGTGTTTCAAAGTCTTGCTTATTTCAAGATATTTCACTGGAAATACCTTCTGTGTCAGCTAAACTTTTTCATTGTAATGAATTTCTTATTATAGTCTCCATGGAAATGACTTATATACCCCTAGTATTTTGCACATTGTAGACCACCAGTTCACCCAGGTCAAAGAAGTACAACCTCTTTCAGTTTGCCTTGTGGATTCTATTGTCTACCCATCCCTTAGTTTTTACTGACCTTCTCTAGACTTTTCCCCATCTCTGTTAAAATAGCAAGGTGACAGATGGACACAATGGCTAAGGAGGTTCAGTTAAGTTTTTCAACTCCCAATATAGCAGAAGCTAGCTTAAAGATTTTAAGATAATCTGCAATGGTCCAGTCTTGCAACGAAAAGAACCACTTTAAACAAAATCTCTGCCATATCAGACTGCTAGCAAATGTCCAAGGATAAAAATAAGCAACTTAGTGGTTTAGTACATGGGTTCCAGGATCAAATACTAGTTTGTCCATTCACTAGCTGTGTAACCTTGAAAAAGTAAAGTATTACTTGGTTTCCCATCTGTAATGTGAGGATAATAATAGTTTTTACCTCATAGGGATTTTGAGAGAAGTGAATAAGCTAATCCATGTGATGTGGTTGGCATAACACCTGTCACAAAATAAGTGTTCAAAAATAATTTATTTTTAAGATTTTCTTCATAAGGCAGACTTGTCAATTATTTGACACTTTTAATTGTTATAAAACATATTTCTTAACATCAATATTAAGTGTGTCCTAATTTCCAACCACTTTTTCAAGTCTTAAAACACTATATTAACCCCAGATTCCTTTATTGTCTGGGTTAGCATTATCCACTCCATTTCTCATATGATAAGATTTTCAAGTCTCGTACCTGGAAGTCCTGATTTTTTTTAGTGTGGAAGTTTAAGCCAAACACAGGACTTCTAGCACTGCGTTATGATTTTCGTGTCATATTGGCTTTTTCTTACACACATGCATACGTGCACACACTCACCATGTGCATGCCCATACACATATACATGACTGTAGCTGGTACAAACCAGTTCTCAAGAGGAACACTTAGGATATGCTGTATTTTAATACAAGGATACAGAACCTAAGAAGTAAAATGGAATGGTTACAGTCTCTGATTCCTCAACACCAACTCTTCAGTAACCTAGAAATAACACTCACATTGGATAATCTCTGGATTTAGCAGAATCTCAAGCAGCCAGGATTATTTTTGAACAGGAAGATCAGTACCTGCCCACTCTTAGCATAAAAACTAGGAGAGCTTCATCACATCAGGAAATTTTAAGATCTCCCTGCAAAGACTCTCAGCCTGTTACTCAGAAGATCCTTTAACTGAGACCTTGCTGGAATCCTAGGTTTGGAAGTCCTAAATTCTGGAGCAACTCCGAGGTCATTTTTGTATGGAGCTTATAGAGCCAGCAGAGAAGAATATAGGGCTCCAGTCCTCTAAAATACTACCATCCAATCATTTTTCATTATAATAGACTCAGCAGAGGTGAAAGTAATGACTCTTATGATAATATTTCTATCCATTGTGCTTTTAGAAGACTCAGTATGTTTTCTTAATTCTTTAAAGCCATATGTACATATTATGTGTATCAATATATTTCATATTTTTCTACAAAGCTTATGTTTTATCTATGAGACATCTTTCTTTCTCCCTATTGATCTTCATTCTATTTTTAATATAATTCTATTTTGAATGTCCTTTCAATTTCATTTGTGGCTTCCAAGTAGATAGAAAATCTGCCCAACTTCATGCTTAATCATGATTATCTCGATTCTCCTTGTCCAGCTCATAAGGGAAATTCTAATCCCTACATACAGATGATGAAAACTTAATTAACCTTTGGGAACTATAATTTCAAAAAAGATTATATTATCTACACCTCTGATTGCCAAACTGTGTCTTATGACCTTTAAAAGAATTCCATGGCTCAAAAATTTTGGAAAATTCTGTACATTTTACTGACTCTTAGATATTCACATTGTATGTGTGTGTGTGTGTGTATGCTTAGTTACTCAGTCATGTCCTACTCTTTGCAACCCCATGGACTGTAGCCCACCAGACTCCTCTGTCCATGGGATTCTCCAGGCAAGAATACTGGAGTGGGTTGCCATTTTCTCCTCCAGGGAATCTTCCTGACCTAGGGATCGAACCTGCATCTCATGCTTGGCAGGCGAGTTTTTTTTTTTTTCACTGAACCACCAGGGAAGCCCTAGGTATTCACATTATCTTATTAAAAAATTTGAGCACCCAAAATAATGTATTTTATCCTGTGTTTTCCAAACTTTATTTTTCATGGAACACTTAAAAACTTTCTGTGAAACACTCTTTTGGGGACATGCCACTCTAAATAATTTCCTCAGTTTACTGATAGAAATGTCATGGAGACAGACAGAAAGCCCAGCTAGTTCAGCTGTATTCAGTCTTTTACTTTCCTTTTTCCTACACGGTCTAATATTCTTCAAAGAAAGAAAATTAAATTGGTCTGACATTGACATTATTTGTTTGTTCAGAAATCCAACCTGAATTGTTATACAATACCTAGGGCTCCTCTGAGTGATGGAAAGTAATTTGATGATAGTTCTGTTATTTTCTCTGGTATTAAATTTGCATTGACCAATTTATATTTTCCCAAGTGTACACATGTGTGTCATTATCCAGACGATTTCCTAAGTGCTTTACATGCATTAGTTCATTTCAAGCTCACAACAGTTTTGTAACGTAGATGCTACTATTTTCATATTCTAGATGTAGAGTCTGATCAATACTAAGGAAAAGTATATTTTTTAACATTTAGCTACCTAGTCAAAATGAGAAGGAAAATTTGAACCAAGTATGTCTTGACCCCAAATACTGTACATCTCACTATATTGCTTCTCAGGTTAAAGTTAAATGACTTTCTGTGTCCTCCCCTGGGATGTGGATTCCACTGGACACCTATCTGAACAATTCAGTCTTCTCTAACCTGCTATCTCCCATTTTTATTCCTAGATTGTTGCTTTTTATTTCTTTGCCTTCAAAGACTCCCCTTCTATTCTTGCCTTAAATTTTCATGCTCCCCACCCCTGCATCTTCTCAGTCTACAGATTTTTCCCTTCATAATCTAAGCTATTCTTTTGGTTTTAATTCTTAGTGATATTGGTTTAGTATTAATAAACCAATTACAGCCCAAATCTATCGAATTAACCCAGGCCAATTTTTTTCAGCTATCTGTGAGGATCTCACAGTCAACATGCAAGACTGTGAATTCATTCCTTTTCCCAAAATCACCTTTTCCTCATTCTCTGTTGATGTTCTGCTCATTCTTCAAGACTACTCCTCAATGCAGCCTGCCTAGACTGTCCTATGCAAAGGATAGTCATTCTCTCTCTGCTGCTGCTGCTAAGTCACTTCAGTCCTGTCCGACTCTGTGCGACCCTATGGACAGCAGCCCACCAGGCTTCTCTGCATAGGATTCCCTAGGCAAGAATACTGGAGTGGGTTACCATTTCCTTCTCCACATTCTCTCTCTCTAGATTCTTGATAATTCTTGGACACTTACAACTGTTTAACTATAATCAAAATTATAATAGTTATTATAGTGGTAGCTATATTTATTAAACTTACCATGGCCTTTTATATTTTATGAAGTGCTTTACATACTTTCTTGCAATAAATCTTTCCAGTGTCCCCATGGAAGGTATAGTGTTTTTGTTCCCATTTTATAGATAAGGAAACATAGGCACATAAAGATCAATATGTAGGTTTACCCCAAATCCCGCAACAAATACGTGACAAAGCAAGACTTAAACTCAGGACATTCTGACTTCAGAAACCAAAATGTTAGCAATTTAAGAATAGGACCATATTTTATTCTTGGCCCTCATAAATGTTTGTGGAATTAATTATTTGATGAATGAATAAGTAGCCCTGAATTGTGCCTGTGGACTCATTGACCTCCCATCCATCTTCCCATGTCTCCTGGCGTATGTGACCTTCACAGTTCAGCAGTTGTAACACAAGGGCCTTCACTCTTCCCCCAGGAAGATACCAACTGAGATTTAGAGAAAAGCCAGTAGAAAAAGGAATCACTCATTTTTCATGGGTGCTAATGACCCATCCACCTATCTAGAGATGGCCTTTTGGGTGGCTGGTTTTTAGAGGCCTCCCTAAGTGACTTCCCAGGTGGCTCAGCGGTAGAGAACCCGCCTGCCACTGCAGGAGACACAAGAGACACAGGTTCAGTCCCCGGGTTGGAAAGATCCCCTGGAGAAGGAGATGGCAACCGACTCCAGTATTCTTGCCTGGGAAATCCCATGGACAGAGGAGCCTGGAGGGCTACAGCCCATGGGGTCCAAAGGGTCGGACACGACTTAGTGAATAAACAGCTAAGTGGCATTCACGGCCTTGTTGACTTGACCCCTGCTGGGCTCTGGTCACCAGATGAAATCTGATTCTGTCAGCACAATAAGAGAGCATCTGTCAGAGTGTTGCCCCCACAAACGGTATGGCCAATATGAAAACAAACGCCTACCGAGTTATTTGTCTGCAACAGCTAGTCCACAGTCCCTTGTCTGATGATGATGGGACCAGAGTTGATTTGGAATTAAGTTTTCTGTTTAAATTTGAAAAGTAATACAGTGTATGTATATTATATCAATACCCACAGCAGAACATCAGGTAGCCCTACTTAATCAAATATTTTAATATTTCTGCAGCAAACCTAGGATTATTTTCACTCAGTGGGATAAAGGAGAAGACCACATTCATACCCCTTTCAGTCAGGTTTTGTCACTAAATTAGTTCAGATCATATTATATTGTGATCCAGGTAAACTTTGGGAAAAAAAAACTTGTGCGTCTTCAGAGATTTTTTTTTTTTTTTTTTTTGAGGATTAGAAATAAGAGGGGCTTCTCAGGTGGTAAAGAACCCACCTGCCAAGGCAGAAGACGTAAATGACACAAGTTTGATCCCTGGGTTGGGAAGATCCCCTGGAGGAGGAAATGGCAACCCACTCCAGTATTCTTGCCTGGGAAGTCCCATGGAAAGAGAAGCCTGGGGGGCCACAGGCCATGGGGTTGCAAAGAGTCAGACACAACTGAGCACGCACGCACACACAGAGATAAAAGAGGGGGCCTATAATAAGTTGAGCAACAGTGTAGAGTAGTTATTAGAAGCCCAAGCTCTAGATCCTGAATCTCTGTATTCTAATCTCAGTCTCCTTCCTAACTGACTGCAACTTTTTGTGCTTGAATTTTTCCCCATTGGTAAAATAAACGAGTATTAATATCATAGGATTGTCACAAAAGTTAAGCGAATTAATGCATGTAAGGTATTAAACTAGTAGCAGTCACATGCTAAGCACACGATGTAGTTAGCTGTTATGATCACTATAATTTCATTGAAAAATAGCGCATGGACCCATCCCAGTTTAAACAGCAAATTCTCTCTTTGGAGACAGCAACTATATGGAGAGATAAATTGCATCCAAATGTCAACGTATTCATCCACAATATGAAATAAGTGTTACAATATGCAGATTATTTAAGGCCTTATGATCAGTGTACTCTCTCCCTTGTAATTAAGTCTCCTTGTAGAGCCAGATAATAATCAGAAGGTTGCTTGGTAAGCATGGGATCAGGAAATTTAAATGACTCAAATGCTAATGACATCAGGCTGAAACATCCTAACACATCCGTCCTACCACAGGGTCAGCCTCCCTAATGCCAAGAGGTCACTGAAGGTCTGAAAGTTTACAGGCTACCCTTCCCTGTTCCTGAGACAGTGCTAGGCCAGTACTGCCACCACATGCCTGAAGATGTTCTTGTAAGCTTTACCTTCTGACTAGCTTTTCTTCCAGTTCTCAGATACAGTGACACTAATATCACCTCTGTCAAATCTGTCATACACACTCAGGTCCCAGAGCCCTTCAGCTGCTCTAAGATGACTTAACCATCTTTGATTGGATCGTTTATGTATTGGTTTCTACCGTATAATTCTGTGAGGGCAATCTTAGTTTCTTCACTTTCAAATTCCTCGGAGACAACTCACTGTATCCCTTATCATCATCAGCAGTTGGACCAGGAAGCAGGGTTGAATGGATGTTGGAAGTAGAACGTCCTTTAGAATACAAGTGAGGCTGTAGAATGTTTTCTTACTCATCACTTCCCTCTTTTTCAACTGGGCTTTTGGGAATTAGAGCTCCCAGTTCCTGCAGCCTGGCTATAAGGAGATCTAGTCATTTTCTTGATAGGCCTTTGTCAAACCACCTAACACAACAATGGTAATATTTTTTCTCAGTGTAAAATATGCTGGATCCTTGTCCTTTCTGCTTTCTTCTTGGTGAAAAGCTGCTGAACCTTGCGCTGATTCTCAAAAAGAGTTAGGGCTTTTAGCGCTGAATTCATCTGCTTTGAAAAATCAATGTTTATTTTTGAGGACTCCATTATATTGACTTTCTCAAAGTTAACTATGTCCCCTTTAGCCACATACTTGGTGGAAAAGTTAGTATAATTGAAAGAAGAAGGAGGAGGGGAGGGAGAGAGGAGAAAGAAGAAGAAGGAGAGGGGTAGAGGAGAAGAAGGAAGAAGGGAAAGAGTAGGAGGGGGAGGATGCAGGCAGCAGGAGGAGAAGGAAGGAGAAAATAACAAATTTTATCATTCCACCAGGTTCTCATACCCCAACTGCAGTAGAGTTCCTTAAAAAGAAAATTTTTTAATAAATAGGGTAGTGGGGAGGACTGATTGGGGAGAAAAAGATTGCAAATACCTGTAAGCTTATCTCGGCAGACAGTAGAGGACAGAGGAGCCTGGCCTGCTGCAGTCTATAGGGTTACAAAGAGTTGGCCACACCTGCGCCCCTGAACAACAGCAAGCTTAGCACCTTCTCCTTCTTTCGGTCCTTTGGCTTACTCAGTGTTTATGTGTGTCTCTGACTGAAGGAGCATTTCCATTCTGGAAGCAGCAGAAGTCCTAAGCTCATATATCACACACTGCAGAGCCCTCCCTAAAGCTCGTTTGTACCTATGTTTCATTGCCTCAGTATAAGTTTGGCAGTGTCTCAGTAGACAGGGATTAGGGTTTACCTGGGCCAGTGTTGACTGTAAAGGGGTCAACTAGGATGAAGCCCTTGCTTCTATCTGCGCCTTCCATTTCCTCTTCTGTGAAGAAGGGCTGAGTAAGATTACTTCTTAGCTCTGTTTCAGCTCTCCACTTTTTGTCACTCTTTCTGATTAGCTTATCTGATATCTTCCTTTTTTCCTTCCTTCCTATCTATCTATCTATCATCTGTCTTTCCCAAATGTTTCTGAGATTATTTCAGAGATAGATTTAAGCTAATGAAGCTTAAATTACAGGGTCCCTCACTAGACTCCTTCTAAGCTATAAAAACATTAATTTCATGTCTGGTGAAATTATGTCTTATGTGTGTGTATGTTAGTCATTCAGTTGTGTCCAACTCTTTGCTACCCCATAGACTGTAGCCCGGCCAGACTTCTCTGTCTGTGGACTTCTCCAGGCAGGAATACTGGAGTGGGTTGCCAAGACTTCTCTGTCTGTGGACTTCTCCAGGCAGGAATACTGGAGTGGGTTGCCATTCCCTTTTCCAGGGGATTTTCCTGACCCAGGGATTGAACCCTGGTCTCCTGCATTGCAGGCAGATTCTTTACCATCTGAACTAGTATGATTTTATACTTTGAAACTAATATTCTCAAAGAGTGCTCCCTGATTTGTATTTGCTTTGGGCTCACAAAATCTACATTTCCCCCTGATTGGCTTAGGAAAAGAGACAAAAATAAGCATACACAAACAGGAATATAAAAAGAAGGTGTGAGAAAAATAATATAGAAAGAAAATAAGCCAAACATTAAATGAATTTACCCCGTTGGGCATGAAGCCGACATCCAAGTTTTCCGGAAGGCAAAGTGGTGAGGGGCATATCTTGTACATTGTGTAGCTCTTGCTCTCAGAATGGAGGAAACTTCCAAAGACAACAAAAGTATTTATGAATACTGGATTCTGAGAAATGTCTCAGTGGAACGTTTTATAGGGGAAAAGGTCATCCTATGACCAAAAGTGATATTTTCACTCTGATAGAAACTTTGGAAACAGGCAATAAATTTTTGTTCACATATGCACACTAGGCATCATCCTGGACAGACAGTGGAGATACAGGCCTGACGCCCATCCTCTCTGAGGTCTCAGGATAACACACAAACAGTCATATAGAGAAGTTGATAAGTTGCTCACAGAGGCCTGCACAAAGAGGTATGCATCACAAAGAACGCTGGCTAATTCACATCAGGGAGATGAAGAAGGAAGGGAAGTAATAACTTCTGAGCTCAGTTTTAAAGGTAAAAATACTCTTTACACAATAGTTGTCACTTCACAGGAACACTAAAAAGCTACCAAGACATGTCTAGACAATTTTCCTGAGCATAATCTGACTGTCATTCCTGTGGTTTATGGGCAACCATCACTGCTGTGATTAAATTGCATTCATTGATCCAGCACTTACAGATGCCAAAGAAACCCACCTTTCATGAAATGAATTGTAACCTTCTTGTCTTAGTTTCTTAAGCACTTGAGAGATTTCTCATGACTTACTCGTAGCCTTTTCAATGCATACAACTGGTTATTAAATTCTTTAGTTATCCGTAGAGAGCCAAAACCAAGGTATTCAAACATTACAATAAGAAACACTGGGGGAAAAATAACATTTGACAATATACTCAGGACATCCCTTGGTGTTCAGGTATTTGCAACTTCAAAAGTCTTATTCCAGTGAGCAATTTAAAAATCTTCTCTAAGCAGTTCCCATTTTACAGCAGTGGAATAGAAAGTGACTCACCTGGCAGCACCTCAAAACTTTTTAAATCACAAAATGATAAAGAGCCGGAATTTTAAGCATCCAAATGTCAGGTAATAGAAAACATCTTCATGAGGGAAATAGGATCTCATAATGGTCTTGCTTGGAGAGGTTTGTATAGCTGCAATGAGCATTTCTCCCCAGCACTGGCATCCCCAAAGGAGTAGAAACATTTCTGCATCTTTCTAAAATATTCAGCTGCAGCAAGTACTGCATCAAACAGTCTTACAAGTTTGCTCTCCGTTGTGTCTGGCCAAACATCCTGAGAACTTTGCCTTGCATTATGCATGGCACTCCACCTCCATGCAAGTTTGAAAACACTTGGAAAATCTCTTCCTGCCATCCTAACTTCCGTTCTCTTTGACGGATTACAAAGGCAAAGCAGTTCCTTGCAATGGAGCCGGATTTTCAATCATGGGGAAATTTGGAGCTTCTGCAATTGCTACTAAAATTATGATGCTGCCATCGTATCTCACTCAACAGGGGATTTGCAAAGAAAGAAAAAAAAGAAAGATTCAGTACCAAGTCACTGTCAAAATGCAGCAAAGATAATGGTCAGGAATCCAGCAGTCCTTTGCAGAAATTGCATGTGGCTTGAAATTCAGTTCAGACAAAGTAAAACATGAAAATTAAAGTTTAAGTTTCCAGTTTTGGTTGATCAGTGATCAGTAATTAAGCTGAAACATCATAAGCTCTGTGCATTTAAAATCAAGATATATTGAATGTATCTAATAACTGAAAATAGGATTTCATTCCTTCCAGGTTTTTTTTTAAACAACATGGTAAGTTTTAATTTCTCCTTCTCCCCTCCCTTCTAAGAAATAGGAAAATAGCTCTCAGTTTTAAATAATACAAAGCTAGAAATCTCTGAGTAAGGTACAATGATTAGTTAAGCTAAGCAGAGGGCAGTTGTTCAAAGATTAAATACTAAAATAGAAATTTAATGATTCCTTCATTTACCACCTGTTAGCACACTTTAGTGATGTGGAGAACAAGTCTGAACAGCTCGTTAACAGCTATCATTTATTGACTGTGTACCATGTGTCAGACATTTTTATGGATTATCTCATTCTATTCTCACAGCAGCCCTGTGCAGTAGATATTATTAGCCCTTTCAGATGAGGAAACAGGCGTAGAGAGGCTGGGAACTTACATGAAATCACCCAGCTAGTTAGCTGCAAAGCATGACTCTCACTTAGTTCTTATTCCCAACTCATCCTCTCACCCACACCACTGCCTGGATTTGGTGGAAATGATATAAATCCTTGACTGTTATTTATAGTATCTATCATCGTGTTGCTTGTTTGATGAACCAACTAAATCAATAATAGTAATTGTAGCAAAAAATGTTGATTATTGCACATACTACTTGCTCAATGCTTTGAGCATTTCAATTATATATATATAATATATATTATAGGTATAATATAAATATGTAATCCTTGCGACAACTCTAATAGGTGGAAAACAGCCACAGAGAAGATAAGCAACTTGTCCCAAAGTCACAGTCAATGAGTATAAGAGCAAAGCCTCGATCTGAGATAACCTGGCTCTTGTGCCCCTGATCTTGGCTAGGAGTTTTCATCTGAGTGAGTGAAGTTGCTCAGTTGTGTCTGACTCTTTGAGGCCCCATGGACTGTAGCCTATCAGGCTCCTCTGTCCATGAGATTTTCCAGGCAAGAGTACTGGAATGGATTGCCATTTCCTTCTCCAGGGGATCTTCCCGACCCAGGGATCGAACCCAGGTCTCCCGCATTGCAGACAGACGCTTTACCGTCTGAGCCACTATCTGGATACAGTTAAATTCATGTCCACCTTTATAACATCTTCAGTCACATTCTGAAATGGTTCCACCACCTTAGCAGAGCTTGACAATGAAAGCAGAAGCTGAAAAATTGATGAAGCCCATGGTCGATGTGAATACAACCTAATGTATTCTTGAATTATTCTGCATTCTGCTCAATTTGCTTTCTGTTACAGAGCTTAATCCACATATCTGACAAGTAAAAGAGGACTGAACATGATGGTTATATGTAGTTAATCAAATAAAATGACAAGTGACTTTCAACTGCTAACACATGCTTCTCAACACGTTTAAAGAGATAGATGGCATGATGTAGATATATTTGCACAGGCACATACATTGTATACTTGGTGCTCGGTGCCCAGAACACAAGCCTAGCTTAGTGTCTGTTTTGAACCACATACAAATGTTCATTAACCTTATAGGTATGCACAAAATGTTTGATGTCATGAATCTGTCTTGAGCCAGCTGTTAAAGTTGAATGCTGATTTCCCGACTCTGATAAGTTAAAGGAGTTCTAGAATAAGCAAAATGGTTTCAGTGGTTGGATATATGTTTGGGGTTTTTGTGTGTTAATTTTCTGATGATATGATTGTTATCAAGTGTTTAAGTTTCTGAGATTTTTATATGATGTTTAAGATATCCTTTACTAATAAATGTCTAACAGCTTTTCTTTATTGTTTTCTTTCTCTCCAGGTATCCCCAGTATTTCCAGTATTGGTAGTAAGTAAAAACAAAAACGAAAAATCACAAACCAAGTCTAGGCTAGCTTGGCTTTGTTGTTCAGCTCCTCAGATCTATTTTCCCAGTGTCCATTTCTGATGTAAGAAAGTATTTCCTTTGTGACTTGAATTGTGTTTGTTCTCTGCACAGATATGGTGAGAGCACAGATGAAATAGTTATCTATATAGAACTCCTCCATGGATATGGCAGTGCTACAGCTTTTCTATTTTTGGTGAAGGCTACCTTTACAGAGGTGCAATTACTTACATAACTGTAACTCATTTAGCAAAAATATGAACAGTCCTATTTACCCATACTTAGTAACCAGCAAATAAATGGAACTCACTCCCGAGGACTGTATATGGATTTCTCCCATAATTTGGGAAAGCAGAGAATGAATGCCAATGAATGCTTTAGGCATATTTGTTAGTCCAAAGAAATTACTCCGAAACTAGGGAGAAGGAATTTTATTAATGCATTAAACTTTAGCCTTTGTGAAGGCCTGAAAGAGGTCGGTTTGTGATCATTAGTCTTTCTGGAGAAATGAATTAAAGAAAATAATCAGTATGTCCATTGCTCCCTCCTAAAATACAATGATCCATATTTTCCTGACTACTTAGGTTCAAGTTTGGTAGAGAAGGGATATAAAAAAATACATGCAAAATTTAGAAATGGGGCTCCTAGAAATTCCCACAAGAAATGTTTTAATAGCGATATCAGCAATTGAAAAGAGAAGTCTCTCTTCAACATTCTGTTGAACATTTCTGTAGTACCTTTACAAAGACATTCTACCAGATACCATGGGAGAATCAGGCTGTAGCTCCCTCTTTACATTTAAAACAATGACACCCCAACACCAAGCTTGAAATGCTCACTAAGGAAATGCCCCATAACTTTTCAGAGCCAAATCTTACATATTTTTAAATATTGTTCCCTTTCTCTCTGATAGTTAAAACCTTTGAATAGCTACTGGATAAGTGATTTGAAATAAAGTACTGAGGGAGCCTAGATTATGTACTATAAGTGAAAAGAAGCATTTTCACTAGAGTTTAACCCAGTCTTTGTCATAAATGCTGGACCACAACAGGGTGATGGAAGGGTAAAGAACAGCAGTAGGAGTATTCCAATACACAACAACCATTTAAAAAGCAATGTCCTCATAATTTGGATAAAATAACTTCTTGCCTCTTATAAATGAACAGTCAGGTCTTCCATTTTTTTAAATCAACCCAGTTTACTTAAGCTTGTGAATAGTACTACACACAGATTTATTAATCACTAGACATGTTAAATGCAACGAACATCAGCCACTTTGTAAATAGAAATAGAACTAGTCTCACATTCATTGAGATACCAGCCTAATGCTGCAGCTTCCTCTTTGTGATCTTGTTGAAATGACATCAGTGGTACAAACTTGCAAGAGAAAACTTCGGTTTTAATAGTCTAATTTTTCTGCTGTAGTATCTCCCTTGGTATTTGCCTATCTACAGAAATATGCCACAATGCGCTCCTTTCAGGCCTTGACATTTGTATTTGTACATGCATTTTGGAGCAAAAGGGAACCAAACGGAAGCAAGCTGAGACAGATGGTGATCTGACCTGTCAAAGGTTTCAGAAATGGATGGACGGAAAGTAGTTCTTTGGCGCTGGGGTGTGTTTCTGTTCCAAGTGTCAATCGTGTGTTGCATGGAATTTCTGACTGTTTTGCTCACTTGACATCTCATTCGGCCGCCTCCACCACATGCCCCATCTTTGAGCATCAGCAGATGTTGACCTTTTACACACTTAATCGGGAAATTCCAGTTTTATTTTGCTTTGTTTTATTTTGAAATCAGTGGTGACCTGAAAGGATGCTTTGTTGTGCCTTTGGAAAATGGAGTAACCTTTATTCAGGAAACTAGGAAAATTTAACTCCTTAATGTCTAACCAAAACCCTCTAACAGTGATAGATTATTCTCTGCTTTCGTGATGCCTCTGGCTGTTCTGCTAGGAGTGCAATGGGTGTTTCCTCAGATTTCTCAGGCAAATGCTATCAGCACTTCCAGGGGTCACCCAGCATCACATATGGCTAGCTTGCTTATTGCCTGGCTTTAAAATGAAGAGATTTGCCATAAAACCATCAAACATGATTGTATCTTCTAGCCTGCTTCAGTGGCATTTACACTTCCCTTATAAGGACTTATAAGGTGCTCTCTGTGTGCAGTGGTGGATTCCTTTACTCTCCAATGGTCAAGAATTCATACACAGATGACTCACTGCCTGTTCAAGAGGGCATAGGAATGGGGTTTCCAAGGTACAAGCCGGAAAAGAGAGATCCGCTTGGATTTTCAACTAAGTCTGGGCATTTACCAGGGCTTTTCCCTTTATCCCAAGGAAGAAATCAATGAACGTAATTCCACCAAGTATATAGAAAGATGCCATGATAATAGATGTAACACTCATGACATTCCCATCATCAGGGACAATGAATGATGTATATTGTGATGTAAATTATTGATGTATGTAACCAAAAGTTCACATACATTTGCTGTATACACAGTGATTAAAAATTTTGGAGGCTTGATAGGTTTCAGTACTGTCAACACCTATATTAAGGTTCAAATGCATGGACAGAGTGGTCATCCTTTCCGATCATCTGCTAAAAATGTTTTTGAAACAGATTTCCCATTAAGGTCATTTATACCTGCTGTTGTCTGTTAGGAAATAGATTTCCCAATCATCCCAAAGGTACTTGATTTAAAACTCAGTCATTTTGATGTGCTTTGGCTGTGGCTGAAAAATTATTGGTGATATTGTGAGCAATTAATGAATCCCAAAATAAATCTGTAGCCATTTGAGCCTATGAGCTCTGTTTTTTCTTTACTTGATGCAGTAGTAATTCATTCAAGTTTCATTTTTTCAATGTAAAATATATCATGCACTTATAAGTAAACATTCACAATTTTATGCAAGTAAATATTTGTTGATGCTGATGATCCAAATTAATTTTTGATTTGGTGTGGATGTTTTTGTTCAAGTGATAAACTACTCATTATAACATATATTATCTGATCTTTAGTCCTGAAAAGCAAGTGATTTCACAAATTAAACAGTATATTATTTTAAAAATGGCAATTAGAATAACAAGAGTTGGCCTAATGTGCAAAGTAGCTTTGTGTGAGGGATTATCACCTGAAAAGCAAGTGATGGAGGTTAAAGATAAACATATCAGAAGTTAAAGGTAGATCATCCACTGAAAACTCATGTCAGGAAACACAACTTAAAAAAACTTGAAATTTTTTTAATAAACAAAGCCATTTCTTAGACTAGCAACAAAAGAAAAGATGTATGTTGACATTTTATGAACCCAAGTGTACATTGTTTCCTTAAATTACCTTCAAATGATTGACATCATGTTTTATAAAGTGTAAAATATTGATGGAAGCATTTGGCTGTCTCCTCCTCTTCAGCTATTCAATTTGAAATAGCAATTTACTTAAGATAAATATTCCTCTTTCCTGCTTTCTCTTATAGTGAGCGTTGCCTTCATCACAGAGTTAAAAATTCATCTCTAATTTGATTTAATTGGTAGGACCATTAAACAAGGGAAGTGGTACCTGCAGGGATCCATCAGCCTGTTGAGAAAGCTCAGAGATGTTTTCATACTTGAAAACATTTGATGACAGTTGGAGACCTTATAAAAGTTGTTTCCCATACAGCATCCAAATATGTTTTGTTCAGTACCTATTTGCTGTAGAAACCTGGACTGTGAGGGAAATAACAAGGTTAATCATTTCCCCCCCAAGGGTTATTAGTAATCTTGTTCATGCTATCCAGAGAGCTGCAGTGTTTGTTTGTTTTTTCCCTTTTCTTTAATACTTCTAAATCCCCCAAATAAAAGTTTCATTTGAATTGCCCTTTAGGTAATTAGGTTTTATATAATGAAGAAAAAAAGTATCTGACTAGAGAGGCTATATGGCAGATTGTATGGTGTGCTACATTAATTTTGATCTGTTTGCTGATGTTCTAGAAGGAAAGCTAAGGTCCCAGGTGAAATGCCTTTGGGACTTTATTATATCATGTATCCAGTATTCTCATCACAGATCCATTTCATATTTGTGTAACTAGCATTTCGCATTCATGAAACCTTTGTGGTTATCCTAAAATTGAATGAACATTAGGACATAGCTGCTTCTTTAATCTTGAATAAATTAAATATTCCAATGATGTGGGGAGGCGGCAGGGGGAGTAGCACCTACCTTAAAAAAATCTGAGAGGTTTAGTCATCTTTAGCAAACAGCAGTTGCCCACCTTGATCAGATTTGACGTTTTTCATATATTAGCCTTTTCCCAGATGTCTTTCAAATGCCAAGCCACTTTTTAAGTGTGAGCTGCTATCTGTATCTTTGCTGTTACCTCCTTGTGGGGGCATCTGAAAATTCCTAGCTTAAGCAAAGATTTACCAAGATCTCTGAAAGGGCCTATAATGAACTTTCTCAAACTTGTAATTGTGAACTAAGAGTGGGTTATCACTGAAGTCTTCTTGGAATATCAGTAGGGAGCTGGCCAGCTAACTGTTCCATTTCCTGGGAAATGTCCTCACATGTCTACAGAATTCCATTTTACAAATGGTGACTCTCAGGCTCAAAGTGTCTGAGTAACTTGTCAGATATAATATGGCCAGGAAGGCCTGTCTGACTCCAAAGGCTGTGCTGGTAACATACCAAACGGAAGAGGTTAGAAAGAAAATTTCTATGTTTATTGACCCCGACCTCAGACTCTTTCCTATCTAATACATTGACCTGTTTCTGTGTGGGAAATTTTAGTGTCCTGAAGAAAAACAGAAGTCATTTTTGATACTCTACTGTGTGATCAACAGAAACTACATTAAAATATGCCCTTCCTCTACTACCTTCAATGATAAACATCCTCAAAAAGCTGAGGAAGAGGGGAAATGTGAGATGTTCTTTATAGAACATGGGATAGTTCATGAAATTTAGCTATGCACATTGTGAAACTTGCTTGTACATAGTCTATGGCAATAAAAATTCCAAATGTTTTATTGACATAGCTGCTTAAAACAAGCAAACAAAATTCTGTGTGTCGTTGTGAGGACAGAGTTAGCACTATCACATTAAACTGTGTCTTCCCCAGCAGGTTAATGACGCCGTGTTTCTGAGAGTAGGCAGCTTACTGTAAAGTTGGTGGAATCACGCCAAGGCCCTAGGGGTTCTTTATGAAGAGCTTAGGGTTTTCTGTGCATTCCTTCATAGACATCAGTAATGTTTCCAAAACTTACTGAGGAGCAAGAGCCACAACTACAAATCCAAAGGGACCCGTGACTGTCTCCACCCGATGTTTTCCTCATACACTCCTGGAAGGAGAATGTTTGATGAAGGCTCACGAACATCCTCTCAAGCAGTGGCTTTTCATATCCATCGTGGCACCCTGCTTCCCACCGTATTGTAGAACCAAAATATTATGTAAAAATTAGTGTTTTTAGGAAAATTGAAGAGCACTCATACAACATCATCATTTTATAGGCGATGCAACTAAGGCTTCATTGAATTGTCAGTCATCTGGATAGTAGCCAAGGCAGGATTCTGGTTCAACGTTCAGCTTCCAATCTAGGACTCTAGAATTCATTCACCTTCTCATTTAATTAAATGACTAATGTATTAAATGCTACACAGTAGACTATTCTAAGGGGAAAAGTACATGGAAAAGCACAGTCACAATTTACTCTGGTTTTAAAGGGTTTCCACAAAATGCGTTGGAAGCTGCCTGTAATTCATGCTAAGTGGGTACATGTAAGATAGAAGACAGTGGCTTTCTGATGTAAATGAAATGTTTTTAACCTTCTGGTTCAAGCTTGCCTTTCGGCTTGATTCACTGTGGTGTCAGCGATAGATGGCCAAGTTTAGCAATTCTAACATAGCTCTCTCCAACTTACAGTGCAGAACTTTCCTTGGGGCACAGAGAAGAAAAATTTTCTTCCAAAGCCTCATTTTTATAACTAGAATCTCAGTTTTTCTGACTCTTTAAAATGCCACAAACCAAATTGTCATGTAAGAGTTTTCTGAGTCTCCTTAATGGGGGAAAAAAAAAGAAATTCAGGCAGGATATATATTTGATTAATAGGCTAAACTGATGTGCTCCTAAATTTAAAGAAATTCAGAAATTTACATATTATCTTTGTGTTAAAAATAAAACCTTTCCCACAGTATTCCAAAATAATTTCTGTTGCTTTCTGGACAATAGTATTAATCAGTGTAGGCCCTAGAACCAGATTATTCCCTAAAGTAAGTTGTATCTTAAATAAACTTTTTATATATCTGAATCACTTGCTTTGGGAACAGTTAAGGATACAAGAAATAGGGGAAGCACATTATAACCCCTACTTCCTTTTAGTAAGAACTGTTTATGCCACAATAATTTTTTGTTACAATAGAATAATAAGAGCTAACACAACATGGAAAATCAACTATGTATGTGCTCAGTTGCGTCCGACTCTTGATGACCCCATGGACCTCCATGTTCCTCTGTCCATGGACTTTTCCAGGCAAAAATACTGAAGCTGGTTGCCATTTCCTACTCCAGGGGATCTTCCTGACCCAGGGATTGAACCTGCGTCTCTGGCGTCTCTTAATTGGCCAGCAGGTTCTTTACCACTGTGCCACCTAGGGAGCCCTGTGCTTCAGCTATACTTCAGTTAAAAAAACAAGAGCCAACATTTCTTGAATGCTCACTACAGTTACAAGCAAATATTAACTCATTCAGCCTTGACAACAACCAGCAGGTAGTGTCATTATTCTATTTTACGTACAAGAAAGCTTAGACACAGAGAAGATAAGAAACTTGTCCAAGCGATAAAACTTGGATTTAAATCCAGTCCTAGTTCTATTTACATGCAACATATCTTAAATAAATTTACCCTCAATAGATATTGCCTAGGCTTCCCAAAGATGTAATTTGAAAATTTAGCAATGACGATAGAGTAATAGTATATGATGGGCATTTCAGACATTCTTTTTCTTTGTAAAAGGGAGATAGTTTTGGTGCATGAAATCTTTGGTCTCCATATTCACCAAGCTAAGATCTTTTGAGATCATCAAGACATGTTTAGTCCATTTTTCCAGGTTTGTGGGATCAGGATCCTTGAGAACTAGGAATTTCCCTAAGAGGCTATTTTTGAAGGAATGGCCATCTACAATCCCATTGGACACATATGATGATCCTTCCCCTTATTTCAGTAATAATTTCTCAACTCCAGAGTGGGTTTCACTATGACAGTCACAGGTCCACAGTTAAAATGTGTAACAATAATTTTTCCTTTCACACAAGGGATTCTTAATCCCCTAAATCCCCTAGATTCTACAAAGAACATGTACTTCATTCCAATAGGCTTTATTTATCCTTCCATGAATTTCAGCATGACACTGCTAGGTCATAAAAGAACCATTGGAGTGATAAAACTTAATGGCTGAGAGAAAACATAGACATCTTTTAGTCCAGCACCTTTACCTTACAGATAAGGAAATTGAAGTCCAGGGAATTAACTGCCTGACAACTACTTAACAGAACCTTTAACTTCTGGTTCCTAATACTTTTTGCCTTGCAACATACTAACACTTTGAGACCTTCATATGGACACAAAGATACTCCTTAGTAAATTCATGAAAGAATGAAATTTTAAAATTCTGCAATAGTTCCCCTAGAGGTAGTACCAGTGCTTTTGATGTGTTGCAATTTTTTTTCTGTTTGCAGTCACTTAACTATTTGAAATCAATGGCAACTGGCTAAAAATTCTCATATGCTTCATGTTATACAAGGACTTTTATTAGAATTGAGTATGATAACATAGAATTTGTCTTAATTATACAATTAACTTACCCTCCAATGTGCCTAGTTTATTTCTTGGAATTAAACGTTAGTAATATTGATTGAATATTTATATGTGCCAGGATCTTTGAGTAACAAGAGTAGCCAGATAGTAACTAGCTGATTTAAAGTTTTCTTACTTGCCTTTGCAGTTATAAGACAAAATAAAAATTCAAAATTTTAAGATGAGATATTAAATTTGAAAATTCTATGATGAGCAAATATTAAAACATGTACAAACAGTACCATGCTATAGGACTTAAGGGTCCACACATTTCAATATTTTTTTTCAAGACATTTTTCCTCCCAAGGAAGAGATATCACACATAAAATTTTGTCCCACTAGAGACATGTATAGATTAGATTAGGATTTCTAAGTGAATGCTGGTGGTTGTGAGTTTTAATTTTTCAGGAAGGTTAGGCATCCCACCCAATGAAAATCATTTGGAAAAAAGAGTCTGTATTTCCAAGAAAATAGAAAAGCTACACTCTCCTCTTCCCCAAGAAACTATCATAAGTACATAATACAGAAGAAAATTACCTTCTACATAGGAATCATATTGTAACTGATGTGTCTCTCTTGATAATTTCATACAGGTCAAGCAGTTAACAATTCAAAAGTAGAATCACCTAGGTTAGTTTTTTATATATGTAGGAAGATCCTCAATATGGAACCTCAGTATCTTAGGGAAAAATCATAAAAGAGTATAAATATAAAATATAGGCATAAACAAATATTTGTTATATTAGAATATGAAATAGAGCTTAATTTATAAAGTTAATTTTCAAAACTCACTTCTAAATTGGTTTAGTGTAAAATTTTGTCTTCACTTAAAATTTCTTGGCAGAGCTTATTAGCAAAATGATTAATTATAGTATTACTTTCACTTCATCAAGTAAACCAAGCCACTGAATACGTAACATTAAACTTGCAAGCAGCACCCCCACGTATGACCTATATTTACCTCATATTTACCTCTCCTACAGAAAAAGATGGAGAAAACCATTTCAGAGAACTAAATTGTTCCTAATTTGATGCTAATAATATACATAAATATATTTTCTATATAAAACTATAACAGTGGTTTGAAATTTTTTCTAAATAAACAATTTCTAAAAATCACTTGTTTTTCAAAGTGACTATCACAGTTCAAGTAGGCTTGTTCTGTTAATTCCATTTCTCCCCATCACCAAAGTACTCACATGGAAAGTAATATTTACTCAATAACTTGCATATCTTCCCTACATATTACCAAATATCTATTTATTTAGTAACACCTACAGATGTGGAAAATTATTGCATTCTTTTTTCATAATTTCAGAATTCATTCTTTTTTCATAATTTCAAAATTAATAAATTTAGAAGATACAGCAATATCTAACCCTTTGCTTTTACGTGTATATAACATACACACAGAGCAACAGTAGATCAGCTTTCTAATAAATATTAAAAAGCCAAAGTTATAGTGAAAGTTCCATGTCTTGCAAGAATGTTATTCACTATAATCTAATTATGAGGAAAACAGCCTGATAATACCTGTTTACAGTAGCCTAGCCACTTGATCAGAGAAGGCAATGGCACCCAACTCCAGCACTCTTGCCTGGAAAATCCCATGGACAGAGGAGCCTGGTGGGCTGCAGTCCATGGGGTCACTAAGAGTTGGGCACAACTTCACTTTCACTTTCATGCACTGGAGAAGGAAATGGTAACCCACTCCAGTGTTCTTGCCTGGAGAATCCCAGGGATGGAGGATCCTGGTGGGCTGCCATCTATGGGGTTGCACAGAGTCGGACATGACTGAAGCGACTTAACAGCAGCAGCAGCAGCAACCACTTTATATCAATTACTCAGTTACTAAATATTTCCTTCTGGAAGGCTTTGCCTGATTCAAGTTAATTACAGAAACAAGAAATAGACATAAAATTTATCCACATATCCATGAAAAATAAGAAACACAGGAGGTCACATGCTATAGCAGTTTAGAGGCAAAAACTCTCCTTGTGGACTTGGATGGCCTCAAAGGATCACACTAGAAATATAGTTTTGGACAGATCTCAGTGAATGGCAGATTTGAGTCATGAAATGGCTGCTTTAATAGTTATGTTCTATGTACCTTAGCAAAAATAGTTTTAAAGCACTCAATCCTAAATCTGGCTCTTTTCCTGCTTTTCCAGTCATTTCTTTTAAACATGGGTGAATCTAAGAAAAAAATAACATTAATTCTTAAATTAACAATGTTTATCATTTTTTCTGGATTGGAAGCAAAAACTTTAGAGATATAGTTTCAGTTAAAAACATCGTGAAAACATATACACACCCATACATACAAACCTGAGATATGATCGGAGTACCTTGGTCTGTTTTCCTTAAGCCAGAATCACCAGTAATCCTTCTCTTTCTTTCTCTGAGAAATTGCATAAAAACAAATAGGAAATAAATCCACTTCTTTGCAGAGATAATGGCTCACACTTAAAACATACCCTAAAGAATCTCTCCTGAAGACTAATGTAACCAGCTCATATCTGTAAATATAAATTGCAGAGAATGGAATTCTCAAGTGAGAAATTATTTCTTTGCCGTTATCTTCCAGTTTCAGGCAGCAGCTTTATATAATGATTTGAGTTGCTGAAGTCCCTATTTAGTTATTTGTAAGAACACTCTACTTTATTACAAAAGTTAAGGCATATAGCTTTGTTTGGGAACGGGCTATATATTTAATGTCCATTCAATGTTTTGGGAATCATCAATTGCTTGCTTTTGTCTGGTGTGGGAGTCATGTTGTGTTAAGTGCATCACAGCCAAGTTAAAGAGCAGATGTGTGGTTTGTGTCTTTGTCCATTTAGTTTTCTGTTTAAACCAAAGGGTATTCTAGCTGAATATAACAAACCCTGATTTTTCCTGATGCATACAGATCCTCCAAAGTTTAATAAGAAATGGCCGAATATTTCTTCCCTTGAGGTTTCTAACCCCAAACAAGGTAGGAGCATGTCAAATTCCTACTGATATAAAATCCCACATGTTTAGGGGGAAAATCCCCCATTCTATTTTTTTAAGCACTAAATAAGAGCATTATCATCAATGTCATGCCTTCGAAAGAATCATAACTCAAATATTTTTTCTAATATGAAGTGTCCCAGAAGTGTTATAGCAACAAGTGTAGAAAAGATTAGATGGCACGGAAGCTATAAGACCTTTATCAAGTTTACATTGAATGTCAGCCAGTCCCGAGAGAAGTCTAGTGTTTGTTGCCGTCACAGTGGGGAGTATAAATAATACATCTTAAAAACTTTTGAGTGGCTCAGGTGTCCTCACTGTCTCCCTTTTGCTTCGCTTAAGTAAACTGACTGGTAGTTTAGTTGTATTGAGGGCCAGGGAAAATAGTGAAGGCAGTCCTGCAACCCCGAAGAGACCTTTTTTTTTTTTTTTTTAACTATGGTTCCATATTGATTGACAGGAATTTGGATCTTTCTCTCCCCCTCTCCCCCTTCCCTTTTACATCATAGTGTATTTTCTCTGTCGAGGCTTTCCCTCTTTTAATCCTGTATCAATTAATAATTTCTGTTAGGATTAAGAACAACCTGTTTTCTTTCTGTCCTTAGAGCAGTAATTATTTTCTGACTTCTAACATCATAAATAAATAAAGGAAACTGAAGACAGCAGTGTGATTACACAGGAAAAATAGAACCTTTCAAAACTGGCCAATCAAATTTATCAGATGCAGTGTAATGTTAAAATTACATTAACATCTAGCCTATAGATATATATAGACATATATAAATAGTTCATATTAATAGAAAGTTGTCTTCTTTTGCATCCTTTCTTCTCACACACTCAAAAAAAAGCATATCTTTGGCTTTCACCTTCCTTCGTTATATACAGGATGTTCCTTTTAAGCTCTAATGAACACAGATGGAAGAGGAAATGAGCAAAAGGAGGAACCAGGAAATAGCTGCTAAGCAAAACAAAATATATTAGCAATTTGTTGAGGAGTCAAATTGGAAGGGCTGCTTTTTCAGTCCTTGATCAGAGTGATGAAATCAAGACTGTCCTAGATACATGTATTACTAGCAAATAGAATTATCTTAATCATCTGCTCCAAATGATTTTTTTCAAATTTCTACATACGTATGTGGAAGAAGAAATACAGATCAAGCTCACCCCATTAATATAATTCTTTGAAGACTGTGGGGAGTTTTAGCGCCTTTGCTCCTTGGCAAGTTCAATGAGAGCATCTTCAGTGAAATGTCACTCAGTATTTCCCATTGAATTTCATAGCTCAACAAATTATACAAGACAGGATCTAGGACTTAACACTTCACAGTGAGTTTTCTGCTGAACAAGATTATGCATTGTTGAAAACTTGAGTTTTGTGCTGAACAAGATATGCATTGTTCAAAACCTGAAAGACCCTTTTATTATTTTTGCTATATTTTCTAAGTGTCACAAGACTGAAAGCTTTCAGAAATAATCTTTAGTTAATATTAGTTGCAGTTTTTAGAATGTAGATAATGAGTTCAAAAAATTTATTTGAGAGGTGCACAGTTGAATACAGTGCTTGAACTTGAAATTTTAGCTAAAAGTGTACTTTCTGTCAGAGGTCAGTTCTGTGCAGGTGTAATTTATCTGGTCAACATCTGCAGAAAGCATCAAGCTCTATCCTGTTTTTGCTACTTTCACAAGTGACTATTCATGAATAACTGAAAAAGAAAAGCAGACAAACTTAAAAATTCCTGCCATTAACAAACTGGTATCATAAAAGTAACAATTGTTAGGAAAAGACTACATTTTTGAAAGATAGATTCCAGTTGACTCTGAGGCTGAGATCCAGGTTCTGCTAAATGGTTGACCATTGTTAACTTTGTTCTGTGATGTCTAATCAGTTCAGCAAAAGTAATTTAACTGGTTTATATGCAGATGGGCTACTGTTACACAGAGAGAAAGACATGGTGAATCGAGTTAATGATGTTACTAATTAATTCAACAACTCAACTACTATTATAAGAGAAAGATGGTAGAGAATCCTAATATCCATAATGTTTTTGAAATAATCTGCATAACTGGATTATTTATTTAAATGGTAATTCTTTTTGCATCTGAAAATAAAGCTTCCAAACTTCATTAACAACAAAGTTAAACCATTTTTAGCCAAATACAAGCTTTCTCTGTGATTGAAATAAACTCCCAGAGGCAACAGATACACCGAGTAGCTACTTTTCAAGTGGGTTGATGATAAGTAATTACAATTTGAACGTTTCTCTGTTGTTTCTAATGTGCTGTTCTTTTAAACCTATCCAGTTGCTCCCAAATTAGCTTTGTCAACAGTTTCTTCTGTTCAAGTTGCAAACCACAAGAGAGGTAGGAATTCTTGGATTCATACAGTGATTTCATGGTGTTATGTGTTGTGAAACATTGCACTGTATGAATCTGGAATATCTGTGAAGTGTACCCATCAGTTTATTGGTGAGGCATGTTGATTGATAATGATCAATGCATCAAATAGTACTGAGTACTGTCATAAGAGGAAAAAAAGCTTCACTAGGAAATTTGACTGCTGCAAATTTGAAATGCTGCAATATTTGTTTTCTGAAAGATTAATGTGCAAATCAGAATTATAACACTTTAGGTTCCTGTTTAGAACATGAATGTTAGAGCTATTAACATTGTTACTCATTTGCATTGAAACTAAGGAAACTCACAGTGAGTTTCAAGAATGCTTTTCATGAGAACAGAATGGTAGGTTCATATATGGTGCCCATTTGACAAATGACATTCCTTGGAATTTCCACTTCCCAACATTGTTTGAATGGAATTTGAACAAATACCAGTGAAGAGCTACACTGGATTTAGCGTTGATTATGACCCAAAAATAATAGTTACATTACTTTCTTCAAATGAAAGCGAGCAGAATCTCATCTGTGACTCATGAATGGCCCATTCCAGCTGGCATCTGTCATCACATCTTCACAGACTGAAGATTTTTCAGGAAACATAAAGACTCCTGTTTTTATTTCACCATTTTCCTTTAAATGTCCTATGTGACAGGTGTCTTGTTTTCCATCCTTGACTGTTGGGTTTATGTCATGTTTCTTTTGGGGGGGAGGTGGTTGTTTTGTTTTTCATAAAACATCTCTTACAAAGAAATTTTTATTAACAATATATGAATTTGGTTTGACCTACTTGGTGAAAATGATAATTATAGCTTCCCTATTCCTTACTGAAAAGAGTCAAGTCATTTTCCAGATTTTAATCAACTTGAACTGGTCCTGCTGTGGCATATACAGTAAAGGAGGAAGCTGGTCAGAAGATGGGAAAGGGAAACTGACAGGATTTAAACCATGCCCTTTAGGAACCCTTTTACACTGTTGGTGGGAATGCAAACTAGTACAGCCACTATGGAGAACAGTGTGGAGATTCCTTAAGAAATTGCAAATAGAACTGCCTTATGACNTACAGTAAAGGAGGAAGCTGGTCAGAAGATGGGAAAGGGAAACTGACAGGATTTAAACCATGCCCTTTAAAGGGGTATCCAAATGGATTTGAAATTTGGAGAACTAGGTTCTTCAGGAACAGAACAACCACCTATTTGGGCATGTGTGCATAGCATACTGCAGTCATTGACACCATTATAGCGATGTCGCTGTTTACCTGTGATAGGCAGACCTACAGAGAAACCGAGGAGGTGAAGGAGAAAGGAACCATTAGAACCTTTACAGAACCCTTCTCTTTTCTGTCATGTCAAAGACTGCATATCCAAGAGGCCTCTTGACCTGAAATGTGACCCTGCATTATTGAATCTCCAGTTTCTTGGGCGTCACAGCACTAATGAGATCTGAACGCATCTCCACAGGCAAGAAGAAGCCACCTAGTGAATTAGAGATATCATAGAATAATCCACACTGTTATCAAATAATATATATGGAAGGGCTTCAAAAGGTTGCAAGACAGGTCTAGGGGTGAGGTAGGAGCCAGGAAAATGCTGCAGCCACTTGATTCCCATGCCTGGGGGTAGCCCCTGGGGGCTTGTGACTCTGCTCCTGTAGTGAAGGGAAAATGCTTTTTAAGAATTATAATTCTTTCACCTAAAGTCTTTTCCCCAAATCCTCTCTTTTTGAGTGACTAAGATTAATTTTCACCAGCTCTGACTTTGAATAAGCTTTCCTCACTTGGCCCTGAAATTAATGGGGGCAGGAGGAGAAGGGGACGACAGAGGATGAGGTGGCTGGATGGCATCACCAACTCGATGGACATGAGTTTGAGTGAACTCTAAGAGTTGGTGAAGGACAGGGAGGCCTGGTGTGCTGCGATTCATGGGGTCACAAAGAGTTGGACACGACTGAGCGACTGAACTGACTGACTGATGCCACATTCAGGGTCCATTATCTTACATTCTGTGATATATCTTGTATTACAGTACATAGATAAAATAATAATGAAGCTGGAGGAAACATGGGGAATAGTAAGAAAGAAGAGACCAAGACATTTAACCCTTCTCTTAGTCTTAATATTCTTTTTCTTTCATTCTTTCTCTCTAACCTTTTTTCTGTAACTCCTACCTACCGAGGCCTTCCCCAGACAATTCCAGTCAGAAAGTCTTTAAACCTTAGAAGATATTTGGTTCTCTCCTAATCTTTGACAACTTTGAACTCTCCTTGTATTGAAACACTGCTAGCTTTTATTGCTCTTAATGAGCCAGTTCTTAGGGCTTCCTGGGTGGCTTAGCGGTAAAGAATCCACCTGCAATGCGGGAGTTGCAGGAGATGCAGGTTCGGTCCTTTGGTCAGGAAGAGTCCGTGGAGCAGGGCATGGCAACCCACTCCAGTATTCTTGCCTGAAGAATCCCATGCACAGAGGAGCCTGGGGGACTACAGTCCATGGGGTCACAAAGAGTCGGACACGACTGAAACAACTTACAATGCATGCATCAGCCAGTTCCTAAGTAACGTATCATCGTAACTGCCTTATAGATGTCATGCATGTCAGATGGAGGGGTTTGCTCCCCCAGGGGACTCTTGGTTGTCACAGCTTGGGAGTTGCTATTGCTTCTAATGAGTAGAGGTCAGGAATGCTTCTGAATAGCCTACATTTAGGAAAACCAAGAATGATTTGCCCCAGATGTCAGTAGTGCTGAGGTTGAGAAACTCAGCGCCATACTCTTCAGGCCTGGGCCTCATTCTTGTTGTCCCCTGGTATAAGGTGGTTCTCGATCAAAATGCATTGCTATGCCACACTATGCAAATATTTTAGCTTGTCCGCATAACAGTAGTCAAAACATACCTGAAAAATAAAATAGAGTCTACAGTGTGATTTGAGATTGAAAAGCTGTGTAAAACCATAGCAATTTTTTGAGAATTTCCTTTTTCCTACTGAAATTGATCTGTATAGACATATAGTCAACTCTCAGCTAAAATATTTACTAACTCAGTTACAGCTTGATATGTGACTGCTGTTTTTCTCAACTGTTTAATATATGGAATATAGCCAGACTCTTATGGCTTTTGAAATGAAATTAAGCATAACCTTCCTCTATGTCTTCCTCTGTTTTCCGAAAGAAGATGCTTCAGGATCCTCACTGATTCACTGACTCATTGATTCATTCGTTCAACGTATTTTGAGTACTTAGTATATGCTCGATGATGTGTTGAGTTCTGTTTACATCTGTGAACAAAATGGACACACTCTGCATGCATGTATTTACATTCAAAATATAGGGGAGAAATTTTTAACATAATTTTCTGATACTCTACATACTCCAAAAATTTAATTAGGAGGAGGGCAGATTAATGTGTTTGAGTCAGGGACTGTTATTTCAGATAGAGTAGTCACAGAATTTTCTCTGAGCAGAGACCTAAAAACAAAGTGAGGCAGCAATTCACAGGCAAATATGGGGGAGCGGTAGGTCAGAGGAAACAGCAAGTGCAAAGGCCCTGGAGAGGTGCTTGGCATGTCTGCAGAGCAACGCAGAGGCATTGTACAGTGAGCGAGAAGGAGTGTGACAGAAGTGAATCCCTGGGGAGCCAGGGGCCATATCAGTTGGGAATAAATGAACTGAAATTCTGCCTTTTATTCTGAATGAGGCAGGAAGTCATTAGGATTATGGGCAAAGGGATGTCATGACCTAATCTAAGTTTGGAAGCAGTTACTCTGACTGCTGTGTCGGGGAGACCATCACACGGATGGAAGCCAGCAAAGCAGTGTGAGAGCAACAGCAGCAATCCAAATACTAAGGATGAGATGGTGAGATGTAGAATGCATTTTCAAGAGTAGTCACCAGGATCTGCTGATTGGCTGTTTATGGGGGGGGGGAAGGCAATGAGAAAAAGATTGGTGTCAAGAACAACTCCAGGAATTTTGATCAAAGCAGTTGGTGGGATGGAGTCATCATTTATCAAAATATAGGGCTGGCTGCTTATGTAAGTAGCAGATTTGGGAAAGATAACCTATGAGCTCAGTTTGAACATGTTAAAATTGAGATATCTATTAAATGTCTAAGTGGAGACATTAAGAAGGCAGTTGCATATATCAGTTTGGATGAAGTCTCACTAGCTGGGAAGTTGGTCTAGACTGGAAATAACTATTTTGGAAAAGTCAGGTGGCACACTGGTGAAGAATCTGCCTGCCAATGCAGGAGAAGCTGGTTCGATCCCGGGGTCGGAAAGATCCCCTAGAGTAGGAAATGACAACCCACTCCAGTGTTCTTGCCTGGAAAATACCATGAACAGAGGAGACTGGAGTGCTGCAGTCCATGGGGTCACAAAGAGTCAGACAGGACTGAGCAACTAAGCATGCACACACACACAGAGTATATTGATGCTTTATAAAGTTATGAGGCTGAGTAAAAAACCCTAGCTCTGGGTTAGCTTAAAGAGCAAATAGGTACAAGGTTTGAGCCCTCAGACATTTGAGAAGATACAAGAAAATGCAGAAGAGGGGGAAGGCAGTGATGGGGCGGGGAGGAAGTGAACCAAGAGAGAGTGGTGTCCCAGAAGCCCCCTGATTTGAACAATGTTGCCAGAAAGCCCTGAGGGCCCTGTTGAAGTTTATGGCCATGAAGTTAAAGTGAGACTTGTTTCGAAATAGTTGGAAAGAGGCCCAGCCACATTTAGCTGCTGGGGTATAGACATTGAGAAGTAGAGGACTGGATTTAACCAGGATCAGATTTTCCCAGGAGTCTGTAATTGAGGGTGGGAATTTGGGGATGAGGGAGATAAGACTACATAAAAGGAAGTGATTATAAGGATGGGCCATGTACTCTATACTTTGTGTAAAAAAAAAAAAAAAAAGGGAAAGGATGAAATGCTGGGTAAGTGAATTAGAGGACGAACGAATTATGGACTATTAATATCATCCCTTCTGGATCTTAATAAGATTGTGCAGCTCTAACTGTATCATTAATGATCATTCATGGATTCTGTGCCTGTGCGAAAAGACTAGTTCCTAAAGAATGGGAAATTAACAGAAAACTGAAAAGTAATATAGAAGTTTAATAATTACATTTGAAATATCTTGAATTTATATAGTGCTCTGGTGTTTTTGAAATCCCTTTCAAATATCTTTTTCTCATTTTGCATTCTCAAATATACCATGGCCAGAGAAGACAGATCTATCAAAGTCTCAAAAGAACCTTAGACGTTTTGAAGGAATAAAGTTACGATTAGCTTGTTTCTTAGATTCTAAAGATATTTAGAATATTCACGTATCTTCTGAAACAAGCTTATAATATTGAGTGTTCAGCTGTGTGTGGTTTTGTATATAAATTATTTCTATAATTTATATTATTTAAATCTCTTGTCAAAATTGATAAATTAGTTTTCAAATGAGACCCAGAAACAAATAGTTAATGTCATATAAAAGCATATTGTTTATTGCATTCAAAGAATAGT
This sequence comes from Oreotragus oreotragus, assembly GCA_006410675.1. Lineage (NCBI taxonomy): Eukaryota > Metazoa > Chordata > Mammalia > Artiodactyla > Bovidae > Oreotragus > Oreotragus oreotragus. The sequence continues at coordinate 189,978 of SJYX01013209.1, forward strand.
AGGTAACAGTGAGTTTCTAACATGGATTGGGTCTTTATTCAACCTGAATGTCTACAGACATTTGTGTGTGTGTGTGTGTGTGTGGATAAAGCTTTGTCAGGTGAAGCCCAGCATGCAGTGTTGGCTGCTGGGCAGATTTTACCCAGAAAGGAACCGTGTTATGAAACTTCTCCAGCCCTGTTCTCACCTATTCCCCCATGTTATGTCTTTGCACACGCTATTCTTCTCACCAGAAATGCTCATTTCCTCCTCCTTTTTCTAAAAAATAAACCTTACCTGCCCTCATAGAAGATTCAATTTTAAGTTAGTTTTTCCTAATTTTCCTCAAGTTAAATGAATTTCTCCTTATATCACTTTGCGTATCTGTGTGTGTGTTGCTGAGTGTGTGTGTGTGTGTGTGTTTTAGCACATCCTCTTGTTTTTCTCTAGTTATTTGAGCACATTTGTCTTACCTTAAACAAGCATCTTGACAACAAAAACTTACTTCTGTGTGGTTCTGAAAAGTTCCTAGGATGAATTTATGTACAAAAAGGATTCTCTTGAAAAAAATCTGGATTAATTGCATTAGGTGCACGGAGTACTAACCTAGGGCAGGGTTGAGTGAAGAGCAAAAACCACTTAGGAGCATCTTCTAGAGAGGGAGTGCCTGAGGCTCTGAGTACCCACTCCTTGGGAAATCCAGGCAGCTCTGAAGAAGTCCTTGGGAAGCAATTAGATCTGAGATGTGAGTCTCCTCCCTGAAACTACTGCTCTGGGCTGGCTTCAGGCCAGAAAGATTCTCCTTGTTCCAAACCTTCAACTAAGGAAAGTTGGAGAAGTCCTTTGGGTTTCTGAGGGAGTCAGAAATGCCAGCCTAAACTAGGTTGAACTCAGGGAGATATAATGTATGGGGGTGAAATGTTTGTCTTCTAAGAGAATTTAATTTGGTGATATATAATTTTATTATTTTTCTTGCTGCTGTTATTATTATTAATTTGGCATGACTTAGACTATTTGCAGGATTATCTTACCCCACCTCCCATATGGCCTCCTTCCAGAACTCTCCTCTCTCTGGTTCCTCCGAATCCCCACTCCCACTCTGCATCCCCAGTACACCAGCACACAGTGACAAAGCTGGCCTGCAGTAAACAGAGGGCCTTGCCTTCAGGAACCTCCCGTTCTTCTTGCCTTTCTCTCAAGCACCTGGGGTCTCTAAGATGCTAACCCTATTCCTGAGTATCTCCCAGTCCTCACTGTTTCCAGTGTCCTCTGCTTCTATCCAAATTTGATTTCATTCTGTTGAGACCTTGCCCTCAACTCTCTGCTGTAATAACTGGCTGTCATATAAATGAATCTATACCATTCTGATGAGTGGCAGATGTTAATTTAAAATAAAAATCCAATCACCCCTCTTCCTTATTCATTTTGATGATACTCATTTTTACTCTGGTCATCAAATGCAGTGCTTCCAAAATTTTATTCTAGGGCAAAAGAGTAATTCAGCACTTTATACTGTACCTAACACATAGACCCACTGAATAAATTATTTATTGCATGAATGAATGGGCTCAAAGAGTGACTGTTTGGCTTCCTGGTGGGATAAAATAAAAGCCAGACATTATTGAGAGGGGTATTTTTAGACAAACAAGGTTTGCGGTTTCATAGTTGACCTTCCTTACAATTGTGAGCTAGGCCTACCCCCATATTTTGAGAAGACAAAACAGATTCCCCACCAAGTTACTTCTCACACTTTCTTTCTATCTGATTTAATAACTACTGCACCAGTAGAGGCTTTTTTTCTTGTTAAAAGGTTGAATTAGATTAATAACTTGCTTTGGTTGAGAGACAAGAGAGACAATCGAGTCACTCTCCACCCTTGCACAACTCCTTGTCTAATTAGCACCATCACCCCTAACCCTCAGAGGAACCTCCAACACTTTGGGAAGACAAAGAGAATCTAAGGGTACAGCAGCTGCCTGACTCTTATTTTGGAGTAGACTTAGCTTAAAACTTTCAAGAAAAGGAAATCTTCATCACACTCTTTTCATACCAATAATCTCCCTGTTTTTTATATTCTCTCTCACACATAAGCAAACATGCAGATCTGGCCTGATGGAAGGATTACAAAAAGCCATATTCTCTTCTTACCGATTGGAAGGAACAAAAATAAACAATTGTTTAATTATCTAGACTCGTATTAAATTTGTCATGATTTCTTCTATGAAACTCTGACTGAGTTACTATCCTGACATAAATGATAGTACAGCTCTAAACAAAAGAATCGTGAGTGATGGCAGACTCAGGCCTTAGGTGCTGACAGTCTTTCCTCCTTTTTTAAGACTGCAAATATAAAGAGAAAATGAAGGAAGTGATGCAAAGACGGTGAAGTTTTTAATGTGCAAAAATTAGACTTTTGCATCAATGGAAACAAGCTTTCCCAAATTTTAAAAGGTGTACACCTGCAAATGCTTCTGTTCATATTGTCTGCCAAGAATTAACACCCTCTGATCATGTTCTGAATGTCCAACCTTTCTCTCCTGCTTGAAACAGATGCTACTTCCATGCTAGTTGCAACCACCTGTGGTCACCATGTGTCATGTGGAATCACATACATGTAATGCCATTCCGCCATCTTTTCTCCACTTCTCATTTTATCTGAGCATGTAGTGTGCTGATACTCTGCAACTGTATACACTCTGTATACATTTCTGTTCTTCCTTGCAAGATTGTGAATGCTTCGGCCACTCCAATCGATGCAGTTATATCGATCTGCTAAATACAGTCATTTGCGTGAGCTGTAAACACAACACTAGAGGGCAGCACTGTGAGTTATGCAGGCTGGGCTACTTCAGAAATGCTTCTGCACAGCTGGACGATGAGAATGTGTGCATAGGTCAGTTCCATTATAATTTCAGCTATTGTTCTGTGCCTTTCAAGCGATGGAGAGCTATTTAAGGTGGAGAGGCTGGTGATTTGCACCACAACTGACCAGAATGAACGTTCTTAATGGAGAAAACCTCCTTGTGATGGACTTGAAATTCACTTGTGCTGGTGGAAATCATAGTTGGGGGATGTATTTTGAATCCTTTCTTTATTGTTGCTTTAAAGATGATGAGCTGAAAAATCATGTTTAAGAGGTAGAGAGTTTTCTTTTTATTTTTCTTCTTTGTTTTTGCATGAAATCTTAAAACCTGGTCATTTCAACCTGATCTTAAAGTCTTGAAGTTGTACATTCTGCTTTCAAAATGTAAACTCATTTTAAGAATTTTAATTATAGATATGGGAAACTAAGACACAAGCTTTTGTAAATAATTGGTAATCAACAAATATTGATTTTAAATACTGCCATTTGGAGTTGAAAGCCACTAGGAATTGGTAATGTAGAAGTTTACTTGACTTTTCCATCCACAGTAATGAAATTCCATTTATTGAATTTTCCTATAGCCCAAAAGGAGAAGCAATTTTTCAAAACTGCTCAAGGCAATTAATTCTTTTAGTTTCCAAAGTACATGAGCCCTGGAAAAACAGGGCCACAGGGTTACCTTGAGCATTCCTTCCACCCTGTATGACTGACTACTGATCATGTCAACGCCGGAGAATCAGGTGCCCTTCCCATCTAAAAAAGCTTCTCCTACCTTTTACACTGAGGAACCTATCTTTAAGAAAGGGTGCTGATGGAAAAATAAATAAGAAATGGAATTTCAATTCATAATGTACTTTGGAGAAATGCATATATTCAAAATGGTGAAGGATAGATATGTATCTATTACCAGACAATAGGTAATATATAGACAACCAATGTTAAAAGTAGACTTTTTTCACATAGAGAGTAGATAGAATACACAAACTGAAAAATGAAAGGTGGTCCTTTCATCAAAAAAAGGCATCAAACTCTTCTGCAATTCTAAGATCATTGTTTTCTGATCTGATTGTCAAGGTTGTATAGGTATTTGCCAAGTGTCACTTAAAATAGCTGGACAAGTCTTTTTCAGTTAAAATGGGTCAAGTTTTATAATACTGTTCATGTCTATAGTATGTTCTGTTTTTCAAAGTGCTTCCTTATTATTTGTGAATTAGTGGAGAAATCCCTGGACTTAGAGGCTGGAGAGCTGGGTTCAAGTCCCAGTTTGCTATTTAGTAGCTGTGTGCCTTAGGTAAGTCATGGAGAAATCCTGGTCAAATTGGTATCATATGGGATGCACAGGAAACACTTGGTAAACTGTGAACGGACTTGCAGGGTTTTTTTAACTTAATCCTCATTAACAAAACTGTGGTGGTAAGTATTCCACTGATAATTTCCCCTATTTTCTAGTTGAGAAAAGTAAGACAGATTGACCCAAATCATACAGCTTAGTAAAGAGTTAGTTTCCTGACTTCAAAACTTGAACTCTCTCCCAACTACCGGGATACAATTAGCAAAGCTAAACTTGTCAGACTTTTACTTATGGTATGCTTTTAGGATGAGAGCAGCAATTCTACTATAAGCTTGTGAACAGAAGTTCAATTGCCTTTATAACATTTGGGTTACAAAGATTTGAGAATATTAGTGAAAACCAAAAGGCACATAGCTGTCTGAATTTCAGATGCAGTTACATTTTGCTGAATGTCATTTGTAAAAATATATAAATGTCATACTATAAATGTGGAAACAAGTGAAAAGGTAAAATAAATAGGAACACTGGGAACATGGGAATAAAACCTAATAAGTTTTTTCAAGACACAAAACATTGCAATAAGGAGTAAATGTTTTACAATAGCACTTTTATATTATTTTAAATAAATCAAATAAAAAGACCTTACAAGAAAAGATTTTATTTCATAAAATTTCTCATAGCAGGTAACTTAACAATATCCCAGTATTTTTACTCAGAGTACTCTATTCTAATGATGTGTTCCCCTTTTCCTATTCTAAAGTAATCTGTGAACTACAAAATCAGCACTCCTATCAAGTTCTAAGAGGCATAGTTCTGTTATAAATCCATATTTGATTATACACAAATAAGAAACTAACCACTCAGCTTTTGTCTTTTAAATCATGTAAAACAAAAATGAATGGAAAGCTTAATATACATTATTATTTATTTCTACTTTAAAAAAAATGAAGAGCACACTTGTTTTCTCCCTTTCTAGAAAGTTTGTTAATTAAAATTAGAAACCTTGGAAATATTTTATTTTACAGAGGTAAATATATCCCTATGTAGTATTTTATACCCTTTAAACCAAGTAAAGTCATCAGTAAATACAAAGATGAGTATTTCTATATACCATTAAAATTAGCTACAATATCCCCTTCACATACCCAAATTCTTTAAATTGTTGCCCTTTTCCTAAGAAGTAAAACTGTTTTTAAAGACTGACCTGAAAAATTTGATTAGCTTGTATGTTCTACAGTCTCGTTTGTCTTTAGTTGCTGTAAACATTCAACAGCTTCCTTAAAGGCCTATAGATTCCACTTTTCCCACTTGAGGGGCCAAGGATAGAGCCATCAGGCTGCCAGAGCACAAGGCTGAGGCTTGGGTTTCCTCTCTGAAGGCCATTGGAGGCCTGTGGCTCCATTACCAAGATTTGCCCTACAGGGCAGCAGGAATCTAGTTGCTATTTTCTACATTTAAGTTCCCTAAAGGGCCTGCAGTAGGACTAAAAATTAAATTTGAGAAGATACACCTCAAGTAATTGAGAGTTAATTTTAATACCACTTTGTATAGAAAGCACTAATGAAAATGAATGGATGTTTACCGAATTCACTTTCACAGAATTAGGCACTAATCTCTGCAAATTTGAACTTCATCTAAGCCACCTTAATAGTTAAGGGGGGGGAAAGGCATTTGCCATTTCTTTGACAATTGACAATGAAATCCACCACCCTGGTTTTGAGGGAACAGCACCTATCTTTGACAAAATAGCGACTGTGTTGAAACAGGTGTCTTAAACTATTCACATCATTTTATATTATGGTCAATATAAAGTGCAGGCTATTCCATGTTGTCACAGTAATCACTGCTTTGTGATTCTTGGCAGATTTACCCGTTTTCATACAAATTCCATGCCAGCCATGTTTCCAAAGATGCATGTGTGATCTAGCAGTTCCATGAAAATGGCATCCTTGCATGCTTCTGTTTCATATAATCTCAAGCATTTAAGCAGGAAGCTGGATAGGTGGCTTCTGACCTTGGGTAATCACTGCTAATAATCCCTGATAACAACTTGACATCAGCATGAAATGCAGGGCTCAGCATTTGCTACTAAACACATCTTCAGTTATGATGTATTATTGTTTTCATTCCCCTGGAAACCAAAGATCAGGTAATCAGAGGCACATTCTATAAAACAAACAAACCCAAGACACTTCTAATACCTATAAATCAACTGTAGTACAACTTTTTAATCAGACTTCCAAAAGTCTTTCATGTTTTTTAGTTTTGTAGTCCTACATATTCTTCCTAGTTTCAAGGAATAAAATGTAATTCCCCAAGGCTATCCTCATCACTGCAACACTTATCATTGACTTGAGTTCCAGAAATGGTATTTTTAAACTAAATTACTTTGTATGTAATGTGGAGAGTAGACCCCACCTCTCTTTGTCACTAATTTTCATGACCGAGTACATTATTACACTTACCACCTTTCATATGGCAGCCACTGAGATGTGCTGTTTAGATGTTCCACATTTTTTAAAATTTTGTTTGCCTTTTTACATCGCAAACCTTATATTAATCAGTTGTTACAGGCTAATTGATTGGTATAGTTTGTGAGTTCATACTGACTAGATGTGACTCTATTCACTGTCTTACAAAATGCTGGTGGTTCATTGTCAACTTTCATACTTTAAATAGCAAGAAACATTATAGTAGTTTTGCTATAGCTATGTGTGTGTATATATATGTTTTATATATAGATTATATATAAACATTTTAAAAGTCACAACAAATTTCTATCTAAAAAAATTTTAAACAACTGTCATACATACATGGGCTTCCCTTGTAGCTCAGTTGGTAAAGAATTTGCCTGCAATTCAGGAGACCTGGGTTTGATTCCTGGATCGGGAAGATTCCCTGAAGAAGGAAATGGCAACCCACTCCAGTATTCTAGTCTGGAGAATCCCATGGACCGAGGAGCCTGGCAGGCTACCGTCCATGCGGTCACAAGAATCAGACACGACGTAGCAACTAAACCACCACCACCACCATACAGACACACATTAAAATAGAAAACGCCAATTTAAAATAAAACTCCAATTACTAAATCAAGCCAGACAAGAAGAGAGCAATTTAGACTTTATTTGGTTTTAGTTTTACCTATGTATGTCACTCTCAGCCTCACAAATGTTTGTATCTTAAGAGTGCCGAACTTCAAAATTTCCTTAACATGAAATAAATAAGGATTCCAAGGTACTCCACAGTCTCTGAAGAAGTTATTTGATTAGTTCCTATGACAGAACCACACCTCTAGACCTATCTCTATAACAGTAAACCCTTAATCTCCATTGCCAATTATTTGATTAGCTCCTATGCCAGAACCACACCTCTAGACCTATCTATATAACAGTGAACCCTTAATCTCCATTGCCAATTATTTGATTAGCTCCTATGCCAGAACCACACTCTAGACCTATCTCTATAACAGTAAACCCTTAATCTCCATTGCCAATTATTTGATTAGCTCCTATGACAGAACCACACTCTAGACCCATCTCTATAACAACCCTTAATCTCCATTGCCAATTATTTGATTAGCTCCTATGACAGAACCACACCTCTAGACCCATCTCTATAACAGTAAACCCTTAATCGCCAATGTCAGACACTAAACTTAAAAGACACTAAACTAAAATTCTCAGGGCTTCTTGTAGTTGGCTGCTTGGTTAGTTGCTTGGTGTGATTTTATTTGATTTTTAACATGAAAATCTCTTAATGATACCATTTTAAAATAAGGGAAATCAAGACACAGAGGGGCATAACTTGCCCAGTATTATACATTGGGATTACAAAGAAAGAAACTTCAGCTTACAAATTCCAAAAGCTGCAAACTAACTGCTGTTAACTTTCTTAGCTAATGGAAGCCTAAGGAATTCTCATTTTTAATTCAGTCTTTAAGCAAAGCAGAGCTTCAGAAGTAAAAATATCCTGCATAATACTCTGTGAGGAATCCAGAAATTATTCTATTTACTTTTTATTACACAAATTTATATTTTTCTGTCCACAGACATTATAATGATATGAGTGTCAAACTGTGCATATGTTGAAATTTATTTAGGATCACAAAATTCATTTTTCTTCCATGATTGTTAATCTAAGTTACATAAAACTATACTAACATGCCTAGCAGATACAATATCTAAAGCCTGATTGCAACACAGTATGAATATATGTATAATGCACCCTCCCAAATCATAAAGTAAAACTGCCTTTGAATCAACAAAGTGCATTCATATTGCCCTTTAACAATGTTCAGCAGTTCTCAAATATTGAGTGTAACAGATAGGCTCGTTTGAATAATTTAAAACAGATTTTACACTGATGGCATATTGATTTATCCTTGATACACATGCCTTCTCATGGCATTCATTAAACCATCTAAAAATGCCCTAACAAACAGAACCTCCATTATAATCTGTTAGCAGTGAAGAGCATGATGTCTTATTTCCTTAGAAGTTTTCAACTGACTTCCACCAATAACATAAAAATGCTATCATGGAAGGCTGAGCAACTAAATAAATGGATCTGAAATAGCCATATCTGCCAAAGCATTTCATTAGTGGACATCTTTCTGTAAGTGATCCATTTAAGTAAGTGGCGCTCCTGTATTGATACCTTATAAGCCATGTGGACTTGTCTCCAGCCTGTGTGTTGTCTTGTTTCTACAGAGTGTTATTGTAACCCTTTGGGCTCAGTCCATGATCGCTGTAATGGCTCAGGATTTTGTGAGTGTAAGACTGGAACGACAGGGCCTAAGTGTGATGAGTGCCTGCCGGGAAATTCCTGGCACTACGGCTGTCAACGTAAGTAACTCTGGGAGCTGCCCTCTGCCTGCTGCAGCATGGCTGATTCTGCTTGTCGAGGCGGGTGCGTGCAGCTTCTCAGAGCAGAAAAAGACCCAAACCGCTGACAAGCTTTAAAAACTATTTAATGCCCCAGCCTACATATAGGAAAGAGAGCAATCCATCAGCTGTCCAGCCGGCTCCTTTGAAGCCCAGCTTCGTTTCTTCTGATGGTTGGAGCAACTTATATTGAAATATTGTATGCAGCTCCGTGTACCTGGCCAGGCCATAAATTAAGTGGCACAATAGGGACCCAGCTTAGAAATCCTTACCGCGGAATGAAGGGTGATGTGTATATGGTTAATATATTTCTTGAACTACCCCGGAGCTCCAGAGTTCATAAATTAAATGGCATCTACATAACTTATCATACCTTTGTATCATACCCATCACTGCCTCTGAACCAAAAACCTAAAGGTAATAAATCTAAGGGATATTTAAATGCCAGGATAAAATAAATGATGAAAATCAATGTTGATTTTAAGCCTCTGAGGTCAGGCACCATGCAATGAGTTTTACACAGATGCCATTTGATTCAACCTCATTTCTCTGAGGATTATCAGACCTTCTTAAAAGCTTGTCAGGGCAGGTGGCATGTCGGTGTATTCCGAGAACAGAAATTTAAAAATCTGAGCAGAAACTCCCTTCTGTCATTCACAACCTTTTCTGCTTTTTAATTCTGCACTAGCTTTCCATTCTATTTGTACACAGTCAGCTTACTAATATTAAAGAGCCACCAGGCAGAGCCTCTGGAGAGTGCAGCCTGTTAGAAAATCATGCAAGCCATGCATGTAACTTGAAATATTTTGTTATCCACATTTAAAAGTAAAAATAAATAGAGGTGGATTTTAACAAATTATTTTATCCAAAAAACCTGAAATATTATCATTTCAACATAGAATTAATGTTATGTTATTAAGGATACATTTCACTTTTTTCAGAGCCTTTGAAATCAGATGTTTACTGCTTTACAGAACATCTCAATTAGAACTAGCCATATTGCAAGGCGTAATAGACACATATGTCTACCATATTGGACAGCACAGCTCTAGAGGGTTTTTACTTAGTTTTCACTTGAAAAAAAAAAAAAAATGTCAGCATGCAGGAACTATCTAAAGCCAGTTTCTACCAGGGGTGAACAGAATATTTTACCTGGTACTTATGAAATGTATGGTTATCTGGAGGCTACACTTCTGCATATTATAAAGCCAAAGTGAAATTTGTTGCCGTACTAATCTCATGGGCATCAGTGAGCTGTGGTGATAACCGAGAAATTGGGCTTTGGGCAGGTCAAGGTTAGGATGGGATCTAGACCCTGGAGAGTGAGCATCTCTCACCATGCTGGAGAGTTATTAAAAGAGTCAAATAGTGTCAGAAGTCAGGCAGCACTTGTGCACATCAGCTCTGGATACGGTCATCATTTCAAAGTTATACACACTGTAGGCTCCCAGGAAGCATTTTAAGGATCTGAATGAGTTTGGGATCCCCAAAGCAGTGTGAGGATCCAGGACTGAGGAGATAGCTGTCATCTAGATATAGAGGCCCACAGAAGGCCAGCAGTCAGGAGCAGAGAAAGAGAGACGGAGGAGGGACCAGCATCAAGACTCGAAGCATAGGGAATGAGGAGACTTCATAACGAAGACACACCTTTCCAAAGGGAAAGTCTCATGCTAGCTGCCTGGTGCAGCCGGACCTAATGAATGAGTTCCTGAAGTGTAACCAGGGAAAGACATTGGGGAAGAAAGTAAACGAATCCAGCCTTAGAAGAAATGTATGCCCCAAAAAGGCCTAACTTGATTCTTCTGTGTTAATTTCTGAAGGATTATAAAAAGATATAATGTCATCAGATGTTTTCTTCTGGAATTAGAAGACTGGATTTAGGCATAGACGTACCACGTAAGTGCTATGTAATGTACAAAATGCTCTGTGCCTCAACTCCAGCACCTTGTTACATCCTAGTTAAGTAGATCAGTGAGATTACAGGAGTAAATACTTTACTTTCATGAGTATTTCTTGAATACCTACTATAAATTAGGTATTGAACTAGTAGTAGAGGCTAAAGGATAAAGAGAGATAGCTGCTTTGGGCATGTGGATGTGAAGTTCACAATCTGGAGTGAGAAGCTGACATGCACCCAACAGTTAGAAGGTAATCAGAGCAAGTGCTCTGTACGTACCTCTAGGGAAGCCCAGGTAGGGTGTAAGGCATCCTAGAGAGGAAGACATTTTGAGTCTTTAGTATTAGTATTAGTAAAAGCATTCCTGGATGGAACTTCTTGGGCAAAAAACGTACGTGAGCTAACATGCTCTGCTTCAGAAGTATCAAAAGGTATTGATATGATTAGAGGGTAAGGAGCGTGCATGTTGTGTGTGTGCTGTTTGTGTTGGGATGGGGGTAAAATGTTGAAAAAGCGACCATAGACCAGATCATGTAGTGTCTTGAACGCCAAGCTAAGTTTTATCTCATCAGGGAAGAGACGTGAGGACGTTCCTACAGGGGTGATATGGGATCCATCATACAGTTTCAAGCAGAGGAGAGGATACGATTCTGCTTTAGAAAGATTATTCTGACTGCTTTGTAAAGGAAGGACTGGAACAGGGTGAGACAGGATTTACTATATAAATTTACAGACTTCAGATACACCTTTGAGCACACAATAATTTTATCTCAGTCTGAAATCTTTTCTTCCCTCAACCCAGCTACACAGGGCTGATATTCTGCGTTAAAATATAGAAATCCTTTTGCCAGTTGGTAAATGGCTATTGCATTGAGACCCCTAAGTGCTTCCCTGGAATCTCTTAGACATCCTCAAAATCTAACAGGATAATACTTGTCAAAGTGGTGTGCCTTCAGCCCCTGCTCCAGTACTAGAGCAGGTATCGATACTAATTAGTTAGTCTTGTAGGCTGGTAAGTATTGTTCATATCACTCCTATGTCTGCATATACATGAGTGCTTTCAGAAATGCCCCTCAGGTCAACCTGTTTTGCTCTCTTCCCTTCCCAGCCACCTCTCATATCACATGTGCACACACACATGCTTCTGTTTGCCCTAAGTTGGACCCACCCTTGGGTTGGCCACATTATTAGTGGCAGTGATAGTGACCTGGCAATGGGAAACCAAGGAAAGAAAAACATAGTGTTCAAGTAGGGCTGATAGTGGCATTGGCAGCAATGAGCAGGGATGAGCTGCACATTTAGGGTCAGGACCAGGGAGGAGCTGTCGTAAGTATCAGGACAGAGTCCAAGGCATCCAGACACAGGGTTCCAGTCTCCCAGAGGACGGACAAGAGGAGCACTGTGGAACTGCAGTCCCACAGGACTTGTACTTGGGAATAGAAAATAAAGAGATTCAGTTCCTGACACCTATGAACAGAACCGAATGAGTACACCCTTCAGCTCTGGAGTCATACAGACCCAGGTTTGAATTCCATCTCCATGCCTTACTACCTGCAGGACTTAGCAGAAAGTACTTGGACTCCTTAAACTTAATTTTTCATCTAAAAATTGCAATAAAACTAGAACCTAACACATATGGAAAATAATGAATGTAAAGTTCATGGTACATAGTAAGATCTCAGTTATTATTAGTTTCCAGGTACAAGTTCATGTGTCATAGGACTAGGTAAGAATCCACGTTTGTTTGTTTTAAGAATCCATGTTTAACGCTAATTGTAGAGTGATGTGCAGAAAGTGTAATAAGGATGGCCACTATTGAGTATCAAACTGTTGACCTAGGGGATTCTAAAAATCCCTTCCTCAGACACAAGTGATTGAAACAAAGGTGACCCCTAAAGTAATTGTGTGTCTTCAACTGGGGAAATTAAGAACTCTAGGCTCATTAGTGAACTTTCTGCCTGAGGTGGCCACTGGTTGTATGCACCATAAATGTAAACTGGTCTCTCTGACAAAAGGGGAAGCACTTGAAAACCTCCAGAATGAATGGACGTCAGGCAGCATGGAACACATGCTTCAGGAAAGAGTGCAGAAATAAAAAGATTTCAAGGAGGACCGGCAGAATCAAAATCAGTGTTAAGGTTGCTCCATAGAAAAATAAGATTGAGGAGAGATTCTTTTTTTATGCACTGCTTTGAAATCCAAGAAGTACGAGCCACATCCCAGAGAATAAAGATGAACCTTCTAAAGAAAAAGTAACATTTCATGTTTCACATAAAATGTGGTTGGTTAGAAAATAACGAAACACTTGTTAAGGGTGCCAAGAAGACTAGACATAAGGGAGGTGTTTTTTCTCTTTCTCTCTCTCTCTTTTTTTTTTTTTTGGTTAGGAAGATGAAATGGCAATACCTACACATAGAACCAGTGGGGCTGATGAAGAGATGTATTGTCTTCCTGAAGAATGTATAAGCTACATTGGCATATCAGACAATATTAAAGCCACCGATTTCCACACATTGTTACCTAATTTATATGGATACTAATGGTGCTTTCAGAAGAACTTACAGTGGGAATATTTGGATTAAAGTTAAACTATTTTGTGACATAGCTAAATGTTAAGATTTTGGAAGATACAGGAAATCAAGAACTGAACACACATAGCAAGGGGAAAGCTGAGAATCATTTGCTGGGTCATGGCCTAGAGTATCAAAATATGTCTTCTTGGAAGGGATCACAACATATATTACCAAGAACAAGAAAATGTGTCTAGTAGGAAGCTCAATGGTCTGATCAAGAAGAGTTTCTAATTAAATTTGATTGGAATATAGTAAAAATGCTCTTGTAAAACTGTAAAACCAGAAATTGTAGCAAACCACAAAAATTTTTAAAAGGAAACAGTTATTCTTAGGAGAAAAATGAGAGAAAGTTTGGGGAACAGAATTCCATTGCTTAGGTGTATGCCTTCCAGAGAATGCATAATAAGTCTGTTTGTTTTTACTGCTGCTTAGAAAATTATCACCAATTACCACAAATTTAGTAGCTCAGAACAACAAAAATTTATCATCTTATAGGTCTGTATTTAGAAGCCAAACAACGGTCTCCCTGGGCTAAGATCAAGGTGTTGGCAGGGCTGTATTCCAGTCAGGCTGTAAGAGAAAAGTCTGTTTCCTTGCCTTGTCTGCCTTCTGGTTGCCACCTGCACTCTCTTCCTCGTGGCCCTGTTCTTCAGCCTTTAAAGCCATAAACTTCCCATTTCTCTGTGCCTTTTCTTCCGTCATTCTATCTTTAACCACAGCCTGGACACAGTCTCTACTTTTAAGGACCCATATGATTAGAATGGGAACACACAGATAATCTAGAATAATCTTCCCATCTGAAATCCCTTAGTTTAATCGCATCCCTTTTGTCATGTAAGGGAACAGGTTCCAGGAATTTGGATATAGACATCTTTGGGGAGATATTTTTCTCTGTCTACCACAATTATCATCAAGAATGCCAGCTTTTAATGACAGCGATGAATATGCAGGTATCATGGAGATGGAATGTAATTCCTATTTGGAATAAAGATATTCAAAGGTAAAATGTTGAAAGAAATACATAATATGATTGGAAAAGAGTGATGTATGTCAAGAAGTTATAGACTTGCACTGTGAATTAGAGATTGAAATATTTTTCAGTGAAGATCAAAGATCTTATAGAAAAAGTATTGTGTTTTCATAGACTATACAACAATTTAGAGGATATAGATATTGTCCAAAGCCAAATTAGGAAATCTAAATGCTTTGTAATCTTCCAAAAGGGGGAATTCACATATCAAAAATGTGTGTGCTAGCCATTCATCTGTGTCCGAGTCTTTGCAACCCCACGGACTGTAACCTGCCAGGCTCCTCTGTCCATGGAATTCTCCAGGCAAGAATACTGGAGTAGGTAGCCATTCCCTTCTCCAGGGAATCTTCCTGACCCAGGGATCAAACCCAGGTCTCCTACATTGCACAGGCAGATTTTTTACTATCTGAGCCACCAGGGAAGCCCTCACATAGCAAGATATCTGCTAAAAGATGCGTCCTGCTAATTGATGTAACCTGCCGGACTGTAACCTGCCAGGCTCCTCTGTCCATGGAATTCTCCAGGCAAGAATACTGGAGTAGGTAGCCATTCCCTTCTCCAGGGAATCTTCCTGACCCAGGGATCAAACCCAGGTCTCCTACATTGCACAGGCAGATTTTTTACTATCTGAGCCACCAGGGAAGCCCTCACATAGCAAGATATCTGCTAAAAGATGCATCCTGCTAATTGTTGACTGCATTGATGAGAATTTCTTTACCCAAAAGAGTGGAAAAAGCAGTCCGGAAACTATTTATACCACTTATTGATACTAGGGAGATGACAATGTCACGTAAGAGAGCAATGCTATTAAAGGCCTTTGAGAGATATTGTCCTGAACCTTAAGAAGAATACAAAATATTCTTGGGATGGGGGGAGGAAGATAACATCTTAGACCCTCTTTAAAACACAAACACACATGTTATTTTTAAAAATAAAATCATACATTGTTTCCAATAGACTACCTAGAGAAAAATGGGAGACTTCTAACCAACATGACTATATAAGGATTTCTTATGAAGTTTTGGTGAACATTTAATAAGTCCCTACTATATACTAGATACTGTGCTGCAAATTAAGACTATAAAAACAAACTACAAAAATGCAGAATGGTGTAGAACTGTGTTAGCAAGTTGTTCAAGTGGCAAAGATATTCAATTCCAGATAACATTTTGTTAAGTGGCAAAGACACTAACACAATTTTAGACTGAACAAGGACCAGAATGGTTATAGCTCCCCTGAAACATTCACTGGACAGCCCATCGCAAGAGTTCAGTCACTGAAAAAAAAAAAACAACATTTGAACAAAGCAGTGATATAGGCGAATTTTGTCTTTGATGGAGGATTTCTTCATTTGAAAGAGTCTAAACAGTTTGGTAAGCGCGTGGTTTAACATCTTACAGATGTCAATCAGTGTTTGGAGGGCTACTATGTAACAGGTAGACTTGTTGGTTCAGGAAGATAGAAGAGGGACCAGTGGGTAGAAAGAGAGGGATGTTTCAGCTTAGCATTTTCCAAAAATTATTCTCTCCAGCTGTCTGAGAATATGCAGTATGATACCTTGGGCTATGATAAATCCCCAGACTCTGGAAAAGCTCACACAGAAGCTGAATGAGCTCCTATGAGTGATGCTTGTTGGAGAGTTTCTGCTTAAAAGAGAGTTCAAGTGAAAAGACCTCTAGGGCCTCTCCAAGCTTCCAGCTCTGACTTTCAGACCAAGTCTGTGGGGGTAGAAAGGAAGTATAATGAGAGACACAGCTCAATTTGTATTAAGAACCACAGATTGGCCTCTCAGCTTTCCTCTATAATCTCTCTACCAACAGACAGACCCTCATACTCTCACTAGCCATGTTCTCAGTCCTCAGTTCTGATTTCTAAGAATCAGATTTAAGGCTTACATAACTTCTGTTCCTGGAGATTAATAGGTTCCCATCATAGCTTCTCTGCTACCATTGTTCAAGGGGATTTATTTTTCTTTCTTATTTTTTTTCCTATGAGATTAATTTCTACAATCCTGACAACTTGTGATCATTAAAATGATGCTTCCAGTTGCTTCTCTGATATGAAGATTTTAGTTCCTGGGGCAAATGCCTTGAACCTAACTTGTAATTTTTCAGTTGCTGTGGTTGCAGTCTCCTGCTATTTGCTGTGTTACATTGAAACGTCCAGTTCACATCTCACCAACTGACCGCACATGTTGAATCCATTGACAGGTGGCATATCACTTGAAGAGGAATGTCTGTGATGCTCCAGAGTATTTTCAGTCCTGGACACCTGACTTCACTCACTGGGCTCTTTTATCTCTATTGCTAAAAATGAATGGCATCGCTGAATCCACGTTTTTAATTTCCTTACTATCAATTTGAACACTAGTCTCATTTCCCTTGCTGAGTGCCACATACATTAACAGTGATGAAAAATAAATACTTGGAAGGGCACTTGATGTTACTGTTTTCAACTCCTAAGGGTGGGAAGGAGGTGCTTGTTAAATAGAACCAGTAGGAGCCTCCCGGAGATAATTTAAAAAGGAAAATATTAGAAAGAAAGAAGATAGAAGGTGGCAATTTGTAGGCATTACAAATATGCCGGGTTGTCCTCCTGGGGGCATATGGTTCATTTTGTTAACTAGAAGAGTAAACCCAGGGTTGCTTCCAGCTGTGAAATTTCTCCTGATTCAGCAGAACGGCACCACACCACTCAGTAATGCTAATGCCCATCACTTTCCAGTGACAATTCTGTTTTCCATTCATTCCTAATAAAACGTTAATTTGGGATTGATAGGAAAAGCCCACCAACCTCTAATACATCAGGGACCCAATGCCACCGTGAGCAGAGGAATCAGGGTTTATGCCTGTGCTCTGGAAAGTGCTTTAAGGCTTCACGCCACCAATGGCTCATTTGGAACAACCACAGAAGCAATGGCTGATGAGGCAGGCTGAAAGAAGTGACTTGTTCAGAATGCCCTTCACAGTAGGATCATATGCTAATACATTCAAATCCCAATGCTCTCGAATTTCTGAAGTTTGGCATAGGACAAAAACAGATAGTAGACATACTAAAAGCAATTCCAGGTTCCCTCTTGACATTCTGAGGTTTGCCTACTACTCTGCTAACCTGTGATCAGCTGAGAGAGGGGACTCAGTTCTGACCTGGCTAAGCAACTTTCCATATTTACGTTGCAGTCCATGCTAACTTTTACTCCTTTATTTGAAGAGAATATTAATAATGACAAGTATGCACAGATTTTATCATTTCACACTGTAGAACCATCCATGTTTAATAGTGCTGAAACGCCAAAGCTCATGAAGAAATTCAGGTACAGTTGTATCAATGAGTAGCCCAGAATCAAAGCAGCAGCCTGGACTTTTCTGACAGTGAGATGATCAAAAGCCCAGGCAGAAACACAATGCATGAAGTTCTCTCCTTACTTTAGACAGTAATACATAAGTGAAGTTTCACCATGAGCCATCCTTTACACCCTAGTGAATGCGTTCTAAAATTACATGTATAAAGAAAATGTCTAAGTGTGAAAATCAGCTCAATTGAAAAAGTGCCAACCTATTTGAAACTTATATGGGAATTGTGTTCATTTAGATGAAGGGCCAGTCCTCAGCCATCGTAAGAACAGAATTCTGAGGTATAGGAGCCACAGATAAACCAGGATGGCAGGTGCCTGATAACTAAGGTCTAGGAGTCAGCACAGTGACTTAATCTGGGTATCACTGTCTCTACCTCTTAAAGAACTGTTTGCTGGGTCACCACAGACTTTTCATTGCACCTCCTCCTGTGAAATCTTAGAGATGGTTTGGATGTTCTAAGGCTTTTTCTTGATCTGAAATTCTATCATCCTGAAGTCTCAAAAATGGTCCCATCTGTTTCCATATGGATCAATTGCCGAGAAATAATAAGTAATATAAAATAATAAAATTATTTATTGTGTACTTTATTTGTGTCAGGAACATGTATGTACTACCTCATTCTACCAGGGAGATAATTTTTTCCCCTTATTTTTTAGACAGCAAAACTGAGACTTATAGAGGGTAATTCTCCTGAGCCAAACAAGTAATAAGTGGAAAACCAGTTAATGGTTAATAGTGAATATTTATTGCTAATTGAGTTTGCTGAGAACATTCTTGGGCTTCCCAGGTGGCTCTAGTGGTAAAGAACCCACCTGCCAATACAGGAGAGGTAAGAGATGCAGGTTTGACCCCTGGGTCAGGAAGAGCCCCTGGAGGAGGGCATGCCAACCCACTCTAGGATTCTTGCATGGAGAGTTCCGTGGACAGGGGAGCCTGGCAGGCTACAGTTTAAAGGCTCACAAAGAGTTGGACATGACTGAAGCGACTTAGCACAGCACACAGCATAGCATCCTTAGGATTTTATAATTTTTACTTTGCAGATAGAGACAGAAGCTTTGGTGATTTATTCCAAGAGTCAGTGAACTGTTTTTGTTAGGGCCAGACAGTAATTATTTTAGGTTTCCCAAGCCATACAGTCTTTGTTGCAACTACTCAATTTTGCTATTGTAGCCCCAAATAGACGATGCTGAAATGAATGTGTCCGTGTTCCATTAAAACTTTATTTGCTGACTTTTAAATTTTAATTTCATATAATTTTCACATGCCATGAATTATTCTTCATTTGATTTTATTTCAATCACTAAAAAAACATGAAAACCATTCTTAGTTCATAGGCCATACATAGTAAACAGGACACAGACTGGATTTGGATTGCAGAATGTAGTTTGGTTTATTTTAAGCTCAGACAGCAGTTAAAAATGAAGAAACAGAGGACCTCTTAAATAAAATGGAGATAATATGAAGCAGGAAGCAAGAGAGAACAAGAAGAAAAAAAAAACAAACCTTGCATTTCATTAAAGTGTGTCCTCTGTCTTGATATGAATATCACAGAGAGTTGGTCTAATTGATTCATATTCACAAGGCCCTAATTGACCTTAAGAAAAAAGCTAGAATTTTCAGAAACATGAAGGCTTTGACCATATAATTTCCAGAGCAAGATCACAGACATAGTCAGTGCCAACTGTTTAAAGACTTATAAGCCAGCCAAGTCAATTTTGCATCAATTTAGTACAATCACCAACTAATGAAAGTGAAGTCAGGGTGGCCATAATGCAATCAGGATTGCTCATGTTGGTGTGAGGAATCCTTCTGTTGCATTCTGCAGGAACAACCCATCACCTTGAATATCAGCAAAAACCTCTGCTAAGGGAGAATCACAGCAATAATATTCGCTACAACATCAAGGGCACCGGGAAAAAAAATACATAGAGAACATACATACAAGATTTATTTTTTTACCATCAACTTTTATATCAGAGGTAATTATTCTGAATACAGCACTAATCAGTACTGTGAACCCCTGCCTTTTCTGTCCAATGCTCTTGTGAGCATTACCAAATCTATTGAACCCAGGGCATTCTGAATCATAAAGCTCTACCTACAGGGATGGAATGTCATGCCCCATCTCAATTTAAGTACCACATGCTTTCCATCTCCTCTTTGTCAGGTTTCCTGTTTTTAAAAATTACAGTCAACCTTCAGTTATCTGTTGCTGCAAGATGTGGAGAAGAGTCATGCATAAACACAGGGCAATTGATTATTTTGATGTAAATTCCAGTGAAGTTGGGTTTCATCTGGAATGGGCCTGTATAGACAGAAATTCAGACCCACACATGGTTCATACGGTCTGCATCCAACCTCAGTCCCCAGCTCACTGTCACAATTCAAAGTCAAGATCGTTCAGACATCTCTGGGTATTTTAAAAGAGGAACAATTGCTAAGATGTATTTTTAACAATATTCCTCCCCATATTCTGCAAAAGTGTAGGATTAATGTTATGTATTGTGGTTATTTCTTCTAAGCTACAACTCTTTGGGGGAAATGAGCGTATGTCTCAAAGACAACACACTATAAAAATAATGAAATATTGATGCAATTATTTTTAAGAATCACACTTAGACCTCTTTTTAATTAGTATTATTGACCCTATGGACTTAGTCTTACCTTAATCTGTATTCTTCATCATGAAAATCAATAATATGGACAACTACATTGTTCACATAGATTTTGAATGTAAAAAGACAAAATTTGGGAGTTTGCAGAAAGGCTAATTACCAGAATAATTTGGCAATGTATTAGTGAGGCAGTTTTAGATATGACAATCACTGCATTTTCAGTGATTTTACTGATCCAGCTTTTATTAGCACGTATGTGGAAGATACTTAGACGTATAATATTATGAGGTCTTTCCTGAGATATCACACCTCTGTTCTTTCTCTTTTTTTTTTTTTTCATTTTAATGGCATTTGCTGTTTTCCTTAGAGAAGGAAATGGCAACCCACTCCAGTATTCTTGCCTAGAGAATCCTGTGGACAGAGGAGCCTGGTGGGCTGCCGTCCATAGGGTCTCATAGAGTCGGACATGACTGAAGCGACATAACATGCATGCATGCGTTGGAGAAGGAAATGGCAACCCTCTCCAGTATTCTTGCCTGGAGAATCCCAGGGACAGAGGAGCCTGGTGGGCTGCCGTCTATGGGTTCGCACAGAGTTGGACATGACTGAAGCGACTTAGCAGCAGCTGTTTTCCTTCTAATATTACAAACTATGCATGTTCACTGCAGACAACTAGAAATACGTAAAAGAATAAAGTAAAAATGAGCAATCACCCATAATTCCCACCCCTCAGAAATAACTATCATTTATATATTTCTGTCAGTGTCTACATATTTTTTAATTGACCTATATCACTGGGTTAGTTTCAGGTGTACAACATAGTGGTTTAATATTTCTACACACTTACAGAATAATCACCATGATATGTTTAGTCACCACTTGCCTGTTCTTTCTTTAAAATGAAAATTAAAGTTGCTGATTTTGCAAAGGATGCTAAGCTACACATGAACATATAATGTATGACTTCTATCAGATTTTTACTAAAGGCTGTCTGGTGTCTGGTGATGGAGAAAACTGTGCTTCACCTATTGATAGGCCCATCTAATATAACATGGTTAAATCAGTCATGTTCCATATGTTCTTCATATACAACAAATGAGATCAGATCATCCCATGCACTATAGAAAAACTCTGCCCAGTATGTCATCTTTGATTACTAAATTCAGTTTAACCAAAGTAATGGGAGGGCTGCTTAATAAAGTCTTGCTAAATCTTTTGAATTCTTCTCCCCATCAAACTAGACCCACTTTGGGTTGCCTAATTCATTTATTTGTTCACGAAGTCACTCATTCACTCATTTACTCATTTATGTATACTATCTCTCATTTAGCATATGGTGCAGTTCCAGTCATGTGCCAGGAATTCTGCTAAATTTGAACACCAAGAGACAAATACTCTATCATCCCTGCCCTCTTCGAAGGACTGAGGATACAAGATGGGTGTCAAACCTGACAGTGCCTCCCTCTTGCTGGCATCTGAGAAGACCGGCTTCCAGTACCACTTTTCTAGCTCACTTTTCTGATCATAGGTACCCATGCTTTGACCTATAACCTAAAATCTTACATCTGAGTTGGCATCTTAGAGATATCTTAGTTTAGCCCTTGGGTCATACATTAGCTCTCCAATTGCAGTGATGACAGTGGTCACAACTTAGTGAGTGCTTGCCCAATGTAGTAACTATGCCATTTACATTGCCTTGTCTAATTTGCGTAAAACCTGATTAGCGGTTATCCTCATTTTACAGATACAAGAACTGACGCTCAGAGAGGCTAGGTAACCCGCACACAGTCATCTAGATTCTAACAACTTAAATGTGTGATCGTTCTGTACATCCTTCAGTATGATCAGCATCATTTGGGGATTTATTAGAAATGCAGAATCCCAGGCCTCATTCTAGGCTTACTGATCTGCATTTTAACAAGATTTCCAGGTGGTTCATATGCATATTCAAGTTTGAGAATCAGAGGATGTGATAAAACCTGTGAACTTTAACCTAGGAATTTGACTTCAAAGCCGGTTTGTTGTTTGTTTTTGTCAGTTATCCATTCATAGCCTAAGGGTATCTGGAAAATCCAGGGCATACATATGCCTTGGAAAAACTTTATTAAGAGGCAGGAACTCATACTGTAGCTCTTGTCATCAGTTTTTACCAGGATGTATTCTACAGATCCAAATCATATTAAAATAAAGAGAATCATGAAAACTTAAACAAGTAGCCTATTTGTTTTCTTTCATCCATATAATTTAAAAGTGGTTAATATTTGATAGGTTAATAATAAATATTTTAATACAGTATATTGCATTTGGTTGTGAATATATCAAAAGGAAATACAAAGTGAGTTCCCAAAGATAAACTTTTATTGGACACATGAATTAGAACATAAAATTTGATAGCAATTACCATTTAATCTATTCATGTTTAGAAACATATTGAAAAAGAAACTCATAACTCAGTTAATTGTTATGAATTATTAATTGCTCATTTGAAAAGTGATGAACAGAGCTGCACTTGTTGAAAAACTGTCTTTCTTGGTGGCTTTAACCTTTGTGTCATTGGTTTTATGAGAACAAAAGGGAAAGAATGACAGCAAGATTCTAATCATCTGAAACTAGAAAGTGACAAGACTGTGAACATTTCAGTGACTATATAAAGGTTAATTGAGATTGAAATGAAATAGTTACTGCTGGCCCTTCTCCAGAATACTTAAGTGTGATTCTCCAGGGATGGACCCTGGCACCTGTATTTTACACAACTTTCTAGGCTGTAACAATATGTAGCTAGGATTGAGGGCTACAGTTTTAATAATTATATATTATCAGAGAGATTTAACCCACCCATGAATTTGACTCAGGATATTCTGAACCTCAGGTGAGATGCAAACTGGTTTCCAGTCTGCCATCCCTATTTAGAGTTTGAGGCAGAAGGGCACTTAACTAACGCTGATGCTGAAAACATCCTCTGTGCATCGATGCCGAATCAAATCTTGGAGACAGAATTTTGAGTGAAGTAGGAAAGAATAGTTTTATTGTTTTGCCAGGCTCCTGCCCTCACAAACTGTGTGTGCCAACCCAGGAGGGTTTGGTGAGGAGTTTCATAACAGTGATTCAAGGATGGGGTTGCTGACAAGATTCGGGTGTGTGCAGGGCCTGCGCTCCTTTAATCTAGTCTCAAGAGGTCTTCTCTGAAGTGAAGAATGCTGACATTTTCCATTTGTTGGGTTTTGGTTCTGTAAATAGCTCAAAGATATTGTTATGTATCTCTGTTGAGTAACCAGGACTCTGCCCCTAAGGCTGCTGCCTGTTTCTAGGCTGCTTCTCCCTTTCTGCATCCCCTCCGTTCCCTGATTAGCAAGTGTTGTCCGTCAGGATGGCCAAGTGGTCTGAGGTGCCCACCCGAAGCTTCTGTCTTCTCTGATTAGGAACTGTTTGAATCTGCCCTTTGGAACTCAGAGAAAGTCATGGAGGCTAGAGCCCATTCCCTACAGACAAGAAATGGAGAATAGAGAAAGGCTTTTGTACCCAGGAGCCCCACAGTGTCCTGTTCAATTTCAATACCAGGAGCATTGTAAACCTTGGGCAACTTTATGAAGATATATTTCCTAGATGGCAATGATTCCTGATTCAAACAGGCAGACTAAGATCAGGAATACATCTGGATTTAAAGATACTTGATGTAAACAGCCCCTTATTTCTCAAAAAGAATCAGTGTTGTGAGTTTCTTTTGTTGAATAAAAAAGCAAACTTTCAAAGAGTGGAAGCTTTTTTATTAACTAAATCCAGGGATTTATTGTTTACTGTCAGCAGCGTAACTGCTTTATAATTGATTTTTCTGAAGAGAATTGAAAACTTAAGCCACCTTAATTTTCTTTATCTTGACACACATGATTAGCATTACTCTGAAATATATTTTACCAGGTTCCCAATTACCATTTTTTTAAATCCATTTCCTTGTTGCATACTTTTCTTGATAAAATAGCTCTAAGACAGAGAGAAAGCAAGTTTATAGAGATAAAAATATGACTGCTTTATTCCTATTGATAACTTTATCCTCTTTATTCAAAGATATTGTCTTATTCAGTTATGCTTTTTAAAATGTATGAGATTATTAAATACATTAACGCCTCTTAATTTTTTAAATCTTTGGATAAAGAAGTGAGAACATTAAGGGCAATGACAGAAATTTAAAGATAATGAAACAAACTGTAATATTTGCAACTTAGAAATTAATGTGCCTAAGTCCTTATTAGTTCAGTTCAGTTGCTCAGTCGTGTCTGACTCTTTGCAACCCCATGGACTGCAGCACGCCAGGCTTCCCTGTCCATCACCAACTCCTGGAGCTTACTGAAACCCATGTCCATCATGTTGGTGATGCCATCCAACCATCTCATCCTCTGCCATCGATGCCCTTCTCCTCCTGCCTTCCATCTTTCCCAGCATCAGGGTCTTTTCCAGTGAGACAGTTCTTCACATCATGTGGCCAAAGTATTGGAGTTTCAGCTTCAATATCAGTCCTTCCAATGAATAATCAGGACTGATTTCCTTTAGGATGGATTAGTTTGATCTCCTTGCAGTCCAAGGGACTCTCAAGAGTCTTCTCCAATACCACAGTACAAAAGCATCAGTTCTTCACCTCTCAGCTTTCTTTATACTCCAACTCTCACATCCATACATGACTACTGGAAAAACAATAGCTTTGATTATATGTACCTTTGTTGGCAAAGAAATGTCTCTGCTTTTTAATATGTTGTCTAGGTTGGTCATAGCTTTTCTTCCAAGGAGCAAGTGTTTTTTAATTTCATGGCTGCAGTCAAAATCATCTGTAATGATTTTGGAGCCCCCCAAAAAGCCAAAGTATTGGAGTTTCAGCTTCAATATCAGTCCTTCCAATGAATAATCAGGACTGATTTCCTTTAGGATGGATTAGTTTGATCTCCTTGCAGTCCAAGGGACTCTCAAGAGTCTTCTCCAATACCACAGTACAAAAGCATCAGTTCTTCACCTCTCAGCTTTCTTTATACTCCAACTCTCACATCCATACATGACTACTGGAAAAACAATAGCTTTGATTATATGTACCTTTGTTGGCAAAGAAATGTCTCTGCTTTTTAATATGTTGTCTAGGTTGGTCATAGCTTTTCTTCCAAGGAGCAAGTGTTTTTTAATTTCATGGCTGCAGTCAAAATCATCTGTAATGATTTTGGAGCCCCCCAAAATAAAGTCTGTCACTGTTTCCATTGTTTCCCCATCCATTTGCCATAAAGTGATGGGACTGGATGCCATAATCTTAGTTTTCTGAACGTTGAGTTTAAGTCAACTTTTTCACTCCCCTCTCTTTCATCAGGAGGCTCTTTAGTTCTTCTTCACTTTTTGCCATAAGAGTAAATCCTTATAGATACAATTAAATATATTTTGTGCAAAAATGTCAACCCTGTACCAATAGTTACTCAACCTCAATTTGCTCACATAAAATGAAAATAAGAATTATATCTACCTTAATATCTGTGAGAATTAAATGATATAACAATATTTAACCTAAGTTATATCACACAGTAAGGGTACACAGTGAGATAATAAAATTGTAAATAGTAGTACTGGCCCTCGAATTTTCATTGAGAACAATGGGACCTGGCTCAACAAATTTTAAAAAGCAATCAAATTACAAACAGATCACATGATAAGTAAAAGGAAAGCCTTGATAGTCGTGGCTGCTTCCTAAAGAAAAAAAAAACGCTGAAGATGAATGGGATCTAACACTTATTGTGTCATTTTTTTGTAGTGGTTTTAGATGTAACTGCCACGTGCAAATGCACAATTTCAATTAAGATTTTGTCTAAAATCAATGACTTTTATTTTGCTGCTTCCGAAAGGTGAATAAAGCCCTTATAATAAATATTCATGCATTAAATTCACCCTAATGTTAGCAGAACTTCTTCATCAACTTTGGAATCATTCTAAATCCTAGAAACTACCATATGATGTTAAAATGCCTGCCTGCTAGACAGGTCTTGAATTACGGTGACCTCTAAACAAACCAAAAGCTAGAGTAGGTTCTGCACTTGGACGTGAACCAGTTTCTCAGGAATAATGATTGGACAGGTACAATCCACGGAGTCACCATCAGACCTACTGAATACTTGACTGTTTTCAGCTTGGTGACTGTTGAAACTCATGGATTTGTATGTCAGAAATGTATTAAGCTCCTTTGGGTTTGGGCTTTGTTTTCTGTCTTTTTTTTTCCTTTTTTTTTAGGACTCCTCAAGAGACTTCCCACAGGGTTATTTAGCTCTTCCTAGCAGCAGCAGCAAGTTCATGCTATGTGCTATTTTTCAGCAAAGTTAAGATTTCTCTTCTTATAATAAAAAGATAATCAAATTGAAGTTCTTACTTTGAAGAAAATAAGGTGGTTCATTCCTATAGAAGGTTAGAAAATAATAATACGGGTAACAATTTAAACAGATGTCATACTGCTGTTGAAGAAGGAAGGCTAAATTTTATAGTGAACCAAAAGACATTGAGGAACAGAGGATATGTTAGTATTTCTGCAGCCCTAATACTGTCACTATAACATGTGAAAATGAGAAAGAAACATTAACCTCCAAAGACTAAAGAAAATGTGAAGGACATGTGACTGTCACTAGCTTACACGGGACTCATTATCAAGGTCAGCTAGTCTTGGTTTAGTCTCTGTATTTGAAATGTTCTATCTCTCTTCACACTGTACTGGCATATGACTATGTTTTAACATGAACATCATTTAACATGAATGTCATTGCAACTCCTTACTGGTGAGGGATCACAGAGAGGGGAGAAATGGTGTAATACCACTCTGATGGAACATGGCGGGAGAGAGACCTTGGGTGGAGGGATTGATTACTAAATAACCAAATATTTATTGACTATTTTTATGAACTTCACATCATGACAGCAAAAGAGAAAGAAAAGAAAAGAGTTTAATACAAGGAGTTTGCCTAACTTACAGAGACTGGACTATACTTTTCCTGTCCAAAGTATATAGGATCTTCCTTTTGGCTCTTACTGTGAAAAAGAAACTGGAAATTATTCTAGGTCTACTATAGCTGAGTAACTCTCTTGCAGTCCTGGCTCTACTTCTTCCTGTATAATGTGTTGATCAAATTATATAACCTCTAAAACCTACAATTTTACTTCTCTAAAAGAGATGATTCCATCTCATAGAATTGTCACAGAATGGGATGAAATGCTTGTAAACTGCTTAGCATAGTTCCTAGGACACAGTAAGCTCTATAAATGGTCGCTGTTTATTGTTACTGCTCTACTCTAAGCAAACTCCAGTAGGTAACAAAGAACCTGGATGAAGTGGGAAGGATTTGCAACTATCAATTTGTCGTTAAACCTGTAAACGGAGATCCCAATACTAAATTTTGACTTTTTAATCAATGTATGTGTGTGTTGGGCTTCCCAGGTGGTGCTAGTGGTAAAGAACCCTCCTGCCGATACAGGAGACACAAAGTAAAAGTGAAAGTCACTCAGTCGTGTCTGACCCTATGACTCCATGACTATACAGTTCATGGAATTCTCCAGGCCAGAATACTGGAGTGGGTAGCCTTTCCCTTCTCCAGGGGATCTTCCAACGCAGGGATCGAACCCAGGTCTCCTGCATTCCTGGTGGATTCTCTTGCTGAGCCACATGAAAAGCCCAGGAGGCATAAAGGTTATGGATNAGTTCATGGAATTCTCCAGGCCAGAATACTGGAGTGGGTAGCCTTTCCCTTCTCCAGGGGATCTTCCAACGCAGGGATCGAACCCAGGTCTCCTGCATTCCTGGTGGATTCTCTTGCTGAGCCACATGAAAAGCCCAGGAGGCATAAAGGTTATGGATTTGATCCCTGTGTCGGAAGATCCCTTGGAAGAGAGAATGGCAACCCACTCCAATATTCTTGCCTGGAGAATTCCACAGACAGAGAAATCTGGCAGCCTACAGTCCATAGGGTCACAAAGAGTCAGACATGACCCAAACGACCTAGCACACATGCACACACGCGTGCATGTTTGTGTGTTAGTCACTCAGTCATGTTCAATTCTTTATGACCCCAGGGACTGTAGCCTCCCAGGCTCCTCTGTCATGAAATTTAACTTTTGTGTATCCATCATGGGAACATAGGAAGTCTCTGGTGATGTGATGGACAAAGACCTTAATATGGATTTCTTGATGCTATAAAATTCAGTAGGAAATGGAAGTGAAGAAAAAATAAAGAATTGAAAGTTCTTCCTATACTCAGAGGTACCTGACATGGATGATCTGCTGGTCCTTGGGAGATAACTAAGACACAGAGAGTGCCTGAGTCCACCAGCCCTGCTCAGAATTTGTGAACACTTCTCTCTGGGTCCTCTGAATGGGAAGATGGAACTTCCACTCACAGTAGCTCACTTTTCTAATACTTGTGTAGTTTCATGTCACAAAACAACGATCAGCATTAGCCATTTGTATAAGTAAGAGACCAGAGTTCTTGCTTGTGTCCATTTTCAAATTAGAATTGTACTGTTTTGTAAAGCATCCAGTGAACTTCAAGTTCAGTAATGAATCTGAAGGTGGTTAGTCTTTTCCTTTCTCTTTAATCAAGAAGACAAGGCACTGTCTGTTCCTAGCCCCAAGTTTAACATTAATATAGAAAATGCTTTAGACATGGCTTTCTGTCTAAAACTTCATCTGGAAACTGGCAGTCTAAAAGGATACTGCAAACACATTTCTTTTCAAGAGAAGACAGGAGTTCACTGGGGATCTTTCCTTTCCATCTGTAGATACCTGGTTTCCAGCTACAAAAGTATGCATTACTCACCAAAGGATACATTTGAAAACAGAACTAGAGAACCTGATGAATCCCCCAGGTGGTCTCTTCAGGGCAACATATGTCTATTTCTGTTCTCCCAGTGTATTTAAGCTTTTCCTGGTAATGATATCTTTCTTTTTAAACTGTCATGCCTTTAATAAATAAGAAAGATGAATACCACATATGCAAGAGTCTTAGAAATAAATACAGCCATATTATAAGCACTTTAAAACTTAAATTATATTGAAAAATATTTCAGTTATAAACATACCATGTGCCATAAGCATGCTTGGACATTTCATACATGGTATTTCATTTATTCTCCCAATAATTCTGCAAGCAAATGCTAGTATGCCCATTTTATAAAGGAGGAAACTGCAACTCAGAGAGTTTAATTTGTTCAAAGCAAACAACCAGTAGGAGATAGAGCTGTTATAAAACCAAAGTATAGATCTGACTTCTTGCCCCATATGCCACAAGCTCAATGCAATGGGTTCAAAAGAAACCCACTTTAAGCTCAGCCCTCCTTTAGAGCCAGGAGGGTAATTGGAGCTTGCAATGTTCTAGTCTTGGACCACAGCCCAGCTACAGAATCAGTTTGCTTTTGATGAGATGGAAACAAGCCTCAGTTCTTATCAATAGGGGTGTTCATGAACACAAACACCACCACATAACGGAGAAAGAGACTTCTGGATGAAAGCAAGCATCAACTGACAGAGGTTACCATCTCTCTCCCTCCATCGCTTAGTCATATGCCAACAGAAGCAAATATGTATTCAGTGTCCTTTATGTGCAATGAATTTATTTCTCAGAGTCAGCAACGGGTATAACCACGCACACTTGGAACAAGCAAGTTATGCTCTTAGGTTCCCAGCCCGCAAGGTCAATGCTTAGATGCATACAGAGGAGAGTTCCTGCTGTAACATACAATCACTGTTGAGACCTACTATCTTATACAAACCTGGGATGTTAGAAAAAATGTGCCATCATTCGAGGATGCAAATATGTGATTCAAGACAAAAATCCTGTGCCTTTTCACACAAAAATATCACCCCAAATAAGCCATTAAAATCTTTTTTGATCAATTCCTCAAGCCTGTCAAAAGCTTAAATCAATAGATATCAAACTGTGGCCCGATTAGCAGATCCTATGTCACAAGTTAATACCCCAAGAGGGAAACGGCATACATAAACAGCTGTCAGATACTTAGTCACTGGATCATCTCTGACATCTTATTTAATCTTCACAGTGTCCCTGTAGTAGATATCACTTTCTGCTTTTTCACATGAGGAAACTTGGAGAGGTGAAACAAATGGTCTAAGGTCATGAAATTAGAGGAGAAAAGCATGCGACTCAAATCCAACTCTCTTCCTCTCCAGGTCTCTCCAACATACATTCATCGTCCAGGTGCTGTGCACAGAGCACTGAGCTATGGTTGCTTGGTGCTGAGCCCCATAGGGAAGCCCAGGCGAGAAGTGAGGTGTGATGAGGAAGACTGCCGAACATCAGACACTTGCATGCTGATTTGCAGAGGCAGTAAAACGTCATTATTACCAGTATTGTCCATTAGCCTAGACCCTTGGGATCAAACAAAACAGACTGTTGGATGCTGGAAATAGCAAGGTGCCCATCTTCTCTCATGAAGCAGGCTTGTTCACCAGCTGTGTTAGTGCTTGTGAAAAGTAATAAATGCCTGACTCACTCTGAGGGTCCAATATTCTCAGCCAGGCAAGGCAACTACAAAGGGACTCTGCTGGGCAGCAATCTGGCGAAATGGAAAATGATGGCCTTTGCATTGCAGCCATTCCTGTGACATGAGGTGAAAATGGCAAGAACAATACGTGGACAAGCCTTTGTTGTGGTAGCAACTTTCTTGATGTCATGTCAGTGCTATACGGTCAGCCTCCCTCTGTT
The DNA here is from genome assembly GCA_006410675.1 of Oreotragus oreotragus. Classification (NCBI taxonomy): domain Eukaryota; kingdom Metazoa; phylum Chordata; class Mammalia; order Artiodactyla; family Bovidae; genus Oreotragus; species Oreotragus oreotragus. Next base: position 221,186 of record SJYX01013209.1, read on the forward strand.
GCCCTGGAGACAAGAAATGGCAAGAATTCTCTTCATCATCAGATCATTAGCTGCTGGTGGCAGACACACTGCCTCAGCTCTTGTGTCCTTTGCTTGTCATCCCTTTGGAAGGGTGAATAAGGAGGAGGGGAGATGGCTCCATGGAGTGGCTGTAAATACTAGAAACAAGATCTTTGAAAACACGGATAAGTGTCACAGAATAGTCCCCAGTGAGGTTCGGCAAGATGCATCTGTTTCTAGAAGGAATAAGAATATTCCCCAAGCCGTAACACTGACTCATTCTCTTGGGAGACAGGTCATTTTATCTTAGAAAGTGAAAACCATCTTGTGAAAAGGGGAGGATGAGCAATGAAGGACAAAGAGATGAAATAGACCAGTGGAAGGCACCTTTGAATCACTTACGGCTTTACGTGTGGTGAATAGATCTGCCTACAGTAAGTAGAAGGTCAATAAAGTGACCCACAGGAAGCCTTGATGCCCTCCATGGGCTGGTCTGATAAGCTAGACTAACTTGACTGTAAGCTAGTCGAGTCTAACAAAAATGAAAACCCCTTGGACATCAAACAGACATCCCTGCTTTCAAACTTTAAGAGAAAGAGTGGGATTTGGGCACAGTAGGCATAAGCAAGTTCTCTCTCATCCAGACTTATTTTGAAGTCTGTTTTATATAAGTCATCATGTAATCCTGGAAACCCTGGTATTACCTTTTTACTCTCAGTCAAGTGAATCAGACAGACCAGTCTGAGGGCTCCCACCAGTGGAAACACAAAGAGACCCAGCCTCCTTCTTTACTTGGACTTCTCACTGAATCTTAGAAAGTGGCTGCTGATAACACACTCTTCTTCATCCAACTCTTTGTTTCTGAATAGATTCAGTTACCTAGTACCAACCAGGGGACCATATAACCAAGGGTTAAAGGTTCCATTTTGTTTTATATTGGTCGGCAAATTCTTCTGTCTGGCTACATATTGCAGTGCTCTTGCTTACATAACGTGATGCAAGACTTTAATTCCCAGCTGGATGACGTGTGTTTTGATGTGCCATTAGCTATCAGACCATCATGAAACCAGTCTCCATAAGACTGTACTGGAGGGCTAGGTCTTAGGTCCATGGAATTACACATTTGGAGTATTGTGTGTCATGTAACTCAGTGTATAGATTAATTAATAATACTTCTGCAGAAATTATACATACAGAACCATCCACACATTTATGAAGTGGCTTCCTTTTTGTTCCATTATGAATCTAATCATAGGCACATCTAAATTGTATTATTTGAAGAAAATACAAACCTGAAGCCTCAGACTCATGTGGCTAATACCATCCTTTTTGTATTGCTTTTTAAAAAACCTTATTCCTCAGTTTTATTGAGATATAATTGACATATAACATATTTGTCCAAGGTGTACTACACAATGATTTTATATATGTATATAGTTCAAAATGATTACCACAGCGTCTAGTTATTAATATCCATACTCTCACACACTCACACAGTTACACATTTTTTCTTGTGATAAAAGAAAACTACTTTCCCAACCACTTTCAAATATACAACATTGTCATTTTAACCATGGGTGTGTGCATGCTGAGTCATTTCAGTCATGTCCAACTCTTTGGGACCCTATGGACTGTAGCCCACCAGCTCCTCTGTCCATGGGATTCTCCAGGCAAGAATACTGGAGTGGGTTGCCGTGCCCTATTCCAGGGGATCTTCCCAACCCAGGGAGCAAACCCGCATTTCTTATGTCTCCTGCATCGGTAGGCTTGTTCTCTACCATTAGTGCCACCTGGGAAGCCCAGTTTAACCATCAGTTCAGTTCAGTCCCTCAGTAGTGTTCACCTCTTTGCGACCCCATGAACTGCAGCATCCCAGGCCTCCGTGTCCATCACCAACTGCCAGAGTCCACCCAAACCCATGTCCGTTGAGTCGGTGATGCCATCCAACCATCTCATCCTGTTTTCCCCTTCTCCTCCTGCCCTCAATCTTTCCCAGCATCAGGGTCTTTTCAGATGAGTCAGCTCTTCGCATCAGGTGGAGTCTCAGCTTCAACATCAGTCCTTCCAATGAACACCCATTAAGGGTGGACTCCTTTAGGACAGACTGGTTGGATCTCCTTGCAGTCCAAGGGACTCTCAAGAGTCTTCTCCAATACCACAGTTTAAAAGCATCAGTTCTTAGACGCTCAGGTTTCTTTATAGTCCAACTCTCACATCCATATATGACTACTGGAAAAATCATAGCTTTGACTAGACCATAGTCACATGCTATACATTAATCCCCATAGCCTATCTGTTCTATAACTGGAAGCCCATACTTTCTGACAGTCTTCATCCACCCCACCCCACCACCCCCCACCACACACACATTATTTATTATTTGGGTCATATGATTTAGTCCTGACAATAATTCTTTAAAATTAAGTATTACCATGCCCATTTTACAGATGAAGAAACAGTCTCAGAGAGGAAAAGTACTTTGTTGGAGGCCCCTCCTCTAAACTGTTTTAATAAGAATTTATACGTATATTAAATGTGTACACAAAGAATTGTTCCAGTCTGTTTTCCTTCATTAGGAATAACATTTGTGGGGATAAATAAAGACCAGAAGGCAGCATGTTCATGTTGGAAGGAAATACCATAGTATACTTATCGTTTGGCTTATTTTCCAAGATGAATTTCTGGAGGGTTTGGTACCAAATTCCCAGTCTAATACTTTAACTGAAACATTCCAACATACATTTGGAAAGGTCTGAAAGCAAGGCGTTTGAATTCCATTTGCATCTTCCACATGTACCCATGTGCATGTCACTCTGCTCAGTGCTGAAGCTATACATAGATACAAGCTCTCATCCAACATGGTTACAATGAATGTGTTATACTCGATTATGGGAGAATTTGAGAGTATTAGTTAATATTTTGCTTAATTATAACATGCATGTGTCTATGAGATACTCATGTAATGTTCGAAGAGTCAAATAGATATTTTGTTGGGGGGGGTTATCTAAGAATAACTTATTTTAATTAAGATTTTTTGTAACAAGAAAATTGCAACATTCTTTATAAATATTACAGTTTGAATCATACATAAGCTCCCAGAATAAATTATTCATATTAGTAGACTTATGAGTTCATAGTGTGAGGATGTGTTCGCCTCCTAAAGTATTAGAAAATTATGAATCTAATACTTTGCCATGATATCTAAGAAACGGAACATTAATTTCTTGCCTTTTGTGTAATGAGTAGTGTGAGGAAGTTTTGCCTAAAAACTTTTTTTCATTTACACATCCTGGACTCCTTAGTTAGTGATATTAGAAAATGGACACATCCTCAGGATGTATGTTTTTACTTACTATATTCGAGGGAAAGCCTTGGTTTCCCAATAAAAGTTGATCTAATTTGTTCTAATAGCCCAAGTGTAGATAAATTCAATTCTGACATGTTCTCATCGAAAAGTTTGGGAATGTTATTCACCATATGTCTAATGTCAAATATTAAAACACATAGTACAATAAAAAGCTAGTTCAAAATCCCCTTACTTTCAATCTATTATTCAGATTAATGGGGATGACACATTAGTTCCACTGTTAAACCACTCTGGTGGCAGTCTTCTAAAATTAGGAACTGCCAATCTGGGGAAGCAAAAGAACTCTATATCATTTTAAATTTCACTTCAGCCTACTCTGAAGCCAATAGAGACAATTAAAGGAGATCTCTAGCCATTATATTCAGCCCAGAAGTCTTAGAGTTCAAAAGGTGAAAAGCACTTTTCACCATAAATAAACTGAGAGACAAAATTATTTTCAATGAAGTTCAATTTTAGTGAAAATAAAGTAGGTAATTACGCTGGTTATTACTGAGGTCACTGCTTTCATTGACCATCTGGCTTAAAACTAAAAAATAGGTATCATTTGTGACATGGGCAGAAATGAGCAGTGTCTACAGCTTCCTCTTTATAAAGACCTACAAATTCAGTTAATTCACATGTTAACAGTCCTCATGAAGCAGTCACAGAAAAATAACCTGACGGCCTTTTGAAGTTAAACAACTCAGGGGAAAAAAGGCAAAAAGCATGCGGTGTTTTACCGTTACCATCACTATGGGCTTCCCTGGTGGCTCAGCTGGTCAAGAATCCACCTGCAATGCAGGAGACTGGTTTGATTCCTGGATCAGGAAGATCTGCTGGAGAAATGGTAGGCTACCCACTCCAGTATTCTTGGGCTTCCCTTGTGGCTCAGCTGGTAAAGAATCCACCTGCAATGTGGGAGACCTGGGTTCGATCCCTGGGTTGGGAAGATCCTCTGGAGAAGGGAATAGTTACCCACCGCAGTATTCTGGCCTGGAGAATTCCTGGTCGCAAAGAGTCAGACACAACTGAGCGACTTTCACTTTACCATCATGATAGTTACCATTTTCCATATGATAGACCTTTGCATAATATTTTTTCCTGACAAAACCTGTCTAAATTTATCATTCCAGTTAGTATAGTTCACTTATAAATGGAATCCTATTACTGGATGTAAACTTTGTTTTTAAATTAGAAGTGTTATCCGCCCTCCAGTAAAAAAACATAATTTAATTTTTGCCTAATTTTGTCCTACTTAATACAATCTCAAAAAGCATTAAAACAGTTTGGAAAGTTGGATGAATAAAGTTTTAAAGTCATTCTCAATGCATATTTTAAAATTTCTCTTTATTAAACTCTTGTACGTCTGAAAAATGTTATTAATATTATTGCATTACTGTATAGCATCACTTCACACTATTACCTGAAGTGTATCAAAGAGAAAAAAGTTAGAGAAGTTCCTTGCTTTTTGCTTGGCAACTTTGAAAGGACTTCTAAAATTATTTCGTTCAAGAAGAGAGAGAAAGAAATTGTGTTACTTTGGTTTGCGCCTTGAACCTAGGGTAACTGTATTCCTTTATTCTTTGTAAAACCTAGGTTCTGTGGTGTTGTATTTTGTTTTCCTAACACAGAGGCCACTAGCTTCAGGTTATGCTATTCATTCAGCCTCAAAATAGAATACATACTTTCTGAAGATCCCATTCTCTACATTCATTGCTGTTAGAGAGCCTTTGAAAATACCCTTGCCAGTATATATAGATGTCAGCCTACAAGAAGGAAAGGAAAGTAGAGGGTGGGAGCAAGGCAGAAGCAGAAAGTAAGTTGCCAAGAGAAAAAAATTGTATTTTCAATTTGAGGTTATTTCTATTCAGTCAGGTCTTTCAAAACTATTCACAGTAAAGATTAATGATTCCTTACAGGTAGGGGTAGGCTTTAGCATCCCACTAGCGTCTCCTGACAAAATCCATTATGCAGTGACGCTAACAGGAAGCCAGCAGGGGAGAGTTTGTTAAACCACCTTCGGAAGGAAGCGCTTTAACCTAGAATCTGGCACAAAGGAGCTGTTCCAACACGGGGTTTTGGAATGTTGAAGAGATGCGTCCACAGCAGCATTTTCAGATGTAGCCAACCAGGTACTTCCAGAGCAAATTATTTGCTTGTGGGTTTACCAGTGGGAGATTTTAAATTACAAACCAGTACCCTCCCTCCTCAACCAGCCAGATGTACGCTGAGGGAGTGCAGAAGAATTGATGTGTTAAAGTACAGCTGTGGCTCGCCTTATCTGATTTCTCTCTTTGTTCTTGCCCTTTCTGTAGAACATTCAGAGTAGAAAACAGTTTGCTCTGCTAACAACACTTCTTAGCACAATCAGTGTGTGCAGCTAATACCCATCTCAGTTGCAGACAACTATTCCTGGTTCTCATCACAACAGTTGCATCGTGCCTAGTGCCCATGACTCAGCTGTGCCCTTGCACAGGGCCACACTGACGGTTCAAAGGGAACACACTCTCAGGCCATTATTGGCCTTTTTCACAATGACATCATTCCTCTGCCCTTTCACTCAGACAGAGGTGAGCTGATAATATTTTATCAGGCAGGAGAGATTTTTAGGATTTGGAATAACTCTGGCAATTAAATCTCACAAAGGAATCCAATAGTTTCTGTGTGGGATATGAAATTATTTCTTCTATGGTCCATGGTTTAACATTGGCTTCTTATGAATATTTATATTGCTAGCATCTTAGCTGGGAAAGAGGCAGTTCTGTTGAAATAATAGCTGTAATTATTTGATAGGTTCCTTTTTTTTGACAGCAGTACATCCTTCAGCTTTCACCGTTATACCAAACTTGATATTAGGAGGTAGCCTAGCTGTGGAAACCAATGCTGGAAACTGTCCATCCATCATGAGGAATGAGCCTTTCTCTGAGGGGAATTTTATGCTGGATTGCCAAGTGCATAATATTCCCCTGGAGCAAGGCGGCATGAAACCACAGTGCTGTGACACGTCCTGTGACATGTCCTGTGACATTTAACTCTGGAGGGTCTGGAAGCCAGTGCACTGAGGTGCTAATTGTATTCTTTAGTTATCGTCATGACTTAAAGCCCAGAAGGCGGGAAGAGTTTATCTAATCCCAGTGTAGAAAAGCAATGAAAATCCATCCCAGCCAAGACAGCTTCCACAAAATCCGTTATCCCTTCCCTATTTTTAGGCCCATAAAGGAAAGATGCTGGGTAAAGCAAGCCATAGAAGCCTGCAGTTTATTTACTAATGTGTACTGAGCATGAATTCTGTGCCAGGTACTGTTCTAGGTACTGGGAATATGGTGATAAGAAGACAAACATAGATCCTGCTCTCAAGAGCTCAGGAGCTGGAAGGAAGCAGATGGGAAACAAGTAAAGAAATAAACACCATGTAGGCGGACACCACTTGAAACCTGTAGTCAGCCAATGCTTTTCTGAGAAGGTAACACTTTGATTGAAACCTGAGTATCAAGGAAGAGCCCACCATGGAAAGTTCTGGAGGAAGAGTATTCTGGACAAAAGAAATACTTCCTGAGAAAGCCAGCAGGCAGAAAGGAGCTTGGGCAATTGAGAAAACGGAAAGAAGCAAGTATGACCGGAATACAGTGAGTGAGAGGGAGTGGCCTGAGATGAGATGGAAGAAGAAGATAGACAGGCACTGGATTACAGGTCCCTGATGGCCAGAACAAGAAGTGTGGATTTATTCTAAGTGCAGTGGAGAAGGCAATGGCACCCCACTCCAGTACTCTTGCCTGGAGAATCCCAGGGATGGGGGGGCCTGGATGGCTGCAGTACATGGGGTCACTGAGGGTCGGACATGACTAAAGCGACTTGGCAGCAGCAGCAGTGGACTTTAAGCAGGAGAGTGGAATGATATGGCTGTTTAAACTTTAAAATAGTAATTCTGGTACTGTGTAGACAATAGATTGTAGAAGGGGTCAGGAAGGAAGGGCTAGAAGGTGACTAACAAGACTCCAGCAGTCCATGTGAGAACTGTTAGTGCCTTGGAGTAGGTTGGGAACAAAACCTGTAATGAAAATGATGGATTAACAGCCTGTTGTAGTCTGTGCCTGCCTTTGCGGCAAAACTTAACATTAAATCTAAATTTTGAGGCATCTGCAACAGAGATGTGCTCTTTCTGCTTTCTCTTGCTCTCACCACGTGGATACCTTATAATTGATTAGTACTTGATTCTATTCAGTAGAGAAGGAAACAGACAACAAAAAGTAGTAACAGTCACAGCATTCCAGCATATGGGCATAGCAATCAGACAGAATGACAAAGGGACTAAGGCCACAGGACTGGGTGGGAGCCCAGGTTTTGCCACCCACAACTTGTATGACCTTAAACAGATTATCTCAGTTCAGTTCAGTTGCTCAGTCATGTCCGACTCTTGCGACCCCATGGACTGCAGCTTCCTGTCCATGGCAGGCTTCCCTGTCCATCACCAGCTCCTGGAGCTTGCTCAAACTCACGTCCATTGAGTCAGTGATGCCATCCAACCATCTCATCCTCTGTCGTTCCCTTCTCCTCTTGCCTTCAATCTTTCCCAGCATCAGGGTCTTTTCCAATGAGTCAGTTCTTCGCATCAGGTGGCCAAAGTATTGGAGCTTCAGCTTCAGCATCAGTCCTTCCAATGAATATTCATGACTGATTTCCCTTAGGATGGACTGGTTTGATCTCCTTGCAGTCCGGGGGACTCTCAAGAGTCCTCCCCGACACCGCAGTTCAAAAGCATCAATTCTTTGGTGCTCAACGTTCTTTATAGTCTATCTCTCACATCCATACATGGCTACTGGAAAAACCATAGCTTTGACTATATGGACCTTTGTCGGCAAAGTAATGTCTCTGCTTTTTAATATGCTGTCTAGGTTGGTCATAGCTTTTCTTCCAAGGAGCAAGTGTCTTTTTCTGTAAAACTATTGAGATGAGAGTACCTACCTTGTAAGATTATTAAGAGGATTAAATAAATCGATTCATGGAAAGTCTTTAGAATAATGCCGGTACAAGCCCTCAGTGAATAAGTGCTAGCTTCCACTATTATTCATTTGACTTAACTAAAACCTCTCCCCTCAAAAAAAAACACATATATTGACCTATCAGTACACAATTCTCTTTAGTTACCAAACAAGAAGGATTCATAAACAATTATACCTCATTTAGACTGCTCTATAATCAAAATAGTTGCCATTTGTGTGCAGTATCTGTTTTCATCTTCAGAAGTACCCTGCCATGTACCCATTTCACGGATGTGGAAGCTGATGTCTGATGAGGTCACTCGCCCTGCAAGGGCCCTATAACTAATAACATGAGGAGCCAAGATTTGACCCAGCTGTGCATGACTTCACGGCCTTTGCTATTCTCAGAAGGAGTGGGTGAGAGACCAGCTATACCAAGCGAGTTCTAGTTCTCTCAGATCCATCATCAAACAAGCCAGGAAGTGAGGTTCTCCCTTGGTTTCCTGCTGTCACTTCAAGTCTTCATTTGTGCCTTCACTGGTTCCCAGTCAAGAATGCCCCAAGCTAGATTCCTGGCCTAGTTAGCATGCATTGATCATACATTTTGACGTCATGAGGCAAGTACCCATCATCAACATGAATTCTTAGGAAATAAACTAATGATTGGAAATCACTACATATCCTTTACTTTTTTCATATAGTCCTTCAGTCTTTTTTCCATTTTTCTCCCAGTATTGCTGTTGGCAATACAGTTAAGAATCTACTAACGTTAGCATTGGAAAATAAATCTATCTCATGTAGTTTATCACTTGGTCATACCAATTCGTTTACCTTGTAATTTTGCAAGGTAATTTTGTAATTTTATCTTTGCTGACTGCATTTTTGCCTAAACTTTCATCACATTAGTTATGTAATGCTAAGAAAAATCACAATTTCAGTTCATTGGTCCCTTCATTTCTTTGCTTTTTTGCACTTATTTTCTGAAAATAAAATGTATGAATTTAAAACAGAAATGAATAATCCGTAATATTAATTAAAACATTTTTAGGTAGTTAAGTGTTTTGTTGAAAGAAAATCTAAGTGTTCTTTAAATTGTCAAGAACTAAAATGTACTTGTGTTTTGTAACTTTTTTTCAAGCAGTTTGCTACCTGGTCTATTTGAGGGCCTAGTTATGTCCTTAGGAGTCATTTCCATGTGTTCCTTAAATCATAGGACTTATTCATTCTTCACATTGTCCATAACCTTGAAAATTGCCTAATGCTCACAATACAGTAAAAATGCCATGTGTCATTTTTAGATATATTTCCATTTTGATGGATTTGGGAGATTTAGGGTTACTTTGAAATTATGTACTTCCTTCTTAGACTATTAAAAAAGAGGCTTCTAACCATTATTTTGGAAATATGAAAGCAATTAGTGGCAACAAGGTAAAGGTTTCAATATTCAAGTTTGAAGTAACAGCTTGCCTTCAGCTCAACATCCTGTGAATTATGTTTCCTCCCTTCTACTTAACATAAGCAGAATCATCCTCTTTACACACTCTAAAAACTTGTTGAATCTTTTCTTTCTTTGCAGTCTGTGAATATACCACCCTACTTAGTCTTGTTAAAGCTGGCCAGACATAGGCTTGCCTTTTGACTAGAGCGTTCAAACACTGTAGGTTTATTTAAGAGGTATAAAAATCTATAACCAGTGACATCATTGGCACAAAGGAATTGCCTGAGTGAACAGGCTGGAGATGTATCGGAAACAGATCCTCATAGGCTGACTTGTGAGGGGCACCTCGTGTAAAAAGCAAGCACTGCATAGAAGTCAGTGACTGGACACAGATGAAAGATCCAATGTATCAGTGATAGGCAGCAGGAGTCCAGGGGAAAGAGGGGTGAATGAAAGCACAGAACTTCAGATTAATCAGAAGCCCACATGAAATAAAGGAATCAAAACTCTGGAAGGTAAAACCAGATAAGATGATCCATGCAGGATCACACAGCATACCAAGCAGCACAGCCAGTGACAAGAAGTGTGTTTGTCTGAATCAGTGTCTTAGCTTTGGCCTTAGGACAAATCTGAATGAGGATTTGTGGGTTGGCCTGTTCAACCTTCTGTGCTTTTTTGTGGGGCGCGTGCAGGAGTCATTCTTCCTTCCAATCCTTGGAGCAAAATAGCCTGGACAGAAGCTAAATCCAAGAAGAAGTTTCAGCTTAAGATCTTGAAGGGTTTAAATTTTAAATGCCATCCATCTACCTGCAGTGCAGGAGACCTGGGTTCCATCTCTCAGTTGGGAAGAGTCCCCTGGAGAAGGGAATGATAACCTACTCCAGTATTCTTGCCTAAAGAATCCCAAGGACAAAGGAGCCTGCTGGGCTACAGTCTGTGGGGTCACAAAGAGTCAGACATGACTGAGCAACTAACAGTTTCAAACCTCCAAAACAAACAGCCAGAGACACCCTCAGAAGGCACTGCATCTCCAGATAGGTTTCTGTGGCCATTTCTCTCCCAATCAACCCAACTCTGTAATTTCCCTTCCTTCTTGTCATCCTGGCCCCTCTTTCCCTGCTGCTCTCCTTCTGTCCATGACAAAAGAAACAGAAACAAAAAGTATTAGAAGCTAAGCTAAGGGACTTTTCTGAAGCCATTACTTGGAGTTAGTAATGAAACTCAAGATTTGTTTCAGTTCTATCCTCAGGACTGATTTAACTCTTATATGATCTCAGGGCTTCCCAGGTGGTGCTAGTGGTAAAGAACCTGCCTGCCAAGGTAGGAGATTAAGAGACATGTGTTGGATCCCTGAGTTGGGAAGATCCCCTGGAGGAGGAAATGGCAACTCACTCCAGTATTCTTGCCTAGAAAATCCTGTGGACAGAAGAGCCTGGAGGGATATGGTTCATAGGGGTGCAAAGAATTGGAGACGACTAAAGTGACTTAGCACAAGATCTCAGGAATGCAGAAATTGCTGGAAGAAACATCACGGAGAATTTCCTCTTATATAGCAGAAAATAGCATAGATGCTTAAAATACAAAGATGAAAGCTGGCCGAGTGCACAAAGCGAGGTCTACTACCCTCAGGAAGTAATGTATATAGACTGCCCAGTTATTGCTCGTGCAGAAAGTGAAAGGGCGCACAAGACAGAAACCGCCCTGCCCTCACACCACTTATGCTTTAGTTGAGGAGACATGAAATTCACATGAAGAGGAGTGTTTGCTGTAGGTTTTAAAGAGTCAAATAAAACAACTTTTACTGAAGGATTTTACGTCAGGCATTGTTGCAGTTGCCTTATATGTTTTACTTTATTTCATTAACATAGTCCTGTGACGTGGATATCAGGTATGAAATTATCTCCATTATATAAAAGAAGCAAACATAGGTCAAGTGATTTGCATGGAGTCACCCAACTAGTATTTGGTGGAACTGAGATTTAAATCCAGGCCATCCAAATTATGTTTATCTTTATATCTATGTCCAGAGCTAGATCTGCATCATCTGCTGAAAGGTTTGAAAAGCAGGACTAGTGTCTGAAGGCTGGAACAGTCAGAGAAACCATGGTGAGTGTTGTTCATGAGCTGGACATTTAGAGATATGTGGGGAGTTTTGAGGAGGACAGGCCAGGAGCAGAGGCATCAACTCAGAGGCCAGCATACAACAGAAGGACAGGCGGGCACCAGGGACTGATCGTGCTAAGGGGTCAGAGTAGTCTAAGTTTTAGTCCTGCCTCTCCACTTGGCCCTGTGAGACGTGGATGAGATGCACAGGTTTCCTGTAAAGTGGAAATAGTAATAATAATAACTCCTGCCAGGTGAGTGAAAATATTCTGCAAGATAACATGTACAAGTGTCTATCCTCTTAATTATAATTTTATTTTATTAATTTGTGAGTATATTTATGATTGTTGTTCAGTCGTTAAGTCACGTTGGACTTTTTATGACCCCATGGACTGCAAAATGCCAAGCTTCCCTGTTCTTCACTATTTCCCAGAGTTTGCTCAAACTCATGTCCCTTGAGTGGGTGATGCCATCCAAAACTCTGGTCCTCTGTCATCCCCTTCTGCTGCCCTCAATCTTTCCCAGCATCAAGGTCTTTCACAATGAGTTGGCTCTTCCCATCAGGTCACCATAATACTGGAGCTTCAGCTTTAGCATCAGTCTTTCCAATGAATATTCAGGGTTGATTTCCTTTAGAATTGACTGCTTTGATCTCCTTGCTGTCCAAGGGACCCCCAAGTGTCTTCTCTCCAGCATCACAATTGGAAACCATCAGTTCTTTGGTGCTCAGCCATCTTTATGGTCCAACTCTCAGATCCGTATGTGACTACTGGAAAAGATAGTGAATAGATTAGCCAGGAGTAGAAAGTTCACAGTGGGGAGTGAAAGCAGACAATGGGAGATTCTGATCTCTTCACATTGTGGGGGTCCTGACTTCGGAATTACCCATTTGTGAATGAGAACTCAACCTGGCCATACCCTTCTATGCCATTTGATTTTGGGGACAGAAAGTAAACACCATGAGAAAGTATTCTGGAAGAAGAAATGAAACAGTGGGTATGGAATATGTGAATTTTTTTCTGTAAAATTCACTTGTTCATTCACTCAAAAATACTCATACTCAATGAAAATTGGATACTAGGCAATCTTTGAGGCATGCACAAAATCAAAAAAAGGATTTGGATAAGTCAAAATCCTTGTCTTCACAGAGCGTATATTCTGTAGTAACTCTTTAAAAAGCGAAGTGAAGTTGCTCGGTTGTGTCCAACTCTTTGTGACCCCATGGACTGTAGCCTACCAGGCTCATCTGGCCATAGGATTTTCCAGGCAAGAGTACTGGAGTGGATTGCCATTTCCTTCTCCAGGGGATCTTCCTGACCTGGGGAGCGAACCCAGGTCTTCCATGTTGCAGGCAGACACTTTACCATCTGAGCCTTTGTTATATAAAATTACATATATTCAAAGAGAAGAATCAGAGATGTTGAAGAAAGTGAAATGTGTTAGAACAAGATATTTCCAAAGCATGTCGTATGATTTCTCTTTAACCAGCCCACCCAAATCTTATTCCTCCCTGCTTCAACTAACCTTGGTATGCCTTAGTCTGCTTCAAAGAGAAGCACTAACATCTTTTCACTGTACTTTAAATAATGTTCACAGCCTCCCAGTTGTATCTAAACCAATTTATAATTTTTTTTTCTTCCTGCTGCTGGATCTGAGAGCCCCAGAAGGCATAGCTTGCTAGCCTCTTGATTTCTGTCTAACCAGCTCTCTTCTCTCCTGAGATATAACAGCCTTGCTCTTCTTAGGGAAAGCCGTAAAACGCCCTTCTGCATACTTGCAATGACTTCATTTCCTCTTCAGATCATCTACTATATGGATTTATTCTCATTCCTGCACCTTTTTCTTAACCAGCTATGAAAGGATTCTTTTGGATGTTGAGAAAAGACTCTGAGTACCTCTTTCTAATTCTTCATGTTTGAAGTTTAGTTTTAGTAAAGTTGTGTTGCCTAGAATTACTTAATGTTACTCATGAGCAGGTTTTTATGTAAACACTTTCTTTAGTAGAATTTTTGTCTGTTTTCCTCTTCATTAAAGAAATAAATTGCAATTATTTTTTTCATGTAAGAAGCAAGAGGAGTGAAAGATGATATTTTTCAAATCAATGAGTATTTAAGCACCGAAGAAGCTAGAAATTATTAATGATGAAACTGAACTAGAGGACACTACAGCATCCACTTTGTGAAGTTACATTATCTAATAAGATGCAAATACACGAACCTATAAAAATAAACCCTATTTCTGTGGCTCTTCTGGTTTGTCTTTTTGTTGTAGGACTTTGAGCAATGCCTGGCACTTAAAAAGCACTTAATAATTGCGTTGAATGATCTCTCGTGCTCATAACAGCCTTGTGAAATGGCCTCTGTTACAGATTAAAAAAAATAGAAAAAAATTTTTTTTGATTCAGATTGGAGAGCCACAAGTGGTGATGTCAGTATTTGCACCCAGACTTCTGGACAACACCACAGTACACAATTAAGGGCTAGATTCAAATTTTGAGTGTCTCAAGAATTTATCCATGGGGGAAGATGATGTAAGTTGCAATGTGAGGTGTGACTTTATTGAAAAGATATACTTATGACTTGTCCATAATTGTAACCCCTTTGTCCTTTCCTAACCTCACTAACGTATTTTAGGTCACTTAAATGCCTGGTCCCCAGTGCAATAGCGAGTGCATTTTTGAAAATTAGCAGTCATTTTTGTTTGGTTCCAGCATCCTTAAATGACTCATGTCATCATTTTGCACATTCTCTTGATTCCATAATGTTGTTTTCCTCACCTTGAATTTATCGACATCAATTCATTTTGCTTTGACATTGGCATTAGCAGGAAAATGGCTTTGTTTCATCCTGACATTATAATATCACCTCCCAAGATTTGGTTTGACATTGTCAGGAGGTGATTATGGTGACAGCAAGGCCACAGAAGACAAAAGTGAATTACAGTGATTCCCGGGGTGGGGGGGTGTGGGAATCATTTAAAAAGTTACTGCTGTGTGATTTTAGTAGCTATTTTTCATACTTAAATATCCCTGCTGTTTAAAAATCCTAAGAGGGCTTAGACCATATTTAGAACACTCCTGCCAAGTATATATAGGAAAAATTAAGTCTCTAAGGAGACATTTGGCTATAGCTCGACAAACAGGAAACTCAGATTATATTTTAGCTTTACAAAGTGCTCAAAGGCATTGAAATTCTGTCTCAAAAGAAAAGAAAAAAAAAAAAAGCCATGCATGTGAATTAATGACACAATTATCTCCTTTCAGCCACAGATACTTGAATTTCTTTATGCTGAAAATCAAAAGCCTGTGGCATTGCTCTTCCTTTGTACTCAGAATGCGAAATGTCTTACAGAGCTGCCTTCAGTTCTGAATGGAGCTATGTGGATTGTCTTATAATTCTCAAGGAACACCAAGTCTTCGTTCTTACATTTTCCTATGTGCTATGATGGTCTCTCACCTCCACCCCAGGCCCACATAGAACAGCTCCATCTGGATTTTCCTTCAGCCTGTGTTCCAAATTTAACTAGTCACCTTCTGATGAAAAGAAACATGTCACTAAGTTCCGTCCTTGTCATGTTTGCCTTCATATTACCCACAATGCCAAAATTATAATGAGAGGTAATGTGTTTTGACTAATGAAAAATGAAAGGAGTGCTTCTAATTTCTTAACTCATCTGCCTACCCTTGCTTCTTCCCCTCTCTCCCACCCCTCCCAAGGCATATATTGTATTATTAAAGGAAGAAACCCAAAACTAATCACCATTTTCTTCTAGCTAATGCTCTCCATTATGGATTCACATATGAGAAGCCCTGAAAAATCATGACATACAAGCTGAGCTGGAATGTCAAAGCTGACCAGCAGGTTTTCTACATGTTCCTAGTTAACTTTTCCCATTCCCTGCAAAATATCTCCCCCTTCCCTTAACTCTGCTGCTGCTGCTAAGTCACTTCAGTCGTGTCCGACTCTGTGTGACCCCATAGACGGCAGCCCACCAGGCTCCCCCATCCCTGGGATTCTCCAGGCAAGAACACTGGAGTGGGTTGCCATTTCCTTCTCCAGTGCATGAAAGAGAAAAGTGAAAGTGAAGTCGCTCAGTCTGTCCGACTGTTAGCGACCCCATGGACTACAGCCCACCAGGCTACTCCGTCCATTGGGTTTTCCAGGCAAGAGTACTGGGGTGGGGTGCCATTGCCTTCCCCGTCCCTTAACTCTAGAGCATGAGTTAACCCCAGCTCTGCTCTGCCTCTCATGCTCAGCAGAAGCTTTACCTCCCACATTGTGGAAACTAAAATGTTCCTTCTACTTCCCATTTTCCAACCTACCTATCTAGTAAGTGGATATCTTTACTATCTATCCACCTATATTGATATCAGTCTACTAATAATATGCTTGTATTCACCACTCAGAAGAAGGCAGGGAATAAAACACAACTTCTGTTTACTTGCTTAATAAATATTTATTTGGCATTTATTTCTGCCAGAGACAAGGCTGAATATTTGTGATACAGCCACAGTGAACAGGTCAATATATGTGGTGCAGACATGTACAAGTGTAGCAGATATGCGTCTCCCACAAGTTCAAACAGCATGAAATACATTTTCTTTAGGTTAAATCTGACCATGAGAAGGTGGTGGGAGATTTGATTAAAGTCATCACTGTTGTTTGATCTTCAAGTGTAAAAATGTCCCCTCACATTCTATTAGTCTTCACTAGTCCACATGAGATGGCCCTTGGGCTACAGAAGACTTTCGCTCAGGAGACCCTGCTGGTTCCATTCATACCTGAAGCTATGCAGCCTTCTGCAAGACAAGGAATCCTTGTGTGTAAGTCTCTCTTACAATTATAGGATTATGTAGGAACTCTTGCCTTTTGTGAGATAATTTTTGTAGACATTTAAGGTAATTGGTAGTTTGACTAGGAATATATATTAATGACAAATATGGAAATATGGCAAAATATGGTCACATTTGTTGAAATTACCTTTATCATCTCAGCAAAAGATACTTTGATTTTCTCAAGTAACAATTTTTTTTATTAACAGATGATAAAGAATCTGTCTGCAATGCAGGAGACTTCGGTTTAATCCCTGAGTCAGAAAGATTCCCCTGGAGAAGGGAGTGGCTACCCAATCCAGTATTCTTGCCTGGAGAACCTCCATGGACAGAGGAGCCTGGTGGGCTATAGTCCATGGGGTCACAAAGAGTCGGACATGATCAGTGGCTAACACTTTCGCTATTTTCCAAGGACTCTATATTTAGTTCAGGCAATTTGGAAAGAGTAAAATGTATAAAGATGAAAATTAAAGTTATTAAAATCAATTGCACTCCTACCAGCCAGAGATAAACATTGGTCACATTTTGGTAGAATCTGTCCTGGCACATTCTCTTAAGTTTTTATTACATAAGGTACTTGAAGAGGTACATGTCTGTACTTATGGGGTTCACACTGGATAAATATTTGTACTTTCTCTTTTGACATAATGTCATGTACTTTGAAATGATGGTTTATACCCTGGTGTATGTTGCCATTGTGTGTGACTATGCCTCCGAATGAATGCCATCTTTCACCTTGGGCAAAAAAAAGTAGAGGTTGCACATTTTTATTAAACTAGACAAGTGCATTTTCTGATACCCAAAGAGAAACTCTGTGATTTCTCAGCACCATTTTTATGAGCATCTTGCCTGCATCTGTGTCTGAGATGTTGACCTAAATAGGATTTCAATACATCATTAATGATCGCTTTAGGAAAGGTGACCAGCCTTTGGCTTGTGGAATTCTCTGTGAATTAATTATATCTCAGTATCAGCAAAGGTTTTTTTGTTTTTGTTTTTTTCAGGTTGCAACAGCTAAAAACTTGGAGGTGTCTGGGCAGTACCTCTAGCTCCTGCATTCGAGTCTCATTCATGCTAGCTGAGTTACCATATACTGCAGACGCAGGCCTCTTCAAATGAACATGGCTTTCTTATGATGCTTTGAGTAGCATTTCCTTTGATTGTACAAGAGCAAGTGTCACTGCCATAATCAGTGCTTTGATAGTAGATGAATAAGTATAGAATGGTTGCTCTGTAATGTCAGAACCTGCTGCACTTGATTACCCAGACGTGTCTGACCACTTGCTGACAGCTCCACATTGTTTGCTATAGCCCCTTTAGCTCTGCTCCCTGGCCTCATTACCGTGAAACAAAGTGGGCTGGCTGCTGTCACATGGGGATTATGCCACCAGCATCACTGTCGCTGATGAAAAAAGGCTGACAGGAATGCAGGCTGAGAGCAGGAAAGCAAGGATGTTTCCACTTGATGGCTCCCAAGTTTCGGTCCATACAGACACTGCCTCACCACTGCAGAGGCTAAATATTGGCCAACAGGCAGTATCACCCTTGCTCTTCTGAAAACACACCTTATGCACTCTGAGTGGCACAGGAGAATGCACGTTGAATGCAAGTATATACAAGTCACCTTTGAGAAAACAGGCACCACCTGTCCACAGTGACCTTGCAAGTACACAGCAGTTGAATTAAAATATTCAATATTTGCATGTTTGACCCCACGCTGTCTCGAGATTCATGCCCTCAAAGGACAGACACCGATGCTGTCTTTGAAAGAGTACAACATCTACTTCCTTTTCACTTCAAGTACCTTGAATTTGATAGGTAGTGATTAATTCATTCTTCTGGCAGATATAGAAATAAGCACCTCACTCTTCCACTCTAAGCTTCTAGCATTAAGGGAAACTGGGAAGGTATTGAACATTAACAAAGTATACTAAGGTTTTATATTTTTTAAAGCACCATCACATAATTCATCTTGAGGCTCCCAACAAATGTGAGGTCAATGAGTAGGACAAGTGTTATTATCCTTGCCTTAGAAGTGCGGAAAGAGAGGCACAAAGAGGTTAAATGATTTCCCCAAGTTCACACAGCCCATTAACCACAGAGACCAAACTTGAATCACAAGTTCTTCACCTAATTCTCTTCATACCACCTCATACTTTTAGTGATGAGAAAAAAAACTATCTCTCTTCCATGGGACACGAGCAGGCAAAACCGATCAAGCCAAACAGTCACCCGAGTCATCACCAGGGCTCACAATATTGGAGAAGTCCAACTGTCATCATGTATCTGATGAAAAAGAGGAAGAATTCCTCACTCTTTGCCTTTTAAAATGATAGGCTTTCCATGAGAAATATTCATGCAACTCATAAAGCTCAAAAGGACTTTATTATTTTTTTTAATTCTTTTTTTTTTTTTAATCTTCCCTGGGGTCTTTATTTATTTTATTTATTTATTTTTTTTGGCATACATTGACATGAATCTGCCACGGGTGTACACGAACTCCCCTACTTCAAACTCTTTCCCTAACTTCATAGCTGCCACTAGAATGTAAGCTCCACAGAGGCAGCTGCATGGTCTGTCTGGCTCACACTGTGCATCCATCATCTGGAACAGCACCTGGTTGGATGATGGGTGGATGTCACTAAGTGGTTTCATGATAATGTTGAAAGCCTTACTGCAAAGTGATGACTATTCCAAACTAGAACCCAGGTTTTATGACTCTTAATCAGTGTTGTTATCACTAAACCATATCCCCAATTGTGGCCAGCCATAAGTAAGAACAGATAGGAAAAATGTACCTTGAGTTCCCCCAAAAGGCCATTAGACAACAGTCTATAGAGTTTCCTCGATACACCATGAGCTAATCTGTAGATTCAGTTTTACATCTCACATCTCAAAACTTAGTAAAACAGCCACCAAGGCTGAATAAATGGGTTATTATTACTGCCCTTCATCTCCCTGCTGCAGGCTCTCAAATGCCTCAATCAGAGCTGTGTGTTGCACACATGCCTTTGTTATTAGCCTGTTTGGTGGAGGTTATTCACTCTTCCATGTTTCTTTGAAAAGGACAGAGACAATTTGGAATATCTTTCCTTCAGCAATCCTAGGCTTGTTTCAGGTGGTGAAGGTAGAGGTCACTTTATTAATAAAACCATCAAGGAAGGCTGTCATGGTAACGCATTGCCTTGATTCCTTGAAGTGCAGGAGACAAAGCCAGAAAGAGAAACTTTCAAGTCTATAAATACAGGCCCCGCATTGCTCAAGCCTAGCAGCTTACCGACAGGGCGAACCTAAATGTATATAGCTTTGAACAAGACCCAAACAGAAAAAAGAAAACTTCCCTTTGGTGATGTAATGGGTCATCGTGACCATAATGGGAGTAAGTGACCCTCCAAGTCACAAAAGAAACGAAGAACAGAATAAGCAGCGATTCTAAGTCCTGGCTGGTGCCCTCTCTGCACATTGGGGTTCCCTCTAAGTTTGCTTTCCCATCCCTTCCAGAAATGATGAATAGAGGAAAAAGGAGCTGAAGTCTTATCATTCAAATTTTGACAATAGTTTACAGTTTAGAAAGGGGAAAAGCGGATGACAAGAAGGAAACCTACAGAAAGCAAGTTAAAGGATCAGATGATTTAGTCACATCCCTGTCTCATGATCCACGATAAAGGAAAAATAAGAAGAAGTGAAAGAGAGGGGAGGAAATGCTATCTGTTCCTATTCTTTCACTGTGAAAATTCTGAGTGTTTTTATAAACTTGTAACAACTAGTTTATGTAGGAGCTTATGTATTAGTTTCTTCCTCCCTGTAGTCACTCACAGGTGGGCCTGATAGAGATATTTTCTGTGAGCCAAACAAAGATATTTTATTAATAGCTTCATGTTCATTACCTGGGAGGCAGGGTTCCCATTATGTATAACTTAAGCTTATAGGCACATCCCTTTGGTGATTAATTTGTAACAGAATACAATATCTACTGTGGTGGCTTGCTTATCAGAGCTTTTGGAACACCTTGCTGTCTTTAGCCTTTCCATCAGGATTCCACATTTCATCTTTTAGCCATACAACTCTGGGTCTAACATTAATACCATAACCTTATCTATCAAGGGCCAAAGATTGTCTTGGTTTGAAGACATTTGTAATATTGAAACATCATGGGATTATAGGTTAGATGGTGTGGTATTCAGTTCAGTTCAGTTCAGTTCAGTCGCTCAGTCATGTCTGACTCTTTGCGACTCCATGAATCGCAGCACGCCAGGCCTCCTTGTCCATCACCAACTCCCAGAGTTCACCCAAACTCATGTCTATCGAGTCAGTGATGTATTGGACACACCATAATGAATTTATTTCAATCAATAGTAAAATGATCCTTTAGAATATAGTCAAAGTGTTATCAAAGTAGTATCAGCTTTTTCTATATCTAAGGATTTATATTTTATATAATAATAATTGTGCCTGCATGCATGCTCAGTTGCTTAGTCGTGTCTGACTCTGCGACCCTATGGACTGTAGCCTGCCAGGCTCCTCTGTCCATGGGATTCTCCAGGCAAGAATACTGGAGCGGGTTGCCATTTCCTCCTCCAGGGGATCTTCCCAGCCCAGGGACCCAACCTGTGTCTCTTGTGTGTCCTGCATTGGCAGGCAGATTCTTTACCACCTAGCCACCTAGGAGGCCCTAATAATTGTATCTAGCAAATAACAATTTGTTTCCAATACTAAATCAGGTTTTATGTGAGAGATTTAAAAATGAACCTTCACTATTTATAGGGGTAGCACATTCTTAGTTTGTCAATAGCAATGAAGAAAAAAAAAATCAGGACATGCTTGACATAAATATTTAACAAAATAAGGTCAGCTTTTTCAGTTTGCAGCAAATTCACACAGAAGGGTACGAAATAAAGAAGTGATAACTGCAAAGTGCTTGTTGGGTAGAAATCCCATTTGGATTTTTAATCTGCAGTGATATGCAAGATGAAATGGAGATAATGCCAGGGTTTTGTAAATGTTTATCCTCTTGCCGGTTCCATCAACCAGTGGTCAATGCCTGGAACTGTCACCAAGTCCACGCTCATACTGCTTGCCGCACAACAAGCCGATAAGTCGAGAGGAGTTGCTGGGATAAGGAAGAGAGATTTTATTCAGAAAGCCAGCAGACTGAAAAATTGGTGGACTTATGCCCCAAAGAACCATCTTGCCTGTTTAGAATTCAGGCTTCTTTTATACTAAAAAGGGAGAGAGTAATGTCAAACATTTCCTGGTTCTGGTCAGCCTCCAGAGGTGATATGTTAGCCTCTTCCTCCCTGCAGTGATTCACAGGTGGGCCTGGTGGGCATGTTCTCTGTGAGATGAAGATTTTATTAATAGCTTGATGCTCATTGCCTGTGAGGCAGGGTTCTCAGAGATGGGCCATATGTATCACTTAAGCTTATAGGCAACATCCCTTTGGGTGATTAATTTGTAATAGAATACAAAAGGTTCTTCGTTATTACAGAACCTTGTGTTGAAAGGAATTCTGAAGGTTAGTGCAAGAGAACACCATGATTAAGTAGCTATGTTTTCTACATAGAGGAAAAGGAAATGAGAGCATATGCAACATATTTGCCATCCCCAACCTAAACCTGTGATATTTTTGGTATTTTATGTATGGG
Source organism: Oreotragus oreotragus (assembly GCA_006410675.1). Taxonomy (NCBI): domain Eukaryota; kingdom Metazoa; phylum Chordata; class Mammalia; order Artiodactyla; family Bovidae; genus Oreotragus; species Oreotragus oreotragus. The sequence continues at coordinate 243,528 of SJYX01013209.1, forward strand.
CTGGTTTGTTTTTGGAGCTCTGCCAGAATGTGGTGGCACTCTAGAAGATGTGAAATTTAATGTTGTCAACAAGAGCTCCACCCAGTGTGATATGAAAACAGATCAGTTGGTCAATACAAATGGAAACCAGAGGATCTACAGAAGTTATTTATATTGTCTTAAGGAGCATGGAACGGGGAAGGCAATGGCACCCCACCCCAGTACTCTTGCCTGGAAAATCCCATGGATGGAGTAGCCTGGTGGGCTGCAGTCCATGGGGTCGCTAACAGTCGGACAGACTGAGCGACTTCACTTTCACTTTTCTCTTTCACGCATTGGAGAAGGAAATGGCAACCCACTCCAGTATTCTTGCCTGGAGAGTCCCAGGGATGGGGGAGCCTGGTGGGCTGCCGTCTATGGGGTCACACAGAGTCGGACACGACTGAAGTGACTTAGCAGCAGCAGCAGCAAGGAGCATGGAAAGCATTGCACACTGTGCATTTCTTCCGACTCTTCTCTTCTATGTGAAAAGCAGTAATCTATAAATTTGGAGACCTGTAGTTCCAGAGCTACCCTTGATTGTTTTCAATTTCCTCATTTAGAGCTTGTCTAGATAGTTTTTGAACCACACGTTTTGATTTCTATCAGAGCAAGGTATAGAACAAATTACATGACAAGAGTGATTTTGGTTCCTCTTTAATTGTAAGCAATATTAAGTGGTCTGTCTTAGATATTCGTCGTCTGTATCTAACTCCCCCAGGAAGATAATCTGCTCTTACTTCAGTTTTGAATACTACAGTCATCTTAATTCCTATGGTTCTGCACCTGAAAGCTCTCTCCCTCTGATCTAAAATCACCAAGGTGTCTTCATTTTCCTTCCCCCAATGTATATAAGGACACCTGTCCGTCTTCATTGCTGTGGCCGATAACCTGATCCAGACCTTCAACATTTTATCACCGACATTAATTGAGGAGTAATTATTTGTTTGGGTGGGAGAGGGGGCTACCCTGTTCATTGAAGGATATTTAGTAGCATCTCTACCCATGAGATGCCAGCACCATGCCCTCCCCAAAGATGTGACACCCAAACACATCTCTAGATGTCGTCAGATGTCCCGTGGGGTGGGGGGGGACGTGAATCATCCACTGTTGAAAGCTACTACTTTAGACTGACAACCAAAGACCTCTATTAAACGTTAATTCCTCAAATTCCTCCAATCCTTTTTCTAATTATTCTAAAATCCCTTCTGTCAGATTCAATCAAGAGCATGCAGGGCTTACTTTGCATATTTCCTTTACCCAGCTCAAAGTGCCCTTCCTTTCATACTCTTCCAGTCTATTCCTAGATGCAGCTAACCACAGCAGGAAGACTTCTGTGATTAATTTTATAACCTCATATCATCACTGCATCTTGTTGAAATCTTTTTTTCTCAGCATCATTCCTGGTTTTTCTTTCTTTGCCTATGGCTTAAATGTGGATATTCTTCAGGGTTCTATTTTCAGTTTTCCTTTCAACTTAATCTATATTCTAGCAGATGAGGTCTTCTATTCCTTTCTCTTCACTATTTGTAACAATGACCACCATCACCCCTGTTCCAAATCTGTATCTCCAGGAAGAACTACCTCCTGAACCGTTAACTAGTTTTTTCCAACTAATAACAAGACCCCTGCAGAAGAGCCTGTGATCCCTCTAAGTCAACAGATCAAAAAAAAAAAAAGAGAGAGAGAGAGAGAGTTTATTTTCTTCCCTAACCAAACCCTGCCTCCAGTCTTTTCTTAATAAATTACATTATGATGTGTCCAAATGTCAAAAATCGGAACCTCAGACTTTCTCTTACCTATTTCAAAGAACCTGCCTCCAGATATGTTCTCCCTTCCTCCTCCCCACTGCTCTAACCCAGACGAAGCCTATTCTGTTGAAGTATCTGGTCACCTTGCCTCCAGCCTGTCCTTTCTCAGGCCTAGCCTCACCTTTCCCCCCTTTAAATCACCACCCAGCCCATAGGTCTTTGACAGCTTCTCATTGCTTATTGAGCTTCCCTGGTGGCTCAGACGGTCTAAACTCTGTAGCATGTTACACAGAATTTTCATCATTCACCAACATTTTCCATGTGTCTCTCAGGGTCCAATCAGAAAAGTGAACCCACACTACATATTTCGGTAGAGAGAATTTACTAAAGGAAATGGTTAAACAGGTGCTTTAGAATTTAGACATGAGAAGAGAACACTGAAATAACTCAGAAATGTTCAATTGTGTGAGCAGGGAGTAGTGAAAGAGGATGGGGTTATGAGAAGCTAGCAGTTTAGAGGAGAGACCCCACAGATGTGGGACCCATGCCTCTTAGGAGAGGTAATGCCTAGCTGCTACTATTACCCCTGAAATGTTAGGCAGGAGCCCCCTGGAACTGGGGCTCACACCTCTAGAGAAGGAATACTGCCAGGTTGGGGCAGAAACCTCTAAGGGTGAGACTGAAACTGGTTCTGAAAAGGCTGAGCCCCAGAACAACCTGCTGCTGTTGGGATGTGGGGCCGTTGCTGGGATAATACTCTTAGGAAGAGCCCTAAGTCAGGGAAAGGGAAGTCTCGGCTTCCTTCTTCCTGCCTTCTCTGTTCTCTCTAGTGCACCCTGTTGGTGGAAACCAGGAGACAGCTTGCAGGGTTTCAGCCTCAACATCAGAAGAAAGGTGGATTTAGACTTGAGTGACAAACGCTTAACAGCCAGCACAAAGTACTTTCACATCTTCTTGCCTTTACTGATAGAGTTTCCCCAACCATAATGTTTTTCTACCAATATTTGCCTGATGCATGCCATTGTTCAAATACAGTCTCCTTTCTGTATTCTTCTCAAATCTTCCCCCAGATAATTACTTACACCAGTGTTTGAGTTCCCCTAGCAGTTTGCTTCCATTACAGTTTTCTTTTCATATTGTATCATAATTATTTCTGTATATGTTCATTTGTTTGTTTTCTGCAAAACTGTGAGATCCTTTAGGGCAGACAGAGTTATAACCATACAGCAGTAGATTTAGCAACACATCTGACACACGACAGATGCTGACTGAGCAGGACAGAACTGATAAAAGTATTTTAATGAAATTTACATTATATTATTATTTCTTGTATATATATTTTATTTTCCAAACCAGATGTAAACTTTGTGAGAGCAGAGGTCATGCTATTTATTTTATTTTTTTATGGTGTTTAGTTCAGGGTTTTATATGCTGAAGAAGAGCTTAATGATATTTGTTAACTACTTAGCTTATTCATTAGGCACCACAAATTTAGTTTAAAATGACATGAGGATGGAGCATAAGTTTATGAATAGCAGGTAAGAAGTGCAGTTAGGTTTAGATGTGCTTCTAACATGTGATTCCAACCGAAGGATCTGTGCATATGGTAAAGCTCTGTGTTTGTTGAATAGCACAATCAAGAGACCAAATGAAATGTGTCTTAAAGTAAATTCTGAAGTAATTAAATATATTCCAGTTTCCATTTTTTCTCCTTATCACTTATAGAAAACATATTACTCCAATTAATGTGATTATTAATCCTGGGTTTCATCTGGTTCTTGAGTATTTATTAAATTTCTCACAATCATCCACATCAACTAGTAGATTATTTAAATGTAGGAAAGGTATTGAATTTTAACTTAATCACCAGATTCTTGAAAAAAAGAAACCTCTGTTCAACAACTGATTTACATTCAAGTCCAAGAAGAAGAAAAATAGCTTTTTTTTTCTTACGGGGAGTGATATTTAATTAACTATTGATTTCTTCTCAATTATTCAAGGCAAGCAATTATCAATATTGATGGAAACAATATTTCCCTATGTGTAGTGCCCAAATGAAAGGAAATATCCCATTCAGCAATCTGCTGCCTGGAACAAGAAATGCTGAGAATCTTTAACTTTAAATGGAAACAGTTATTTGGATCTGTTTATTCCATGTTGCCCCAATTAAACAGATATTTTCTGAAACGTAAGCGAAACAAAATCCTGAAACTCTATGTATGCTTTCCAAATTAACAACAACCAAAAAAAGAAAAGTAGGGTTTTGTCAGTTTTGACCATGAGTTTAACCACTCGTCTTATAGATTTTGCCTCAGAGCTACAGATCTTGACATTTTTTTTTAACCAAGGCTCATAAAATACTATAATTTGGGTCTAATATTTATGGTTTCTAAGTCACCCAATGAGAAGTAGCTTACATAATCATTAGAACCCTTGAAACACTACCTTGTATATCAATATTGTGAGCCTGAAGGATTTAGTAGGCCTTAATAGTCACTTCTAACATTTACAGATAGCACGTGAGGGTACACTTGAAAATTATACCAATCCGTTATACAACTATGATAGAGGTCTCCAAGGAATTGTTGTGAAAGGTGGGAAGATAGGGCCCTATTTAGGGCACATTTTTATTAACTCCTGAGCATCCACCACCATCTTTTCTCAGCTCATTTGCACACAGAGCATTAGCATGTTTACATTTAAGAAGCTTCTTTTGATGGTGACATAACTGTTGAACATGATTGATGGACAAAACAATATTCTTTATTGAATTATTACTGGAAGAAGAGGGTTATTTTTTAAAAATACTTTACACTTGATAGTATGAATATACGTGTGCGTGTGTGTTAAATTGGGGAAATTTGACTGACATTTTTTAAAGATGAAGAATGTTGTAATTTATAAGAAGCTACTTTTTCTGCTCTGCGCCACCCCCTTCCCCATTCCAGAGTGGTTCTATATAGTAAGTGCTTAAGTGGCATATGTTGCTGGAAAGTGTTCTTAGCTCTTTTCCTCTTTGGTGTTGTTTTCATTTCCCTGTGTTCTATTTATTATTCTGCTAAATCAGTGAAACCTTGATTATCTAAAGGAATAGGAGACATGGCATAATAAGAAAAACTTGATCTTTGAAGAAATAAATTATTAGAGATGCAAGTTACATGACAGGGACAGTGAATGAATTTTAGTATCTGAAATTGCTTGCTTTATTTATTCAAACTGACTTTATTAATTGATGGACATAATAAAGTTTTGATAATCAGGGTTTCACCATTGCATTTATTATTATCCCTGGAAATCAAGGTAACCTTGGACTCTAGTTGCTATATTTACAAAGCGATAAATATCCTAATGGGCTATTAGGCACAAAGGCACTGCTCTTCCTCACACTCCTCCCATGAAAAGCTTTCTCTCCTCGGATCTGGCTGCCACCTTGCCTGGAGCATGCTGCCTGCCCCCTGGCCCCGCCCCACCCCTCCCTCCTCGTGCTTGCCGCTGGCTCGGGACTTCCTGCATGCAGCGCTGGAATCACCCGCGGAGAGAATGCCCCCCCCCCCCCCCCAGACCCCCCTTGGGATTTTTTTTGG
>SJYX01013209.1:252322-273458 GCA_006410675.1 Oreotragus oreotragus
CTCTTGGTCATTCTAGCAGTACTGCTTTGCATTTTAATTCCATTTATCTGGCTCCAAAGCCCTGCATTCTTGTATGAGGCACTATCCTTGAACAGCCCTGGAGGTCACAACAGGTCCCAGTTCCGTGAAGAGAAGATACTGCCAAACCCGGAGTATCACATTTCTTTGTACTTGATGGTCTGAAATGGACAATGATAATATCCAAGATTGCAGCAAAAAAAAAATCTATATGAAAAGGATTAATATGATCAAAACAAAGGCAGCAAACTACATTTGTTTGGCAATCGGAGTCACATGCTTAGTTTTCGGAGGGGAGGGGGGAGCACAAGATCGATAGAGATTTTTTTTTTAAGCTGAAAACATGATGTACCAGATGAACTTAAATTGATTCTGCTTCTCCTCCCCGCGCCCCCCTCCCTCGTTCTGCAGCGAATGTCTGCGACAACGAGCTCCTGCACTGCCAGAACGGAGGGACGTGCCACAACAACGTGCGCTGCCTGTGCCCAGCCGCGTACACGGGCATCCTGTGCGAGAAGCTGCGGTGCGAGGAGGCGGGCAGCTGCGGCCCCGACTCCGGCCAGGGCGCGCCCCCGCGCGGCTCCCCCGCGCTGCTGTCGCTGCTGCTGCTGCTGGCCGCTCTGCTGGGGACAGCCGGGCCCCTAGACATCTAGGCGGCGCACCCAGCCACCAGACGGGCCGTGCTCTGGGGAAGCAAACACAGCCCCAGCATTTGCTACTAACATAGGAAACCCGCCCTCAGACACCCCCACTCAAACACAGTGTACAAAGAAGGCCTAACTGAACTAAGCCATATTTATCAGCCGTGGACAGCACACCTGAGTCAAGACTGTTAATTTCTGACTCCCAGAGGAGTTGGCAGCTGTTGATATTATCACTGCGAATCACATTGCCAGCTGCAGAGCTTACCACCCATCGGAAAGGCTGTGACAGCCCCCCAAAAGGAAAGAAAAGCAACAACAGCAACAACAAATCAACCAACCTAAAAAACATTTGCTACTGGCACGTGGTGTGCGCCAGCACCACCTGGCCCTGTGTGTGGACCAACCAAACAGAAGCATCCTTTGCTGGCATTGCTTTGTGGGTCTGAGGAAGTCTGTTACAAGCTGCCATATTGGCCTGCTTCAGCCCCTGAACCCCCTTCCAACCTGTGCTTTAGTGAACCGTTGCTCTGTAACCCTTGTTGGTTGAAAGATTTCTTTGTCTGATGTTAGTAATGCACACGTGTAACAGCCCCCTCCAAAAGCTCCAGCCAGTCATATCCTGTGTATCTTAGCAGCACTGAATCATCCCAGTGCGAGCACACATCCACTGTCCCCAAGAGTGGCTACAGGAAAAAAGAAAGTGTATCTATCCTTTTGTATTCAAATGAAGTTATTTTTCTTGGAATACTGTAATATGTAGATTTTTTGTATTCTTGCCAATTTGTGTTACCAGACAATCTGTTAATGTATCTGATTCGAATCAGCAAAGACTGACATTTTATTTTGTCCTCCTTCCATTCTGTTTTGTTTCATTGTGCAGAGATTTCTCTGTAAGGGCAACAAACATGCTGGCATCAAAGAATATCAGTTTACATATATTAACAAGTGTAATAAGATTCCACCAAAGGACATTCTAAGTGTTTTCTTGTTGCTTTAACACTAGAAGATTTAAAGAATAAAAATTCCTGCATAAACGATTTCAGGAATTCGTATTGCAATTTCTTAAGATGAAAGGAGCAGCCACCGAGCAGTTTCACACTCACTTTACTGATTCCTATGTGGACCGAATACACTCAGCTGACGAATTTAGTACCCAGGAAGATGGATTGATGTTCATTAGCTTGGACAACTTCTGCAAAATATGAGACTATTTCCACTTGGGAAAAATTATAACAGCAAAAAAAAAAAAAAAATCTAAGTGATTGCCAAGATTATGCCAAAGCCTGTTGGCAGAGTACTAAGAGACTTTTATTTTTAAGTCATGCTATTTTCACAGATTGATGTGATCATGTGACTCTAGGGATGCTGATCTATGTATCTTTCCAATTACAGTGTTTACATGGAGTATCATAAGAGAAAACCTGGGGAACCAGGAAAGTCGCAGGGAAATTGAGTGATTAGCAATTTGACTTTGAATATATTCAGACTAAGTATTTACAGGAAATATCAAAATACCCAGCAGCAGGTAGACATAACTGCTGTTCTTGAGAATAAAGTTTGTTTTAAGTACCGCCCAAGGTGTAATAAATTCTTGTTTCTGCCTTTTATTAGGCCAATTACTGTGCAAGACAGCAAGGTGGGGAGAGGAGGGAAGAACCAGTGCAAAGTTCCAAAGTGACTAAAACGGTGTGTATTCCATTCCCACCACACTGTTGTCCTACAGGTTACAAATGTGTTAGCGACAGCATCTCCTGGAGTCAAAAACAATTATCAGCCCAAGCCAGAGTCTGAAGGACAGTGAAGTCCTGCATGACTTGGTAGAGCAGTAATCTAGGATGGTGTTAGGTTGGACGCTGACTTCCAGTCTGAATTCTTTACCCTGCCACTGCTCTTTGCTGAACCGGGGGAGGGGGATGTCTTCTGATAAATATCCTCAGTGAAAACTAGATGAAGGAACAGCGTGTCTTATTGGGTTTGTTCCCAGAAAAGCCAATTCAAAGAAGGCAATAAAAGGTAAACAGGTAATGCCTGTGCTGCCTGCCACCCCACGTCTAAGTTGATTGAATGTTTGTTATTCAAACCCACAGTCTCTTTTGATGTAAGAAATAAGGAAAGATGGAAATAAATTAGAGCTCTGGCTTAGTGCCGGAGTGGCCAACCAGAAATTGAAGATTTACATTAGAAGCATAAACAGCAAATTATATTTCAAGCTCACCAAAGACTACACGTGAAAATGCTGATAACATTCAGAGTTTGAGATTACTTATAATGAGATGGATTTCTAATATTAAAATTGAAGTTTAAGTTGTCTTATAGTTTATTAGCACAAACCAAAGGCAGACTATGTTATTTCCAGCAGCGATGCACTTTATCATTATCCACTCATGGCTTTGTCACCTGCTCAGGAATCAGACTGAACATTTCAATACACAGTTTCCTAAAAGCTAGTTCTAAAATTTAATGAAGGCCTGATCTAAATCAATTCATCTGCATTTTATCTTTATGAAACTATAAGAATCTAAATTGATGAGGAATATCTTGTGTTCAGTGTATTTAGATATAGTTTTCTGAATTTCCTGAAATGATATGATCTGCTTTTAATAAATTCACTTTTAGGTATATAACAAATGGAAATGAAATGTTCTTTTTAATCTGGATTCTCAAATTCTTCTAAAGAGTATATTACTTTGATTAAACCCCAACTCGGTGGATTTTATTTATCTGCTGTTTTCTAGCATTCTTGCAAAGCTGGTTCCATCTACAATGTTATGCCTAAGGACAGGATTGGGGTAAAAAGTGGGAGCTAAGTTGTTCACATATTTAAGGCCCTAATTCTTGCTTGGTCTTTACTTGGATTAACCCTTAGGGTTGGTTAATATAGTGTTATATATGAGTTAGTCAGTCAACTTTACCACAAAGTACAAACACAATTTCTTCCATCAACTCCTTTGATGAATATAAAACTTCAAAGAAATCTTTGTCCCAAGGTTCAGCTATATAGAAAGGGCTTCCCTGGTGGCTTAGATGGTAAAGAATCTACCTGCAATGCAGGAGACCCAGGTTCAATCCTTAGGTTGGGAAGATCCCCTGGAGAAGGGAATGGCTACCCATTCCAGTATTCTTACCTGGAGAATTTCATGGACAGAGGAGCCTCACAGGCTACAGTGCATGGGGTTGCAAAGAGTCGGACATGACTGAGCTATTAACATTTCTTCAGTTTTCAAATATATAAAGTGCTGGTATTTATGGGAAAGTAGTTAGACTGCCCTGTGATGATGTAGGAGTGATTTGTTTCTGACCCTGTACACAGCCTAGAGGGGGAGTTTCAGTCCTAGAAGAGGGGGCACTTACTTAGTGGGGCCCATTCTGACTCTCCTCCCACTTTGTCTTCATAGCCAGGAACCTCGAATTCCCTACCTATGTGTCCTCCACCCACTTTTAGGGTGTGCACACTTCTTCTGGGGTCTCAACTTCTGAAGGCAAGCAGCATCATGAATGTACATCCTTGAGTGCAAGAGGAGGCAAAGGGTGAATATGTATTATAGATAGATTAGTGACTTGGGCCTAGGGGTTAGGCTGGGGAATCCACACATGATTGACAAGATGCTCCTTGCAGTGAAAACCAGAGCTCAGGGATAGAAAAGAAGGGACTAAGGGGTGGGAGAGAGAGAGTAGGGTATCTCAGGGCCAGCGTCTGGTACAGAACTCTGAGCAGCCTGAATATTCCAGACCTATACCTGGGTTTCCAATTGTTACAACAATATTCATGTTAAAGCAGCAGGATGGAACATAGGGTTAAGTAACACTGTGTTAGATTGATGTATAATTTTTAAATATTTAGAAATTGTATGTGGGTACTTTTGTCCTGCCCCTGCCTAGTGGGTGTGCCTGGAGATGAACACTGCATGAAGTGCCCTTGAGTCAGATGACCAAGTTAGCACAAATCATTCAGCCAGGTACAGGTTGGGAGAAGGCATGTGTGTGTTATGTCACTTCAGTTGTGCCTGACTCTTTGCAACCCTATGGACTGTAGTCTGCCAGGCTCCTCTGTCTGTGGGATTCTCTAGTCAAGAATACTAGACTGGGTTGCCATGCCCTCCTCCAGGGGATCTTTCCCACGCGGAGATCGAACCGGAATCTCCTGCTTTGGCAGGCAGGCTCTTTACCACTAGCGCCACCTAGGAAGCCAGTGGGAGAAGGCATACTGGTCACAGTTCAATTCCTATAGTTATTAATGCTCCACTTCGCTTTTTCTCCAACCTGTGGTCTTATTGCATGTAGGAAGGTTTGGACGGACTGGGGGGAGCTGTGAGGAAACCCTGAAATCAGATTTTTTGTCTCATCATCTTCACTCTTTGCCATCAATTATCCAGTACTACTGGGAAGTAAGGACCCCATATTCTGAGATAGGATGCTCCGTGCTATGGGGGAAATGGGTTGTGGGCCTTCACCTGTTGTTAAATACTAGATATGATAATTATTCAACAGTTTCTCTGCTCGCAGTGTTACACAGAATGTGTGGGAACTTTGAATTACCTGTTCTACGTACTTGTTATGCACTGAATTCTGTTTATGTACAATTTAAAGCTTTATCTTCAGAAATCTGAACCAGAATTTCCTACCCACTGTTTCAATTCTCAGCCTTTATCCATAAGGATGACAATGGTGGCAGAACCTAAGCTGCATCTTAGAACAATCTGAATAACTGAGTAAAACTCTAGGATTCATTTTTTAGAAAAACTAATTGGGCAGCCATAATGGCATATAGGAATGAGAGATAAGGAACACCCCTAGAGTCTGGACCCAAATGTGTGGTTGTGAACAATTCTTTCTTTGCTTCAGGAAATCAGGACTCGATTCTAATCAATTTTCTTTCCAAGAAATATCAAGTGTCCATTTGGCACAAATATTCTGACAGTTCTGATCATTTCGTTATGGAAGAATTTTTCACTGTTATCTTACTTTCACTATTTTATACTAAAAGTAGTTTTTCTCTTTAGTTACCAAAAAATTTGCCAATAAGTTCTCAGCATAAACTGTATATAAGCATAATATGATGTCAGAAAGAATTAAGAATGCCAACTATCATATTTTGGATTGTTACCAACAATCTTGGGAACATGAAGAATTTTTACTCTTCAACACCTGTTAAGGTGTGACTCACACATGTTACCATCTTCAGCTTGCATCTGAAGAATAAAATAACTAAGCAACAGGCATATCCCTTGTATAAATAATGTTATTACATTTAACTAGAAAGGAGAAAATAACATCTGTGAAAAACTTACATTAATCTTGAAAAATGCAGTTATTTAAGATCCATTATGGCAGAAAAATTTCTAACCCCAACACATTTTTAGAGTAGGTTCTGAAACAAGTCTACCAAGAAGACTTAAATGATTTTTAAGTTGTTTAGACTACAGTTGAGCATTTAACAAATGCTGGAATCCCCTCTCTGCCTTTTCCCATCACCCAAGAGCTCTTTTTAATTGATGATTGAATTAAAATGGAGTAGTAACATCTCAAATTATGTGATGTTTTTATTAACCTAGAATGATAGCTGGTAAAATGGGCCATTATTCTGCAAGACCTAATTATGTTAACACTAAAGATTTAGCTAGGCTGACTGGAGCAAACTGCAGAGAACTGGAAGTAAAAATATTATCATTTTCTTAACCTGATCTCATTTTTTTCAGAGGCATTGCTTTTAAATGTTATTTAATTAGTGAACTTCGAATTCTGTGGGTAAAAGGACCTGACTGAAAGAGAGAAAAAAATAATTATTATCCCTCCTACATCTGTCAGAATAGATGTGAAAATTCCTGCGTGGTGAGAATGTGTCAAGTTATGTTAAAGACATAGTGTACCATGGTGTGTCTCCTCCAGGAGCCCTGCCCTGATGACACTGCATTGCAGCTTTGCTCTTACTGGGGTAAGTCATTCTGATCTAATAAAAGAAGGAAAATGGCAGAAAATCACACACCTGAAGTCCTGTTAAGAATAGGTGAGTCTTTTTGCCCCAGGCAGGCAAGAACATAATGTCATTTCTGTTCGTCTGTGTTTTGCTCTGAAGGAGGGGCCGCTCCTGTGGGGAAAATCTACCCGTGTGAAACACGGCAAGAAAACATTCTCCAAGGAAATAGCATTTTGCTGTTTACCAGTCATGCCTACCCCATGAAGCCCTGAGTAATTGTTTTGGCTTTCATGGTGTGATAAACACCTAAAGGCAAGAGATTAGTACCATCACTCTTTGTCTCTTTTTCTCTCCCTTTGGAAAAAAAAGTGGGTCCAAATATAAGATGATGACATTTGCAAGAATCCTTCAGCTAGTTGGCCCTAATTATGAATACTCCAGCTAAATGTTTAGTTTATTACATTAATAGTGTGACAAGTATTGGAGCAGCTTTACAACCACTTAAATGCATGTTTACATCCTGTGTAATTACAATTCATAATTGGGAAAGCAAGCAGTCAAAACTAAATGCATTCTGATCAATGGTTCTCATTCTGCCAAATAGAACCAGCACAACGTGTTATAGTAAGTGACTTGAAAGCGGGACTTCTACATCTAGAGTTCCATCTAAACTTGGGAAGGGCAATGAAGGGATTCTAGCACTGAAGTACTTTTTAACTTATGTGTAAGAGTTTGTGTGTAAATGATTATTTTTTCCTGAGCAGAGGATCTATTAATTCTCTCTCTTTTTAAATTTATCAAAGGCCTGCAAGTATCAGGATGACTGCATTAAAACCTCAGCTTAAGATTTACCTTAACTAGGAATTTTTTTTTAAGAAAAATGAATAAATAAACTGTTGACAGGGGATGGATGAAAATAATACATTGGTACTTGAAAGTACATGTTTTCCAACAATCAGCTCTTTTTTCATCTCTTACTGACTTTATCTTTCCTGAGCATCTTTCCCCAAAGGGCATCTGTATTCTCTTTTGTAGATATATATTTTAATACATTCACATTTGTTCTGGAAGCCACATGAAGGTAGAAGTGAAAATAACCTAGGTCAGGAACGTAGTATGAGTAACAAACCATCAAATATCTCAGCAATCTGGTGTAGTTCTCATGGTGACATGTAGGATCAAGGACTTTCACTTCATCTGGGTGCCTGGGTCAACCTTCCTTTAAGCTTCAAAGGATATTGGTTCCAAGAAAGAGTTCCAAATAAAGCTCTTGGGAGAATCTCTGTTTCTGAATAATTTAAATATCTGCATTAATATATGGATAATAAAAGCTTCATACCTCAAATCAGTTCCAATTAAATGATAACTAAGTTCTGACAATCAGATATATATCATTTTTTCATTCAGTCTAAATATATACATATTTTCATGTAGATTCTCATTTTAATGTGCACAACATATTTTCACAATCACATACCTGTGTCATTGAGTCAGTGAGGGCTGCCTCTAATCAAAGGCAGATAGCACTAGGTTAACTTGAAACTTGGCTATTCGAGGATGTTACCACAAATACTTAAATCCCTCTCCATTAGTCAGATTCTGTCCCCTGAAATACAAGCACACTCTGAAAAGGTTGGAAATAACATGGGTTCTGATTGTGTTTTCAGGGTTGCAAGAAGCATAGTCTCTCTGATTTCTCTGTTGCAGGCATTTTGCTGGAAAGGGCTCAAAATGTTTCTTTCCCATACTTGTCCTAACATTTAAAAGAAATTAAATATTTGCGACACTGGAACACAGTTGGATTAAATGGCGCAAACTCGTTTTCCTTTGGGCTGATTTGTTTCATTTTTACAGTGATTCTCACTACAAGCATCTGATCGGGAGCAAAGGTCTTTCTAATTGTCTGTATGGTTCCCTGAGCTGTGGGCACTGTCCTTACTGTTCTGCTTGGGGTCCTGATTGACATTCTCACCCTGAGCCAGCCAGCCACAGACTGGAGCTATCTGAATCAGAAGTGACTAGACCACCTGTGATGTTGAGCACTTGAATGTGGTTAGTCTAAACTGACGTGTCTTGTGAGTGTAAGATACCAGATTTCAAAGAGTACCAAACAGATGAGAAAAGAATGTGAATTATCTCTTTGATCATTTTCATATTGATTACCTGTTGGGATGATAGTATTTTGGACATGTGTTAAATAAAATATATTATTAGAATTGATTTAAACTGTTTCTTTTTCCTTTTCTAATGTGGCTACCAAAGATGTTTTAATTACATATGTGGCTCACATTATGTTTTTATTGGACAGCACTGCTCTTAATTTTCCTGTCTCTAAAATGGGTCTAATAGTATTCACTCTCCAGACTTAATGTGGAAATTGAAGTTTGAGCTAATGAACATGAAAATAGTTGGCAAATTGTAAAGTGTAGGAAAGAGTCTAAAGGGGTGATGTCCATGATGGTGATAATCTTGATATTTTTAAGCTCCAGTTCCACCTTTCCAGATTTTTCAGGAAATTTTCAGCTGGAGGTCTCACCAAAACTTCCTCTACAAGCTCTCCAAGGCACTGAATGCAAGGCCTCTAAAGTTTTGAATGTGACACACACCTGAATGTGAAGCTTGCATCTGCAACCATGTCAACAAAGAGAGTGCTAATAGTAGTGAAAAATAAAAGTAATAGCAATCACTCAGCTAATCTTTGCTGAAAGGCTTGAACCAGTAGCTGTGTTAAGTATTTTTACTGTCTTTACGAATTTCTGTAAGTGCCACTTATGAGCATATTGCTGACTCATTTTCTCTCTGCATACCTAATTGCCTCTCTTAAGCTCTGTAGGTAGACCATGAATGGAAGATGGCAAAAAAGGGAACAGAGGCATAATGTGAGTTAGCAATGTGTGCATGTGTGCTTGGTTGTGCCCAGCTCTTTGTGGCCCCGTGGACTATAGCCTGCCAGGCTCCTCTCTCCGTTTTCCGGGCAAGAATACTGGAGTGGGCTGCCATTTCCTCCTCCAGGAGATCTTCCCAACCCAGGGATCAAACCCACATCTGTTGCTACTCCTGCATCGGCTGGGGGGATTCTTTACCACCAGCACCACCTGGGAAGCCCCATATGTGCATATACTTGCATAGCAGGCTTTCCTGGTGGCTCAGCAGTAAAGAATCCACCTGCAATACAGGAGACTTGCAGGAGACCTGGGTTCAGTCCCTGGGTTGGGAAGATCCCCTTGGGGCAAGGGACGGGGGAACAGGGCGGGGAGAGAGTGAGGGGGGTGCGGAACTAGCAACCTGCTCCAGGATCCTTGCCTGAAAATCCCCTTGGATAGAGGAACCTGACAGGCTGCAGTCCATGGGGTCGCAGAGTTGGACACAACTGAGTGACTAAACAAAACGACAAACTTGCATAACAGAGTTCTAGCATCATCATGTGCACGATGTTAGGGTTTCTAAGTAGGCATTCTTCACATTACTGCACTCCACTCTATTGCTTTTCCCAGACACTGCATTCTTTACAAATTGAAGGTTTGTGACAATGAGCAAGTCCATCAGCACCTTGTTTCCAACAGCATCTGCTCATTCTGAGTCTCTGTGTCCAGTGTTGGTGATTCTTAACAATATTTCAGATTTTTTTCATTATGATCATATGTGTTGTGATGCTCTGTGATCAGTGATCTTTGATGTTACTCCTGAAAAACATTATGACTCCCAGAAGGTTCAGATGATGATTAGCATTTTTTAGCAGTAAAATATTTTTAATTAAGGTATATACATTTTTTTGGACACAAATCTATTGCACAGTTAATAGACTACAGTGTAGTGTCAACATAACTTTTGTATGCACTGAGAAACCAAAAAATTTGCTGATGCTTTATTGTGATATTCTCTTTATTGCAATGGTCTGAACCCAAACTGGCAACATCCCCGAGGTATGCCTTGTAGTTGGATTCAAGTGTTGAACCTCTTATTAATTTAAATTCTGTCTGCTTAAAGGATAATTTTTGAGGGATAACACCTTTGTTATTTCACCACTCCATTCACAGCCTCTTAGGATAAACTATTCACTCCATAGCCTTGAACTCAAACCCCATCTTGTCCTCAGCACGTCTCTCTAATCCACGAAGTCTGAAAATGCCCTGCACTTTATCATCTTCTTGACGTGTTTAGGTCTTTTTTAAAACCTCAAACGCCTTTCATAATTCTTCACCCATAAAAATCCTACTCCAAGTCAGGTTCTACCTCTCCAAGAAGTCTTGTCAATCATCCTCTTTGTGGCCCCGTGGACTATAGCCTGCCAGGCTCTTCTCTCCATTTTCCAGGCAAGAAACTTCTATCCATGCTTAATGATCTGACTCATCACTTAGCTCTTGCTGATGTGCTTTGTCCTGTGAATTTACTTGTTATCTCTCCTACTAGATTGTCATTGTTAACACTGACATTACACACATGTGCACACACAGGATCTTGCTTATAACAGGGCTCTGTACATTCATTTGGACTCCCAGATGGCTCAGTGCTAAAGAATCTGCCGGCTAATGCAGGAGACGCAGGTTTGATCCCTGGGTCAGGAAGACCCCCTGGAGGAGGCAATGGCAACTCACTCCAATATTCTTGCCTGGAAGATTCCATGGAGAGAGGTGCCTGGTGGGCTACAGTCCATGGGGTCGCAAAGAGTTGAACACTACTGAGTGACTGAGCATGCACGCGTACGTTCATTCACAAATACTGAGTACCTGTTCTGTGCCTGGCGCTGATGTAGGTGATGGAAACAGCAGAGTCTAATACAAATTTGAGTGTCTGTGCTTCTTATTATCTTTAAATAGTGCAGTTTAAGTAAATTACTATATTAAGTAATGTAAATAAAAACAAAAATAAACTGAATTCCTGAGAAGAAAATGTGTCTACATTAAAGATTTGCAGACTGAATCTCATTTTAAATACTTTAGGGGAGTATTCCTAATGAAAACCTGTGGTGTATGCTTCTTAAAAAGCAAGCAGTCCCTATAATATCATCAGTGTATCCCAGTTAACGTTTTCTAATTTCAGATTTCGATATACATAGCTTTTTCTTAAAATAGAAACATCTGCATTCCTGAACCTTTGTCGTAGTTTGCCCTTGAGCAGATTGTTCTCAGACGTGAGAGAGTGCATCAGAGTTAACCGGAGGGTTTTAGTAAAATCTGGTGTTAGGGCTAACTCCTGAGTCCTCACAGTGCATCTGAGCTGAAGCCCAGGGTTTGATTTTTAACAAGTTCCCAGATGAGGTTGATGCAACTGGTCAAGATATCAGCCTTTGAGAAACTTTACCCTAATTAAAAGCCTCACTGCAATTTCTTGAGACACTCACAGGGTTTAGCCTAACTCCCCTACCTTGAGACTCAGTGGCCTAACACTAAAATAGGTATCATGATTTTTACCTGCCAGGCCTGTGATGAGAATTAAATGAGATAATGTACATGAAACTGTCTAGTCTGATGTTCACATTCAGGAAATGTGACTTGAAACCACACACTTTCAGTTTAGCCGTAAAATAAGGCAAAGGCATTTATTTCACTAGATTCTCTCACTTCAGCAATTCAAGCTATTAGAAATTCTGGTCTCTAAATTCAACCAATTTCACCCACAAAATGATAAAATAATAGAATCCTACAGTTGACAAAGACCTTAGAGATTTTCTGGATCTAGCAGTTAAATGTTTTGGACCAGGTAAATTGTCGAACCTTTTCTGTTTACTTTCTTGATCTGAAAATGCAATCAAAACAATTGAACTGGTTGCATGTATCATTCCTGAACTTGAATATTTGGTTTTTCCTAAATTGAATTATTTGACTGAAACAAGCTCTATCCAGACTGAAAAAAAAGAGATGAGATTCTCGTTTTTCTTGTCAGCTCATGGTTGTAGCTTCCAAAGGGACACTCTGTGACTCACGCTTAATTAAAGCTCAGTCCCTCTGACTCCAGCTTGCCCACTAACTCACTCTGTGGCCTCTCTCTGTGATGTTTCTCTACACTAGAAGGGCTCAGGGGGCTGTTAATGCCAGGAATCAATGATCAAAAATTAATTTTGAAGCCTATGTTAAGAGCTCATTAACGTGAACAGTGCAGCCTGCCTAACCAAGAATCTGAGCGGCACAGCCGAGATCTTCCAAAGGATTTGAAAACAAAATTTTGCAGATAGAATGTATCTTGAGATAATGATGCATGTCACTAATAACCTAGTGCTAAGTTATAGGCCTAAATTGGAGACTTTGCAGAGGCATACACAGCCTCTGTAATTTCCAGTTTGGTGTAATAATGTGGAAATGGCTTTTGATGCTGGGATTGGATCAGCCTAAATGAGCTGGAATTGATAGCTGCCTGTAATACTAAGGGCAGGAGAGAGTGATCACGCCTGTGTCCTTGCTGACTTCTCTAGGGCTCTCCAGACGTGACAGTTTTAAGGAGTGAGACTTTAAATGTGTTATGGAAACGCACTACAACATCCAGCAGCACAGAGCACGTCACTTCTAAAATTGCCTCAACAAGAATACAGAATGGGGATGCTCCTTACCAGCAAGGACTTTTGTTCCCAGTGAAAAGGAAAAGGAGATGGCAATTGAGGAAAAATGTGGTGGAGGTATTCTGAGGGCACAGAGAATTAACTCTTCCTCTAGGAGACCCCCAGGCCCACCCACTCTGTCCCCTGGTAGTGATACCATTCCAGAAGGCAGACACCTGCAGACTTTTGGGGGGCAACATAATGGACACTCAAGGGCAAGACAGTTACACTTATGATTAACATGTTAAAACAGCAAAATTCAAAGCCTGTGCTCAGTGACACAGGAAATAAGGTGCTTCTTTAGTTTCTGTGTAATAGATCACATCTGAAGTGTTACATAACAATTAATTTCACTAAAAGGCTGTCACGACGTGAACCAGTCACCAGGATTTGTGAAATAGTGGCATGTTTAGATGAACCCAAATGGGCTCAAACATGATGATGTCTTTGCCAGGCATGTAAGACCCCCAGTTATCTAGTTGCTTGAGCCTCATCTTCCTGCCAGCCTGCGCTCTGGCTGAGTACCAGTGATGGCAGTTCCCTGAAGACACCAGACTCATGTGGCCCACGTGCCTTTGCACTTGTTGCCCCTTCCACCTTATAGGTGTCTCTCCATCATGTCCATCTGGTGAGCTCATCCTGTAAGACCCAGTGGAGCTGCCTTCTGTTTGATGCCCCATTCCAGTTATTTGCTGTGTACCAGCCACCCCAAAACTTACTGGAATAAAAGAAGACCAACAAGGATGGCTTGTCCCTCCTCCACAACGTCTGGCATTCCAGCAAACAATATGGAAGCCAGAGGCCTTTTAAAACTGAGCTTCAGAATGCTTATAGTCTGACTTTTGTCACATTCTATCACTCAACACAGTCACAAAAATCAAGAGTGGACAGACTGTGCTTCTTATTGGAAAGTGACAGTGTTATTTGCTCAGTCACGTCCAACTCTTTTGTGACCCCTTACAGGGGAGCCTGCCAGGTTCCTCTGTCCATAGAATTCTCCAGGCAGAAATACGGGAGTGGGTAGCCATTCCCTTCTCCAAGGTATCTTCCCTGACTCAGGGATCAAACCCAGGTCTCCTGCACTGCAGACAGATTCTTTACCGTCTGAGCCACCAGGTGGCAAAGAATTGGGAACGTTCCTCTCCGACACTCCCAGAGAGGGTGGTACCTTCTCCTTTGCTCAACCCTGTGCCTTAGGTTCTCTACCACTACCTGTTTCTGGCTGTACTGTGGGACTGTTTAACCCACAGGCTTCCACTATACATCCTGCTCTGCCTGTGTATTTATAAGGCCTGGCAAAGCTCACATCAGATATTATACAAAAAGTTCTTAATGAGCACTTCTCAAATGGAGGGGTCTGTTTTAAGTTAAATTCCAAACAAAAACTCTTCAACCAAGGTATATATCCCCTACCCCAAGCATAGCCCCACTGTGGTGTGTGGAAGAGCAGTGTTTGTGAGCAGAGGGCGTGGTGGCCGGGAGAATGAAGACTCAGACCTCTCAGTAAGAGGGACCACCAGAGGACACAGGCCACAGGCCACAGTCTTTCCAAGGTGAGTAATCAGACAAATGCCAATATTGATCAGGCACCAGCCTGGGCTATGGAAGGCTCAGGCCATCCTGCTGTCATTCTCCTCTGTCATTGCCATCTCAGCCTTTCCTGGAATCCAGCCCCATGTGTCCAGCAGCCTAAGGGACATCTACCTAGATGCTCTACCCACATGACTAAAATACCAAGCACTTGAGCGCCCACCTCCTTCAGCCCCCATCTGCTCTTCCTTGGCTTCTCCACCTCAGGTTGTGGTACCTCCTTCCCCCAGTTTCTCAGACCCCAAGCGTGTGATCTTCTCTGTCCTGCATCCAGTCAGCAAGCCCTCTGACTCCACCTTCAGTTCCATTCCAGACTTAGCACCTATCCTACCTGGTCTGTTGCATCAGCGTCCTTCCTGCTTTCCTTTCTCCCAAGCTCACCTCTCTTCAAATCTCCCCTCAGCAGTCAGAGGGATCCTTTAAATTAGGAAATATGGCCATGTTCCTGCTCTACTCAAACCCATCAATGGTGTCTCCTCACACTGAAACTCCAGAGGGATTGCTGACGCTCACAAAGCCCTGCATGGAGAGCCGGCAGCCACCTCTCTGCCCTAATTTCCCACCATACCACCCTCGCTATTTCCACTTCAACGCACTCTGCATTGCCCTCAAGCATACTCTGACTCAGGCCTCTCCACTTGTTCCTTCCTCTTACTGGCATCTTCTTCCCTAGATATTCTTCATAATTCACTCAGGACTTGGCTCAAATGTACTTCATCGGGGAGGCCCTTCTTCCTCACCAGTCACCTTCTATTCCTTCATCCTGCCTTATTTGTCTTCCTACCAACTATCACCATCGAAGTTATATTATTTATTTATTGTCTGTCTCCTTCCATGAGAATGTCTACAGTGTTTACTGCTACATTTCCAGCATTCAGAACAGTGTCTGTCATTATAGAAGACACTAAATAAGTATTGGTGGGATTAATGAAGAAATTAATGATGCTCCTGGAAGACAAGGACCACAATGCCCTTGCCTGGAGAGCTCAGATGAGGTCTTAGGACCCCTCTGATCTGTGCTCCAAGTGACCACTAACAATCTAAAAGTATTTTGGTTCAAGAAATGAAAATGATATTTTGTTTCTTTACAACAAGAAACAAATTTTGTCTCCATATTCCCCATACCTAACAATGTCTGGAACTAACAGGTACTTGTTAAGTGTTTACTGAACTCATGCTCAGTAAACTAAAAATACACAGGATGCCTTAATGACTCTGCATATGTAACAAATTAACTAGTGAAGTAGTAGCTCCAATTTAATTCTGCTAATACTACATTGACACCAAATATGTAGCAAACAGAATGCCTCATGCATCGTGTTTCTCCCCTGTCTTCTCCGAGGTTGAGGTCGAGGGTTTGAAAGAAAGGAGGAGGAGGGCCTCATGGCTAACTGGCGGCTCCAGAGAAAAGCGCACCGGATCCTCTTACCTTCATTAGCACGGTCCCTCTCCAGGCACAGACTGCAAGTGGTGTGGAAGGTGACTCTATGCCCGGATCTCTCCCCGAATTGAACTGAGGGAGTTAAGAAATAGTGCTGTGTTTATCCTGAGCTTATATATGCAACTTCTAAGGAAATTAACGCTTGAGTTTGTGACAAAGGCCCTTAATCTACATTTGGCATTTCCTGTCTTTGGATGTTAACACTCACTCGGGTGGTGTGACCATTTGGTGGGTCCCGTGGCAGAATGACCCTGTTGATGCTAAATAAGGACAAAGTGAAACAGGGAATGCTGCTTGTGTTTGTAAAACTTCTTTCAACCCAGGCTTTCCAAGCATGGTACAAACATTAAGAGAAATTATTATCCCCACTCTACATAGAGAAACGTTTGATTTCTTTAGTAATAGCCTCTTTAGCGGTTTCCAGATGTAATTACATTGGTTAGAAATGCCAACTTGTGCAACGAAATTGTCAGCACATTACATGAAACAAATAAAGGGAAACAATACTCCCTAGAACATATCAAGTACAAAAGGAGTTTCCTCCACATCCTGACTCCCACTCTAGCTGTGGGTAAAACACCAGCATTGCTGTAATGAGGAAATCTGTTGCATCTTTTGAGGGTTGTGGTCGAATGTTTTAACATTATCATTTGAACAAACATGAGTAGGAGGCTCCCTCAGGAGTAAGGAGAAGGCTGCTGCCTGCCCCTCAGACATTCATTCTCTGAGTGAAATAATAAGCAAATAAACTTTTACCAAGCACCACTCCGCTCCTGGTGCTACATGCATTCACACACCCAATTTCCTTCAGCCACCATCACAACTCATTTTGGAGAACCCTGAAACTGTGACTTGATCTTGGACTCCAGGCTTGGTGTCCTTTCCACCGGCTGCAATGCCAAGGCCAGGACAGGACTCACTACCTCCCTCCCAAGCAAATCCAGTTCCTCATTTCTTCAGCATCCCCAGGGGGCAGAAAGCCAGCCCTCCAGGACTGCAAGGAGCATGCCTGAGTCACTGACGAGCTCAGCTCATAGGAACCTGCTGAGGGGTAGACGTGACAGGAGCCTCCTCACTATCACAGGCCTTCAGCCCCCATCTAGATTCCAGGATCTTTCCTTGCCCAGCAATAGGGTTGGGAGTGTGGGCTGAGAGGTCCAGTTAGCTGGGTTTGAAGCCAGTTTATCCACTTATGAGCTGTGCAACATTGGTCCCTGACTTACCCTTGTGCCTCAGTTTCTTCACTGATGAATGAGTTTAATAATACCTGCCTCACATTTTTTATAGGAATTGAATGTATCACTCAGTATTTGGTTACAGAGGTGCTGTTCAATCAAAAGGATGACCATGGAAAGGTTTCCAGTACTACCTTGATTTCCCAATTATAGGCAGAGTTCAACATTCTAAATAAAGCCATAAGCAATGACACCTGGGTTCCTTTGCTTTCCACACCCTCCTTTTTCCCAAGACCTTTTTCTCCTTGATGTATTAATAGCTGCCTACAGATAGTATTAATAAACCAGTCACAGTCTCTAGATGCTATTCCATCCCTGACCTACTCCTGTCTCTGTGAGATGGGAAATTGTTCTCTGAAGACAGAAATGTGCTTATGTAAGTGCATGTACACATTCTCATCCCCTTCGGCAATAATGCCTTAAGGAAAAGAATGTGTTTTTCAAGATGTGGCCATAAAACTATTTGGGAGGACCTTATAATCTCAGGGCCAGAAGTAAAAAAAAATAGCACAGAAAGGGAAATTTCCACCAATGTCACAGAACCGCAGCAGCAAAGAAGCTGTTTCCCAAACAACATAATCACTAAGCCACGTGACCTTTGCTGCCATGTGACAAGTGAGAAATCCTCTAAATTAAATCGGTCGGAATGGCGAACCTGAGAGGCGCCCCCTGACTGAGACCTCCGGCGGCAGGGCAGAGGACAAGGCTGGGAAATCAAGCAGAATTGAAGTTCCCCTGAGCGAGCAGTAAAGAATTGAATGGTTCGAATGGTAGGTGTTTATAAGTTTCGCCAAGTCTCCTCTGGCTGACAGACTGTGGCTTCTCAATTGAGTATTCCACTTTCGTTCTGTGCCTCTGCTTCTGTGCTGTGGCCTTGCAAAATTGTAATGTAATCACAGTTTGTTTCCGTCCTCTGAACCTGTACCAGAAGGTAATTCCCAGCTCTGTGTGTGTGTGTGTGTGTGTGTGTGTCTTGGGATTAAAGATAAAATAGGTTCAGAGGCTCATGATACTGAAATGCACTTCTTTTAAACCAAGGCATTTGGGCAGAGCAGATCTGGGCTCCAGATGTGGCTGGGAAGAATAGGTAACCCGTCTCTGACCTTATTTACATCTGGCTGAGCTGGAGCTTGGAGGCTGTTCACAAATAGTTTAAGAGGAGTAAGGCGATGTCCTCCATGCTTGTCCCTCCCCTTCCCCATGGACCATTTTGAGTCTCCACTTTAGTAGAATACTGCCTTGGAATGGATCATGCCCAAAATCAAATCCCAAGAAAGGACCACATAAGGGTGCATGAGAGGAAGAGACTTTGAATGCATCTCCCAGCCTAAGATGCAGGGGAGAGGGTAGAGTCCAGCTCGGCATCCTCCAGAGGTATGAGTGCTTTGGGCTCTGGTATCGTCAGGGTTCCAACAAGAAACAGGTGGCACTCTAGAGGGGTAGTTGAGGAGAATCTAATGAAGGGACTGTGATCAAAGATGTGAGCCAAGTTAAGAGAAAAGAGGTGGTGAGGTGTCTGGGCTTGGGGAAGCAGTGCCTCCCCTCGTCCAGAAAGGCAAAAGTACTGAGCCTTCCACAGAACCTAGGGAGACTGGGGACTTCGGGATAGGGTGGGCTTTCATAGAGGAACCAGCCTCTGCCAGCCTGCATGAGAGGATCCCAGGGGAAGTTCCAGTTCTTCTCTGTACTTCAGTCTCTGCCACGGCCTGCCACTGGCCAAACTCAATAGGAATCACGAGGGCAAAGGAGTCTGTATGGTGCATGAAGGTTTATCCAAGAAGAGTGGTGTGTGGGTCTGTAGGGGCAAATGGAGACCAAGCAGCATCCTTCTTCTTACTCCTTAAGGGCCTGACCCACTGGGACAATCTGAGAATCCTCACTCAAGTCAAGTCAAGTGACTTCCTTAGGCTTATCCCTGTGAGGCTGTCAAGGGCTGTTCTGTCTTGTCTCGCAGCCCACCAGAATGTTTGACAAGTTTATGGTTCCGCCAGGTGCAACTGGGACATTTTGCAACACAGCAGCCAGTGCAGAAAGGGCAGTGAAAGCTGTGGCCAGCAGAGTGAATGATCCTGCTGGGGGGTGGCCTTCTGCAGGGCCAGCACACTCTGAACCCGGCCTCAAAGGACACATGCAACCTCCCAGGTCCCCAGAAAGGACCTCTTTAGAGCCATGACCAGAACCGACACATCAGTGCCCTGGAAGAGCCGCTAACCTTCTGGTGATGTGAGACTAAGCAAAATCCTGTAAAGAGCCATGTGGCCATACCTTGCGCTTTCTGAGCTACATGTTCTCTATTGTGACTATTCAGTTCTCTCATGATAGCACAGAAACAGCTACAGACAAGTGAACAAATGAGCATGCCGTGTTCCAATAAAACTTGAGCTGGATCTCACCTTCAAGTGATAGTTTGCTGACTACTGTAGTGAGTTTGGGGTCATATCTGTTTTACATATTGGCATTTTAAAATTTCTTTTACATTGTTACCAAATGAAAAAAAGGAGCCATGTCTTATTGTTCTATTTGTAAGGCCTTCTCAGACAGCCATTTTGCCTTTTTGCATTTCTTTTTCTTCGAGATAGTCTTGATCCCTGTCTCCTGTACAATGTCACAAACCTCTGTCCATAGTTCATCAGGCACTCTGTCTATCAGATCTAGGCCCTTACATCTATTTCTCACTTCCATTGTATAATCATACTACTACTACTACTAAGTCGCTTCAGTCATATAATCATAAGGAGTTTGTTTAGGTCACACCTGAATGGTCTAGTGGTTTTCCCCACTGTCTTCAATTTAAGTCTGAATTTGGCAATAAGGGGTTCATGATCAGAACCACAGTCAGCTCCCAGTCTTGTTTTTGCTGACTGTATAGAGCTTCTCCATCTTTGGCTGCAAAGAATATAATCAATCTATTTTGGTGTTGACCACCTGGTGATGTCCATGTGTAGAGTCTTCTCTTGTGTTGTTGGAAGAGGGTGTTTGCTATGATGAGTGTGTTCTCTTCGCAAAACTCTATTAGCCTTTGCCCTGCTTCATTCCATATCCCAAGGCCAAATTTGCGTGTTACTCCAGGTGTTTCTTGACTTCCTACTTTTGCATTCAGGTCCCTATAATGAAAAGGACATCTTTTTGGGGTGTTAGTTCTAAAAGGTCTCTTAGGTCTAAAAGGTCTCTTGGGAAAGACTAGAGATCTCTTCAAGAAAATGAGAGATACCAAGGGAACATTTCATGCAAAGATGGCCTCAATAAAGGACAGAAATGGTCTGGACCTAACAGAAGCAGAAGATATTAAGAAGAGATGGCAAGAATACACAGAAGAACTGTACAAAAAAGATCTTCATGACCCAGATAATCACGATGGTGTGATCACTCACCTAGAGTCAGACATCCTGGAATGGGAAGTCAAGTGGGCCTTAGGAAGCATCACTACGAACAAAGCTAGTGGAGGTGATGGAATTCCAGTGGAGCTGTTTCAAATCCTGAAAGATGATGCTGTGAAAGTGCTGCACTCAATCTGCCAGCAAATTTGGAAAACTCAGCAGTGGCCACAGGACTGGAAAAGGTCAGTTTTCATTCCAGTCCCAAAGAAAGGCAATGCCAAAGAATGCTCAAACTACTACACAATTGCACTCATCTCACACGCTAGTAAAGTAATGCTCAAAATTCTCCAAGCCAGGCTTCAGCAATACGTGAACCGTGAACTTCCTGATGTTCAAGCTGGTTTTAGAAAAGGCAGAGGAACCAGAGATCAAATTGCCAACATCT